>OU898282.1:71701406-72301406 GCA_918026665.1 Diabrotica balteata | reverse complement strand
TTACTTTTTTGATATTGTATGTAAAATGTATATATATTTTTTATTTTGTTTTGGTCTTTTTTTATATTCATTTTGTTTTGCATCTTTTTTTTATTTATTTGTTTTTGTTTTGTTTCTTTTTTTTTCCATTTTTTTTTTTTCATTTTTTCGTATTAAAAGGTTTATTACATAATTGATATGTTCGCAAATTGCTTAGAAGATTTATCTTAATTCTAGGGTTAGTACATATATATATATATATATATATATATATATATATATATATACATAATATATATATATATATATATATATATATATATACATAATATAATATATATATATATATATATATATATATATATATATATATATACATACATATATACACACATAAACATATATACACACATATACACACATATATACACATATATATATTGTTTAAAGTTTATATTTACAATTTCTTATTAACTGATAAATACAATTAAAGATTTCTAAGTTTCCAGAGAAAATTAATGCATTTATGTGAAATGGGAAACAGACATTTAGTTTTCGTAAGTTTTCATAAAAACCTGTAATATTTCCTTGTTGGTTTACACATTCTAATAGGATATGTGTTAAATCTCCATATTTACCACAAGCACAGTTTGGAGACCAGTCTTGACCTACGAAGCAGAGACCTTAACTTTAACGAAAGCTACTGCCGAAAAACTGAGGGTAACACAAAGGCGAATGGAGAGATCAATGCTGGGCCTGACCTTGAAAGATTGCGTAAGAAATGAGGAGATACGCCGACGAACTGGCGTAGACGATATTATACTGCCAATCAATAAACAAAAGTTAAGGTGGGCTGGACATGTTGCTAGAATGGAAGACGGAAGATGGACGAAGAGATTATTGGAGTGGAGACCAAGAGCCGACAAGCGAAGTCGAGGCAGACCACCCACCCGATGGACCGATGACCTAAGGAGTATAGAAACAAACTGGATTGCAGCAGCTAGAGATAGAGAAAACTGGAGACGTTTGGAGGAGGCCTATATCCAACAATGGATGTGAAAATTCGGCTGCATGATGATGATGACAGTTTGGAGTGTCTGCTAGATCCATTTTTTACATTCTTGAAGGTGTTAGAGCATGATTTGACCTTAGCCTAGTAATAGTTTTAATAAAACTTCTGTTGGACTCTGAACAAAACCACCTTTTTTTAAGAAGTGTGGGTGGACAATATTTAAATGATGACTGTCTTTCGGATTCCGTGTAATTGGCTTGCCATTTTAATTTAAGCCGATGTTTACTATAAACATCTATATCTGACACCGGTAGAATATTTTTGTCTATGGTTTCTCCGCTTGATAATGCTTCTTTTGCCAATGCGTCTGCTATTATATTACCCTTAATCCCAGAATGGGCTTTAATACATGCGATAATAACTACTCCTCCGAGCTTTGAAACCTCGTAGTACAATTTTAATATCTCTATATCAAGATGAGTCAATTGCTTGGATTTATTTGTTTCACATAATCTTTCTACTGCACTTTTACTGTCTGTAAATATTACACAGTTCTTCATTTCCTTTGTCAAAACGTGAGAAAGAGCAAACTTTAAACTCAGCATCTCGGATGTGTAGATTGAGGCTTCATCAGGTAACTTATATTTATGCTGTTATCCAGAAAACTGTTGGTATACTGCACAAGTAGTGTGATTTCCTTGTTTTAACCATCGGTGAAGATATAATAATAATTAGGCCATCTCTTTTGAATTTTTGCATTAAACATGGGGCCCTGGACATCATTAAGAAATTCTGTCTTGATTTTTATTGAGAACAGCACATGAGGCTTTTCAGTATAAACTGGTGGAAGATGACCCTTATAAAGTACCTCTTTAAATTTAGAAAGATTTCTGTAGCTTTCCGCCACGAGTGAAGATTTTTTTTTAAACCAATACCTTTTAGTCAAATCTAAAACAGCCAGATTATGTATATCTTTGAGAAATACTTGGTCTCTGTTAATGGTATTAGCTATATACTTGTCGGTAAGATACTGCCTCCGTAAATTCAATGGCGGTTCAACAGTTTCAATTTCCATTACATAATTTGGTGTATTTTTCAGATACCCAAGGCACAAGCGTAGGCACTAATTTTTGTGTATCTTAATTTTTTTTTTAATGGGTGTTCGATGCGTTTCCATACAAGTGACAGCTATAATCGAAAACTGGTCGTATCATAGATCGATAAAACATTAAACTAATGTTGCGATCTGCACCCCAGTTTGTTGTACAGAAAGCTCTTAGGATATTCATAGCTTTTTCGGTTTTTTTATTGATATGTTGAATATGATCTTTCCACAAAAGTTTTCTGTCTAAATAAGTTCCCAGGTATCTGACAAAATTTTTAATTGGAAATTTGAATTGACCACAATTTATATACCTTTCTGGAGTTCTACGTTTTCTAGAAAAGAAGCAGATTTCTATTTTGGATTCTGATAATGTTAATCCATTTGATTCATAAAATGCATGTATTAATGAAATAGCTGTTTCATTTATTCACATCATCTGCAAATTGTAGTATTTTGATGTTAATAGGAACAATAACTTTTAAATCTATATTATATAAAATATTTTCTTATTTTCTTAAAATTATACATCGTAAAATATACAAGCTATGCGAAGAGAGAATACAAGACACACAGTTTGGATTCATGAAAGGCGTAGGTACAAGAGATGCACTGTTTAGTCTACAAGTATTATTTCAAAGATGCAGAGATATGACTTGCGATATTTACACCTGCTTTGTGGACTACCAAAAAGCATTTGATACAGTTCAACACCAAAAAATGATGGATATTCTAACAAAAGCCCAAATGGATGATAAAGATCGGCGTATAATACAAAATTTATACTGGAACCAATCAGCCACAATAAGAACGAATTTTGGAGGTGAACCAACGGAAATGATCCAGATTCTACGAGGCGTTAGACAAGGTTGTATACTTTCACCTATATTATTTAATCTATATTCAGAGGAAATATTTAATGAAGCCTTGGAAAAATGCGAACATGGAATACTTCTAAATGGAGAACGCCTAAACAACATCCGTTATGCAGACGACACCGTTATTTTTGCAGACAGTTTAAACAGTTTACAGCAACTAATAAACAAAGTAAATGAAGTAAGTGAAAGATTTGGACTTCAAGTAAATATAACAAAAACTAAATTTATGATCATCAGCAAAAATAAAGTTAGAGACGCTCAACTACTTATCAATAATACACCAGTGGACCGAGTAAAACAGTATAACTATCTTGGAACAACAGTAAATGAACAATGGGATCACTCACAGGAAATAAAATGTAGAATAGAGAAGGCTAGGAGTGCATTCAATAACATGGCCAAACTCTTTAAAAGCCACAATCTTAATCTGGAGATAAAAGTAAGGCTCCTACGATGTTATATCTTCTCAATATTGTATTACGGAGTTGAATCCTGGACACTAACTGAAGCAATGGAGAAAAAACTTGAAGCCTTCGAGATGTGGCTATACTGGCGAATTCTAAGGATATCATGGACAGACAAGGTAACCAACGAGACCGTATTACGAAGAGTGGGCAAAGAAAGAGAGGTGATGTATACCATTAAAAGGAGAAAGTTGGAATATCTCGGACATATAATGAGAAACAGCACTAAATACAGATTACTGAAGGTAATCCTACAGGGTAAAGTATTCGGAAAGCGAGGAATTGGGAGAAGGAGAATATCATGGTTGAAGAACCTGAGGAAATGGTTCTCCACAACAACAACGAATCTATTTAAAGCATCAGTCAATAAAATAATTATAGCCAGAATGATTGCCAATATTCGGAACGAATAGGCACTGAAAGAAGAAGAAATATAAAATATATAAAAGTGGACTTAAAATACTTCCCTGCGGCAATCCTATATTAGACAGTCGAGGAGATAAAATTTTCTCATTGATTTTTAAGTAAATCAATCTCTGAGTACAAAGTTTTTCAAAAAGGATGATATACCTATAGGTATCCCGACTGACAATAACTTGTGTTCAAGGATATCCAAACTTATATTATCAAAAGCAGATGATACATCCAGAAATGCAGCTGCAGTGGATGAGTTTTCCGTGAAATTGACTTGAACTGTTGTTACAAGAGCAGTTATGGCATCTTGAGTGGATTTATATTTACGAAAACCAAATTGGTAGTATGGAAGAATGTCATTAAATTCTAACCAATGTTCTAATCTATTTTTAATTAATCTTTCCAGGGTTTTAAGAAGACAAGGAGCTAGAGATAAAGAGCTAGGTATTATAATATACTCCTTCCAGCTTTCTGGAATTGGTGCTTGGTTCTGCCAAATATTATTTAGAACATTAAGTAGATAGATGTTATGTTCATTTGTCAGGTTAGAGATCATGGAATAAGATATATTGTCTTTACCCGGAGCAGTATTATTATTTTGTTTGAGGACCCTTATTAGTTCCCATAGAGAAAACGGACGATCTAAGCTAAGGTTAACTCTAGAAACAGTGGCTATGGAGTTGGTAATATCATTCGGAACCCAATCTGGTAAAATTTCTTGGATTATTGGATTGTTTGCAATTTTTGAAGCAATTTACTTTCCTCCATATCTCCTTAATGGGAGTATTTTGATTTAAACTTTCACAATACTCCCTCCAGTTTTTCCTTTTCTTCTCCTTAAAAGTTTTCTTCGCTAATGCGTCCATCTTTTTATATTCTATTAGGTTACTTATTATAGGATTTTGCTTATATTTAATATAAGTTAATTTTCTGCGTCGGGCTGTATCCAGGCACGTTTTGTCCCACCAAGATTTTGGAATGTGATGTTTGTTGGTAATATTCTTGTATTGTGGTATTGCTGTATTGGCTGAGAAGTAGAAGTTTTTAATTAGATCACCATACGTCCTGGGTTGATTTAAATATGTAAAGAGTGATGAATACAAATTCCAATCTGCTTTATTGAAATTCCAGATGTTATGAAGTCTCATGGTTTCTTTTTCCTTTGAGTGATAAATTGAAAAGATAATTGGCAGATCGTTTGATCCGGGGGGATCCTGTAGAACATTCCAATTCATTAGCGTTATAATATCCTGAGTACATATTGTGAGGTCTATTGCAGATGCTCGTGAATGTGTGGTTAAAGGAGTGGATAAACCGTCCTTTAAAAAAACTAGATTACACTGCTCAATAACATCCAACAATGATTTACCAGATGTGTCATCAACTTCACATAAAAGGTTTTGGTATAATTTTAAAAAAGGATAGCCATTGCTGTGTTTTAGTTTTGTTTTTCGGTTCATTATATAGGGATACAAGATGAATAGTTTTATTTGTTAATGGTAGTTTAAAGGAAATACATGTGTATGTAATAGGGATATTTATGTTAAATCTAATTTCTTGACATTTAATATTTGTTTTCAATAAAATAGCTGACCCACCATATCCATCTAAATGATCAGTTCTAAAGCAATTAAAGTTTTTAAAGTTATAATACAAACCAGGCTTAAACCATGTCTCCGATAATATAAACTAAATCTCCGATAAGTAAAAATTCTAAATTTACTTTATTTAAGACTGCCGAACGACAATTCCATTGCAAAACATTTAATTTTAAGTTTAGGTCTGCGAATTTGATAACACATCTGGATTTATATGTTTACTAATTAATCGGATGATTTCTGATTTAGAAACATTTAAATTATTTGTTTGTTGTAAAGAATTAACAATTTTCATAACCAGTTCTAAAATTACATTAATTATACTAGGATCTAGGACTTCTGACTGTCAATCTGTGATAATTGTTTTTTTGTATTGGGGGCTACTTAATATTCCTCCTGAAGTACTGGGGACATTAACCTAAGAAACAATCTCTTTTCTGATGTGTTCAGATGAATCAGGAGTATTTGGCCTTGGCCTTTTATTAGATTTATCTTTTAATTCGTTTGAGCTATTGTTATAAAGCAAATGGGAAGCAAATTGTTTTCTAGAGGAGTTGACTTTTGGAATATTCTGAACAGAAGTAGAGGAAGAAGTAGATTGTGAATAGGTAGAAGAAGTGCTTAATTAAAAACTCATAGCTTGCTTAATTAATTTTTGTCTCTTAAACTCTGGACACACTGATAGATTTGTTGTATAGTG
Organism: Diabrotica balteata; assembly: GCA_918026665.1. Classification (NCBI taxonomy): domain Eukaryota; kingdom Metazoa; phylum Arthropoda; class Insecta; order Coleoptera; family Chrysomelidae; genus Diabrotica; species Diabrotica balteata. The sequence goes on along the minus strand of OU898282.1, from coordinate 72,295,259 downwards.
ATTTCCTTGGCAACTGAAACATTTTGGGACAAAGTCATTTTTTGGCATTCTTTTGTATTATGTGTCTCTTGGCATTTACCACATCTTGGGCGACCTTTACACTGACTACCCAAATGACCATATCTGAGGCAATTAAAACAAATTAAAAGTTTTTGTGTATAGTGTTCAACCTCTTTAATAACTTTATTTATTGATATATAACGCGGCAATATCTGAGATTTAAAGGAAGCAATACACGATTTTGTGGGAACGTTAATTATTTTGTTTTTAATCGTTTTTAATTACTTCCTCTTTGCGTTTAATTCGCCGAACGTTTACAATTTTAAAGTTACAATGACTATCATATTGTTTAATTTTTGATTTTACATATTCTTCAGAAAATTCTGTATCAATATCTCTAATTATCCCTTGTCGGAACAAAATGAATTTAGGTATATATAATTCTAAATTATTTGTAACAAACACTGATGAATTTTTTTGATTTATTAAATAATAACCATTTTTGTAGTCTGTTACTTAATTTAATCCTAATTCCATTACGACCTATGGAATCAATATTTGTAATTTTTGCGTCCAATTCTGGAAACGCAGAAAGAATAATATCACCAACTCTTAAAGCGTTTAACTTACTCTTGAAAGTTCCGGAGCAATTTTCTACGTAAACATGATAAGGTCCGGTATCTTTATTTCTATATAAATAAACCTGTCTAGTATTTACCTTCTCATTAACGTTAGAAGCATTTCCGTTTTTCCCGAAGAATTAGATATTAAATTCGTACTTACATTCTGGTTCTCTTGTTTTTGTGAAATTATTTCCATATTTGTAAATTCCATCATACCAACCTCATTTCCATCTTTATCATGAGGGTCGGGATCTAAATCAATTTCTGGGGGTTTACTACCCCCAATTAATTCACTCATCTTTATAAAAAAAACACCTATAGTTTCACCAAAATTGATTGTTTATCGCAAACAACAAAACAAGTAAGAAAAGAACTTGTTATCGATAATATTAATTAACACCGATAATTTAAACACGTCCGTACGATTTGAAATCTACCGAACAACTGTGACTAACGGGTTACTTAAGTTTTTTCTACAGATCTTTACTTTTTGACAGATTTTGTAGTTTTTTATAAAATTTTCTACATCCTTTATGATGCCTTGTCAATATCATGCCTCATCAATGGAGATTGCTTTTACCACGGTGATAATGATCTAGTATTTGGGGTATTTCATCCTGTTCCGAAATTTTTAATGACATCTTGACATATTCTCAGTTTTATTTCTTTATCGGTAAAAATAAATGAAAATATTTCTAGAATTGGTAATTCGAGTTAATTTTCGTCGTAATATTTTTACGATAGGTGAATTTCATTTTGTGCGACATAAAAGACATAAAATAGGTGTTGTACTACCATTTCGGGATCGAAAGGAAGTGGAATGATAAAATATTTCCGATTTTTTACTGTTTTACTACCCAATATGTTAATCTTTGACAAGTTAAAATCTATATTGTTTTCTAATATTTTGTGATGTATGTCTTCCATTTTATTTTGTCTAAGAAAGGTGATGATGTTTTTATGCGATTTGTCCATCGAGCAATAAGATAAAAGAGGGAATCTAATCGTTATGAAAAGGAGACCAAAAAAGTGGCCTCTGATGGCGGACATATCCGGAAATGCAAATGCGCCAAATTTAAATTTCATTACACTTGACAATAATCATACAGTGGTGTAGGGGTTTTAATTTATCTATTTATTTATTTTATATTACATAATATTAATACATAATACACTTAAAATACTTTTTTTAACACTAGAATACAATAAAGTTTCAATTAATTAATAACGATAATAGTCTAAGATGTTAAACAATTGTTAAAAAAACTTCAATAAAAAATATAAATAAGCTTTCATGTGACAGTTTTGACAAACAATAACATCAACAATAACATAACCCAACTAAATTTGATTTCTTAAACAAGGAAAGAGATTCTCTTTCCTTGTTTAAAGTGGCCTCTCAAAATAGCACTTCCTGTCTATCAATATGTTTGCCCCCACTACCTTTACATTCCCTCTTTTGTCTTATTGCTCGATGGATTTGTCACTAGATATTTCAATTTTCGAATAATCAATGAGTGATCAGTTCAAATAAGAGTACCTAATCATTAGTTTTTGTTGTATGCCATCTCTCATGTGAGATATTTGTAAAACGACGTCTACAACAACTTTGATGAATAACCACATGTTGGCATTGTGTCCAGTTGTACCTACCTGTTTTTTAAGAAGCCGAGTCCAAGGTTTGCGTCCAGTACCAATTTCAACCTCAAATTATCGTCCTAAGAAGTCGTTTCAAAATACTTTTCACGGTGGAGATGAATTTTTTCATGTAGCAGAGAGTATCATTCCAGTTCCCAACATCAGAAATTTAAAGTAAAATTGCATTTTAGTGAAATCTAGCTAACTTTTTTTGTTTGAACTTTTAAAATAAAAATAGACATTTTTTTCTAATATTAATTGCTTTCAAAAGAGTTTGTTAAGAAATTGTAATAATTAAAATTGTAAATCTTATGGCGTGGCTAAGCTGTCATTTTATTTGTTCTCAGTTTTAAGATTTAGTTTTGAGATATGACATCTAGCTTTTTTGACATCTAATAAATATCTAATCAACTTTGAAAATTAGGGCAATTATCAAGCACAAGTTTAATCAAATCTTGCCCAAATACTTTCGCTTAAAAAACGTTTTTTTAGATGAAGGAAATTAATTAACTTCGATAAAAAACTCGAAGTTAATGGATAAAAAAAGTTTTTTGTGATTAACGTTTTAGACTTACTTCGTCAAATATGGGCTATCCAGCAAGCGTAGAATGTAATAAACATGAATGTTAACATACATGGTGACATGTGACATACGACAGCTTTGATGGGCAGTCACAGTCATGGATATGTGATCTGCACATATTAAAATTCTGTGTAAGTACGTTACCATTGACCAAAGGTGCAACTAAAACTACTATAGAAAATCAGCTTATAAAATATGACATATAGAATATTTTGATTTAACTAGATTGCATAATCCAGATCTCACACTCACACCCGTCTGTACTAGTAAGGTTGTAAGTTTGAGAGTAAATGAAGTGTACATAAAGTGTGAATTAAAGAAATCGACTAAACGATCTATTGGACAGTGGATGGTTGACTACAATAAAATGGTCTACGAGATACTGTCGATACTGTAAAAAAGAGAAGAAAATTGACTATGAAATTGAAATATTAAAAATTAAAGCAACATTGAAAGCAGTGTATAAATGGGGTATAATTCAAGTATTTCATTTAAACCCCCAACCAATGGGAGAACTGTAAAACTAATATGTAATAGCGTTACTAAAGACCAACTGACCTACAGTTGGAGTTAATTTCACTCTTCATACCTCGACGTAATCTAGATATACCAATTCCACAGTTTTATATTTCAACATCTACCACTGTTGGTCAGTTGCTTAATTAATTTCTTTCATCTAAAAAAACGTTTTTTTGACTTATTTCAGATGCCCCTGAAGATGCTATTTTAAGCGAAAGTACTTGGGCAAGATTTGATTAAACTTTTGCTCGAGAATTGCCTTAATTTTCAAAGTTCATTTATTCGAGCCTTCAACCTCATATCAATTATTTATTGGCTATAGCAGTTGAAACCTCAATTGGCGTTGGGCGCCAGTTGAAACGCTCAATACTCCGGGAGTATTGGGTTTTTTTGGAAGTGTAAGACTTCCAAATTCCAGAAGAACTGGAAGAAAGGTGATGAAAATACTAAAAATAGGGCTAAGCTCAGAGGAACAAATTTAAATGGCCAAAGAGACACTAAATCTCAAGAGAGTGTTCGGGCTAGCTTCAATGCACTGGATTGTGGCTTTAAAGATATAAACAACAATAACAAGAGATAATGAGCTAATGAGACAAGAAAGAAATGAGACCTGGTAATATCAAACGTGATACAACTGAAGAAGGTCACTGGGTATAAATTTATAGAAAGAGAACAATAGGAAGAGAAAAGAAGGGCGCCAACTCAACGATAGTTGAGATTTTGAAGTAACAAATGAATCTGGAGATAATACTCTGAAATACAAAAATACTAAATAATAATCTTGTTTTGCTATGTTATATACTGGTTAGTAGAACTGAAATAAAACTCAAAATAGTAACAATAAATATATTTATAAAAAAAATGTATATAGGTATATGTGTATAAACAATTTACATATAATGCAAAGCCAAATAACAGTGGTAGTGGATGGTGTACAGATACAATGGGACCTAATAGCCCCTCAACAAACGAATGATCACTACCACTGGCCAAATAAAATATGAAATATTAGTATAAACCAAGAATAGTCCGTAGGATAGCCAAAGTCTTAACACAAAAAGGTAGTAATTTAACTTTAAATAGTTCTACTAATATGAGATACTAATGACAATATTATAAAGATATCAACTCTATAAATCTATTACAATTATATTATATTACATCAAAAAAAAAATGAGTTGTTCCATACTCATTATATCATATTTAAAAAAAAAAACATTAAATTTATTTCCCTTTCCAATATCAAAATTATACCTATTTTATCAAATATATTGTATTAAAAAAAATATTATATCAAAAGTGAGTTTGGTCAGTACTCTTGAAATCCTATTTTAAAAAAAAACTAATAAAAACGGGTAATATATTTTCCCTCTCCCAATAATATCAAAATTATGTTTTATTAAAAATTAAATTATCACAAGGGTATTTACCTTATCATATGCATATGTAAAGTTAACAGTAAATAGAAAGTAATACGTAATACAAAAAGTCAAATAGTTAAACAACTTATCTTTACAGCACTATAAGTCCATAGGAAAAACTCCTCTTGGCGCGGCTACATCAGTTTATGGCTGTAAAGACAAATCCTGGTCACAAAAGCCACAACCAGTCACTGGTCTCTGGGTGACAGCAAAATCCACGGGTTACATGCACAAGTTGCTAACTATGTATCTAAGTTACTAATGTCCTTGAGGGAATATTCTGAAGAGAATATTCTCAAGTGAAGTGAAATTAATATTTTCACGTGACGGAATCTAAAATTATTATTTAATTTAATAAATATGTAATATAAATGTAATTTAATAGGTGTAGCAGCATGGATTGACTGCACCAAAACAAAACATCAAAACATTAGGTATTAGGTTAAGTCAACATCATGTCAAATTTATGAAGTTACTTTCGTAGGCATGGCAAGCTTGCGCCATGAAAAGAACATGCGCAGAATACAGAAGGCTGTACCACATTTGTAGAACCTTTTATATTCCACCAAAAAAGTTAGGTAAAAAAAACCAAAAAAAACTTAATGATAAGATATGAAATAGATCGGAATTTAAGTTTGACTATATAAAAAAAATGACCTTCTGTTCTTTGCAAGTAAATCAAGGAAATTTTATATTTAAATTATTTCGGAACTCAAAAATAAATCTCTAAAGAAATACTAAATACAATGATAAATTTGATTATATGATAAGGAGATAATACGTATGAAATGATTTACTTACATGGAACTGCAGCACGCCAAAAAAAATCTTCCTTTTTATGTGGAACTCATTATAAATCAGAAAATCTTGATTTTAAAAAATTTACTTATTATATTATTAAGATATGTATTTTATTTATAAATTAATTTATTCTTCCCCAAATTATCTTCCTTGCTCCAATTCCGTCACTTTGAAGGTGAAAAATTTCACCGGTTGAGGTGGCTGCGTTCGAGTTCTGACCAAAACTGATCGTTTTCGTACAAACTCGACCAATCTTTCAAAGCGCTAACCGCGTGGGTGGAGAAATGTCGATTTAAAATCGATCGTAGGCGGGTAATAAAAATTTCTAAAGGGGTTAATCAGTAGCGTAAACGCTACATTCTCCCTCATCTCCAGCAAAAAAAAAAAAGAACTTTAGGAACTTTTTTTTTTTTTTGTGGCAGAACGATCTAACACTGACAATGAACGTTGATACGTTAAAATTGAACATTTTCGTCACCAGTCAACCATTTGCTCAGGAATTGGAACAAAATCAAGGACGAAATAAAAATATGGAACGAAGAATATGGGACGAAGTCATACTTTTTTTTTTTAATGAGATAATGTATGTTAATTTAGTATAAACCAAAGATAAAAAAAATATACATTTTAAGTTTAATTCTATAACCTTACAGATCAAGTTAACTTTTAACACTACTTATCTACATTCTCAAGTATTTGTAAAAAAAAACAACCATTTGTTAAAACTACATTATAGGTGTGTATTAACAACCCCTAACACAATATCTCCAAGAACCATTCATAACAACGAAATTCAAACAAAGTCCTATGAACTTTACCCAACGTTGACACTAGAGCGACCAGATTCTATTCGTCACCATAGAGTTCAATGAGGGCCTAATTACTCAGAACTAGTTGAAACTACAAAACCTAAACATATATATGGTTCGGGATATCAACAACATATTGAACAGTCAAAGTAAAAGATAATACAATACACCTACTTGCTCTAGCAGCGGTAGGAAAGCACACAATCGGTAAAGGTTGTTAGTGCCTTAGATACTAGCAAGCCCACTATACTCATGGTATAGGGTATGCTAAAAAAAAAGGTAAGTAAGGTAACTGCAATCCCAACTCATAGTAAAGGATATGCACAAAAGGTAAAAGATAATTGCACGTCCAGATCTACTCATGGTAGAGGATATGCACAAAACTCACTTCTACCAGCTATACACTTGGTAGAAGGAAAGATAAAAGAGATCCTAACTGTAATACCTAAACTGTACTATTGACGTGTTCCAATTCTTTACTCACGACAAGAACAGTAAAGGACAGATTTTTAGGACTCTATAATCAAGATAAAGATAAGATATAACCTTATCCAGGTAAAGGTAAAGATAATTAACTTCAGGTAAAGGTACGAGATAAACTCAGTCAAGGTACGAGATAAACTCAAGGTAAAGATACGAGATAAACTTAGGCAAGGTACAAGATAAACTTAAGGTAAAGATACGAGATAAACTCAAGGTAAAGATGCGAAATAAACTCCATTACAGGTATGAGATAAATTCCATCAAGGTAAAGATAAACTCACTTTAGGTACAGATAAAGATAACTCCCATCTACCAATCTGTATGAATGGTAAGGAGACAGGTGCAAACTCAAGATACTAAGATATGTTAAACTCAAATTTTTTGAGAAGATAATAACATAGGAGATAACAAACCAAGTTAAACAGACTTACATACTGCTGAATATCAGAACGATCCAATTCTAAATGACACATTCTAATTTCAACCTAAGAGACACTCAAGGGACAACTAATATGTATTGATATGTTTCTGAGCCAAGTGAGGGCACACATTCAGGGTGATCAATCCTGAACCCACGCTAAAACACCGACACAGTAAGTGAATATGAATGCATAAGCTTTATGGCCATAGTCTACGTACGAGCCTATGCAAACATCAATAAAAGAAAATGTTAAAAGTGTTTCCCAATTATCTCTGTAAACATCTATTTAACTCAGAACTTAAGATGGGGAAATTCCCATATATCCATCCTGTACTCCTATGATATGCAGTTGGACTTTTGAGAGAAAACAAACAACAAAAGTAGCAAGTCCATAAACCAAGATAATAACCAACATTAAGATAAGATAAAAAAAAATAGAAGGCAAAATAACACAACATCTTATGGTTTTTGCCAGGTAAACAAAATAGATAATCAGATCTTAAACAACCAAACTGGTACAGAAGTGATAAGGGACCAATGAGATCTAACGATATAAGTTGAAATGGAAAATCAATCCGTCGATAACTACCCATTAAACCTGGTTGGGGAAGATTTGTCGGTTTGCATGTAGCACAGATTTTGCATTTAGCGATATAGCTACGTACAGTTTGACGCATCTTCAGCCAGTAATAAAGTTCAGATATTCGACGGAAAGTTTTGTAGAGACCAAAATGAGCTGCACTAGGATGGTCATGAAAGGTGGCCAAAACCTCTGCTCTATTAGGAGTTGGAACGACTATCTTCCAATCCGACATTCCAGTAAGGGAATCTATGGAACTTAAGACATGTTTATACAAAACACCATGTTCAACTTTAAAATAGGGAAATTTACCTGGTACATTCTGTACATTATACAACATTTTTTTAACAATGGACTGGTTAGATGACGGACTCTCAACTCATACTCTAATTCAGGAGCTAACAGATGCTCTACCTTAAAAGCAGACATATTACACAACTGAGCGATATACAAGAGAATGAGTAAAAGTAGGTAAAGTTTAACTTACTCTCTGACTCCAAATTATTATTCTGAAGGGATACCTATACCAGTAATGTTTAATTGTTTTGGTCCAGTTATGAAATCCAATGACATATACTGCTACAACACCCTAAGGAACCTAAAATTTCAAAACTGTTATTTCGAGGTAGTGACTCAACTTATTGACTACTCCGGACTTGTAAAATATGTGAAATAGTTAACTTTATGTTATTTAACTTTTTAATTAATTTATTATTAATCTAAAATTGTTATTTAATCAATCAAAACAAAGCCATTTATTCAGTCTACACAGTATATAGCAAAAACAAGTCAATTTAAGATATAGATATAAGGTAATGTCCAAAAAAAATTGAAAAACAAAAACTAAACTTTAAAATGAAAATCTAGAAGCACAACCAGTGAAAACCACAACAACCCAAGATCAAAACCAAAAAGTTAAAGGAGATATATATATATATATATATATATATATATATATATATATATATATATATATATATATATATATATATATATATATATTTTTAAGCCAGAAGTGGAAAAGAAGCCACACGTTGGGTCTAGCCAATTGAAACCTCAATTGGCGTTGGGCGCCAATTGAAACGCTCAATACTCCGGGAGTATTGGGTTTTTTTGGAAGTGTAAGACTTCCAAATTCCAGAAGAACTGGAAGAAAGGTGATGAAAATACTAAAAATAGGGCTAAGCTCAGAGGAACAAATTTAAATGGCCAAAGAGACACTAAATCTCAAGAGAGTGTTCGGGCTAGCTTCAATGCACTGGATTGTGGCTTTAAAGATATAAACAACAATAACAAGAGATAATGAGCTAATGAGACAAGAAAGAAATGAGACCTGGTAATATCAAACGTGATACAACTGAAGAAGGTCACTGGGTATAAATTTATAGAAAGAGAACAATAGGAAGAGAAAAGAAGGGCGCCAACTCAACGATAGTTGAGATTTTGAAGTAACAAATGAATCTGGAGATAATACTCTGAAATACAAAAATACTAAATAATAATCTTGTTTTGCTATGTTTTATACTGGTTAGTAGAACTGAAATAAAACTCAAAATAGTAACAATAAATATATTTATAAAAAAAATGTATATAGGTATATGTGTATAAACAATTTACATATAATGCAAAGCCAAATAACAGTGGTAGTGGATGGTGTACAGATACAATGGGACCTAATAGCCCCTCAACAAACGAATGATCACTACCACTGGCCAAATAAAATATGAAATATTAGTATAAACCAAGAATAGTCCGTAGGATAGCCAAAGTCTTAACACAAAAAGGTAGTAATTTAACTTTAAATAGTTCTACTAATATGAGATACTAATGACAATATTATAAAGATATCAACTCTATAAATCTATTACAATTATATTATATTACATCAAAAAAAAATGAGTTGTTCCATACTCATTATATCATATTTAAAAAAAAAACATTAAATTTATTTCCCTTTCCAATATCAAAATTATACCTATTTTATCAAATATATTGTATTAAAAAAAATATATCAAAAGTGAGTTTGGTCAGTACTCTTGAAATCCTATTTTAAAAAAAAACTAATAAAAACGGGTAATATATTTTCCCTCTCCCAATAATATCAAAATTATGTTTTATTAAAAATTAAATTATCACAAGGGTATTTACCTTATCATATGCATATGTAAAGTTAACAGTAAATAGAAAGTAATACGTAATACAAAAAGTCAAATAGTTAAACAACTTATCTTTACAGCACTATAAGTCCATAGGAAAAACTCCTCTTGGCGCGGCTACATCAGTTTATGGCTGTAAAGACAAATCCTGGTCACAAAAGCCACAACCAGTCACTGGTCTCTGGGTGACAGCAAAATCCACGGGTTACATGCACAAGTTGCTAACTATGTATCTAAGTTACTAATATCCTTGAGGGAATATTCTGAAGAGAATATTCTCAAGTGAAGTGAAATTAATATTTTCACGTGACGGAATCTAAAATTATTATTTAATTTAATAAATATGTAATATAAATGTAATTTAATAGGTGTAGCAGCATGGATTGACTGCACCAAAACAAAACATCAAAACATTAGGTATTAGGTTAAGTCAACATCATGTCAAATTTATGAAGTTACTTTCGTAGGCATGGCAAGCTTGCGCCATGAAAAGAACATGCGCAGAATACAGAAGGCTGTACCACATTTGTAGAACCTTTTATATTCCACCAAAAAAGTTAGGTAAAAAAAACCAAAAAAAACTTAATGATAAGATATGAAATAGATCGGAATTTAAGTTTGACTATATAAAAAAAATGACCTTCTGTTCTTTGCAAGTAAATCAAGGAAATTTTATATTTAAATTATTTCGGAACTCAAAAATAAATCTCTAAAGAAATACTAAATACAATGATAAATTTGATTATATGATAAGGAGATAATACGTATGAAATGATTTACTTACATGGAACTGCAGCACGCCAAAAAAATCTTCCTTTTATGTGGAACTCATTATAAATCAGAAAATCTTGATTTTAAAAAATTTACTTATTATATTATTAAGATATGTATTTTATTTATAAATTAATTTATTCTTCCCCAAATTATCTTCCTTGCTCCAATTCCGTCACTTTGAAGGTGAAAAATTTCACCGGTTGAGGTGGCTGCGTTCGAGTTCTGACCAAAACTGATCGTTTTCGTACAAACTCGACCAATCTTTCAAAGCGCTAACCGCGTGGGTGGAGAAATGTCGATTTAAAATCGATCGTAGGCGGGTAATAAAAATTTCTAAAGGGGTTAATCAGTAGCGTAAACGCTACACAGTCTTGTTGATTCTTACAGAAGACTATCCTGCAAGAGAATGATTATATTCTTGAACATTTAGTTAGTTAGGCAGTGCATTTCACATCAAGTCACTCCTACTTTTGCTAAGGTTAAAACATCAAAAAATGTACCTGATAAGGAAAGACAGATTTTGGAGAAAAAGATCCTGAAAAGAGAACTTAGTAACACTATACCAAATTTTATCACATTAATGTAAATCTTAAAATTACTTATGACCAAATTTTGCAACAACATCCTTGGTTTCTTGTCAATGACTCCTTTAACAACATAGAAGATGAGGTCTCCCGCTTACAATCCACCAAGAAGAGATGTCTCACCAACAAATTAAACCGTTTGATTTTGCAAAAACAACAAAGAAGTAACTTAACACTTATGCATAAGTATTCAGATCATCAATTTCATCCTAGAGTCTTAAATCTAAGTAAGGACCAAACACTCCGCCTCTCGGACCAAAATTGACGCCAATATAGCCGACTAACGAAATTTGATAAAAATCCAAGGGTCAACCCATGGAAGATTATTGCCAATTTTAAATTAAATTTTTTTTTATGTTGTGGTACATGCACTTGATCCAGCTTATTACAATTATGTGTCTTATTCTGATCCTCTAACCAAAATTTGCCGGAGAAGAGGAAAAATCTAAATAAAAAATTCTACAGTTTTTCAGCAAATACAGAAATCCAAGTGGAAATTTTTCTCATAAACCGTTAGATGTAGAAAAATTGTGAGTATCTCAGAAGAACGAGCGGCAAATTTTATATAAGAAATGTTCACTCGCTTGACTCTCGCACCGAAATTGACGCCAATATAGCCGATTATCGAAATTTGATAAAATCCAAGGGTCCACCCATGGAAGATTATTGCCAAATTTTAAATTACAAATGTTTTTTTTTGATCATTTGTTACATGCACTTGCTCCAGCTTATTACAAATATGTGTCTTATTCTGATCCTCTAACTCCAATTTTCCGGAAAAAGAAAAATCGAATTAAAATATTCTACAGTTTTTCAGCAAACACAGAAATCCAAGTGGAAATTTTTCTCACAAACCGTTAGATGTAGGAAAACTCTGAGTATGGCGGAAGAACGAGCGGCCAATTTTATGTAAGAAGTGTACACTCGCTTGACTCTCGCACCAAAATTGACGCGAATATAGCCGACTAACGAAATTTTATAAAAATCCAAGGGTCCCCCTTGAAAGATTTTTGCCAAATTTTAAATAAAAAAACAATTTTTTTTGATGTTTTAGTACATGCACTTGGTTCAGCTTATTACAAACATGTGTCTTATTCTGATCCTCTAATCCCAATGTGCCGGAAAATATGAAAAATCGAATTAAAAAATTCTTCAGATTTTCAGCACACACAGACATCCAAGTGGAAATTTTTCTTACAAACCGTTAGATGTAGGAAAATTCTGAGTATGACAGAAGAACGAGCGGTCAATTTTATGTAAGAACTGTCTACTCGCTTGACTCTCGGACCAAAATTGACGCCAATATAGCCGCCTAACGAAATTCAAGGGTTCTCCCTTAAAAAGATTTTTGACTAATTTTTAATTAAAAAAAAAAAATTCTGATGTTTTGATACATGCACTTGCCCCAGCTTATTACAAATATGTGTCTTATTGTGATCGTTGAACCCCACTTTGCCGGAAAAGAGGAACAATCGAATTAACAAATTCTACAGTTTTTCAGAAAACACAGACATCCAAGTTGAATTTTTTCTCACGAACCGTTAAATATAAGAAAATTATGAGTATAGCAGAAGAACGAGAGGTTAATTTTATGTAAGAAATGTCCACTCATCTGACCCTCGGACCAAAATTAACACCAATGTGGCCGATTAACGAAATTTGATAAAAATCCAAGGGTCCCCCCTTGGAACATTTTTGCCAAATTTTTAATAAAAAGAAAATACTTTTGATGTTTTGGTACATGCACTTGGTCAGCTTATTACAAATATGTGTCTTATTCTGATCCTCTAACCCCAATTTAACGAAAAAGAAGAAAAATCAAATTAAAATATTCTATAGTTTTTCAACAAATACAGACACCCAAGTGAAAATTTTTCTCATGAACCGTTAGATGTAGAAAAATTGTGAGTATGGCAGAAGAACGAGCGGCCAATTTTATATAAGAACTTTCCACTCGCTTGACTCTCGGACCAAAATTGACGCCAATATAGCCGATTAACGAAATTTGATAAAAATCCAAGGTTCTCCCATGGAAGATTATTGCCAAATTTTAAATTAAAAAAAATTTTTTTGATGTTTTGGTACATGCACTTGCTCCAGCTTATTACAAATATGTGTCTTATTCTAATCCTCTAACGCCAATGTACCGGAAAAGATGAAAAATCAAATTAAAAAATTCTACGGTTTTTCAGCAAATACAGACACCCAAATGGAAATTTTTGTCATGAACCGTTAGATCTAGGAGAATTGTGTTTGTGGAGATGAAGGAAAATTCGGAGTATGGCAGAAGAACGAGCGGCCAATTTAATGTAAGAACTGTCCACTCGCTTGACTCTCGGACCAAAATTGACGCCAATATAGGCGATTAACGAAATTTGATAAAAATCCAAGGGTCTCCCCATGGAAGATTTTTGACAAATTTTAAATTACAACAAAAATTTTGTTTTAGTACATGAACTTGGTCCAGCTTATTACAAACATGTGTCTTATTCTAATCCTCTAACCCCAATTTGCCGGAGAAGAGAAAAATCGAAATAAAAAATTCTACAGTTTTTCAGCAAATACAGACATCAAAGTGAAAATTTTTCTCATGAACCGTTAGATGTAGGAAAATTGTGAGTATGGCAGAGTAGAGAATAAGACACTTCACCCCACTTTTGGACTTTGACCCCCGCACTCTCGATGCAACCCCATGCTTCACGCGTGACTGCCTCTCGATACAATAACATACTTTGACATTAGACTCCAAATGTCACAAGCCCCGTCTGCGCACCGGTCACGCCTTGCGATGACGCCACCGACAAGTCCTAACTTGCTTTTTACGCAAGTCGTAATTTTTCAAGTTCAGTAATTAGTTATTTTTAATATGAATTAATTTACATATTATTTTTGTATTTCAACTATTATCTTCTATCTATAACACAATTTAAATCCAAATTATTAAATTATTAATTGTTATTAAATAAAAAATTGTACCGTGTGTAGGATTCGAACTCGGGACCACCAGCACCGAAGCTATGCACTCACACTAATAAGACACATAGACGTTCAAAACATACTAACAATAATCTGTATAAAAAAAATATATTAAATGTACATGAGATGTGAAGAATTGCACAGAGTGGTTTGAACCGTACGCGCACCCCATTTAGGGTAGTTAGTTTAATATTCGGCGTATTATATATCACATGATTTAGAAACATTTAACATGGGTTATTAATATAAAAAAGCGTACGTAAAGCTGTTTAACATAGTGTTGTTATAAAAGTTTTAAATTGTATAATTTAAGCGTACATACGAGATCAAAAGGGAAGAGTGATCATAAAACAGGATTGCACAAACAAATTGATAAAAATGTAAAATGCAGATAAAGCATGTTGATTAATAATTCGACGTTACTTGTTAAACTTGACTGTGTTAGGTCTCTATATCCCGCACCAAAGCTAAGCATGCACACCTTCAAGCTACATAACCGTTTAACATAATCTGACAATAATATGTGTATATAAAAACACCATGAAGTGTTGTGAATATTGAATAATCAAACAAAATAAATTGTAAAAAAAAACAGTTTTAAACTAAACAAAAAATTTATAGTAAAGCATATTCTTTAACCAAATACATCATGTTAGTAAGTCATAAGAGCAACGTCGATGTTAGGTAAGGGTATTGAAATCACACAGTAAAAAATAAAGGTAAATATTGTATAACAGCATCGATATACAACAATAATGAAGTTAAGACGATAAAAGGAACCTATTACGTTACCATTGTTAGTTTTCTAAACACATAAGGCGTATTCTTCACCCGTAGTCAAGTCTTACTCAACTGGCTGCCAAAAACTTGATGATTTGAAAAATTGATGCAGATCTATATAAAGTGTTGATCAAACAGATCGATAAACTAATCTTACGCTTTTTACTATAAGGTAAACATCTATGGCGCGCTCTAACGCATTATCTGACACATGCTGACAACCACGCTATATTATTATACTTAAACGTAGTTTCAATGCTTAAACCAGCTAACAGATATCTAACGCGATCTAACTTATAGCAGACGTATACCTGACGCTATCTAATGTATATGAGATGTATAGCAAACGCGTTCTAACTCATATCAGACATATAGCAGACGCATAACAGACGTATATCAGACGTACATCAGACGCAGAGCAGACGTATACAAGAAGCAATCTAACTTATATCAGACATATAGCAGACGCGATCTAACTCATATCAGACGTATAGCACTCGTATACTACACTCAAGATGGGACAGAACAATCGTTAAAGAAAATCTGTAAGAAAAACGAAATGTTGTCAGAGTAACAAATGAAAGAATCGTAAGAAATTATGTGCGTTAAAAATAGAATAACGAAGAATATCACAACTACGCTGGTATGGACACGTCCAAAGAATGGGCGACAACAGAATAACAAAAAGTATTATAATGAACACAACAGGAAAGACGACGGAAACAGGTCATCAACTACTAAATATAAATATATAAATCGCATCTGAGCAGTCATTACAAGTATCCTCCGAACTGTAACTACTATCCGCAACTTACAAATATGGTTACTGATATACGATAACTTTTAATTGAATACTGTATTTTATCTACAACAAATACTATTTTACAACGTTATTCAGATATAAACCAATTATAACGAGGACTAACAAATGAATGTTTACCATTCATACATTATGTTCAAATAACTAACGTATATTACTCGACATAGATATGAAGTGCATGATCACAAACCGATAGGAACCTAAATTTTCTCTACAAGCCACATCTGAACGACCACTACTGTACACAAATCTCCACTAAACGTACAATTAGTCAAGAGTTGTATCTAAACATCCACCACTATACAACAATTACTATTTTACAATTATATTTAGATTTAATCCAATTATAACGAGGACTAACAAATGAATGTTTACGATTCATATATAATGTTCAAATACCTAACGTATATTACTTGACATAGATATGAAGTGCATGATTACAAACCGATAAGAACCTAAATTTTCTCTACAAACTACATCTGAACAACCACTACTGTACACAAATCTCCACTAAACGTACAATTAGTCAAGAGTCGTATTTAAACATCCCCGACTATACCACAATTACTATTTTACAACGATATTCAGATATAATCCAATTATAACGAGGACTAACAAACGAATGTTTACCATCCATACATTATGTTCAAACAACTAACGTATATTACTCGACATAGATATGAGTTGGATGATCACAAACCGACAAGGTCCTTAACGTTCTCTACAAGCCAAATCTGAACGACCACCACTATACACAAATCTCCACTGAACGTAAAATTCGCCAAGTCTTCGCTAAACGACCACTACTATATCCAAATTACTGAACATACAATTAGCCAAGAGTTTTATCTATACATCCACTACTATACATAAATCTTCAATATGACTATTTTTCGATTTGGTGCATATTATATTTCATCTACAACAATTTTACAAAGATATTTAGATATAATTTAATGAATGAATGAATGAATGTTTACCATCCATAAATCTTGTTCAAACCAGCTAACGTATATTACTCGACATAGAAATGAGTTATTATTTAAGCGATTTTGACGTACGAGCCGTTAAATTAAAGGCGAAAGGAAAGTGGATAATGAACATTAGTCTCTATAAGAATATATGTTGGTGATAGACGGTTCTTAGATAGCCATCAGGCGACAATTTCCCCTGATTATGTTTATAAAACATATGGAATGCAATGTATATACCTAACCTTGATGTAAAGAACCATCAAATATTCAAAGTTAAGTTATGTAAGGTATATTAACAAAGAAAAAACCAATTAAATACATTTTTGGGTTATATATAGTTATAGAGTGTATATAGTTTTAGAGTATATACTTTGGACGTGAAAATTGAAAGTAAATATATTATTTTATATGAAAGAAAAACTCAACTATCGACTAATGACATGACTATCACAATATGCTACGGTAACTCTAAGACAGGCATGCCAACATCACATTATATAAAAAATGGATAAAATATCTGATATAGAAACATGTAAGACAGAAAGCATGGACAATAATGATGGAAAATGTATAAAATACATGGCATACAAACACGTAAGACAGATAGCATGGACAATAATGATAGATACTATGTGAACATATCTAACATAGAAACACGTAAGGCAGAAAGCATGGACATTATTAATGGAAAATGTATAAAATATCTCACATAGAAACACGTAAAACAAAAAGCATGCAAAACAATGATAGAAAATGTGTAAAATATCTGATATAGAAACAAGTAAGGCAGAAAGCAGGGACAACGATGATGGAAAATGTATAAAATACCTGACAGAAACACGTAAGACAAAAATGCTCTACATAAAATGATAGAAAATGTGTAAAAATATCTAACATAGAAACATTAAAGGCAAAAATCATCGACAATAATGAAGGAAAATGTATAAAATATCTGATATAGAAACAAGTGAGGCACAAAGTATGGACAATAATGATAGAAAATGTATAAAAGATCAAACATAGAAACACTGCTGTACATAAAATAATACAAAATAACTGACAGAAAGCATGGACAATACTGTTGAAAAATGTATAAAATATCTGAGAGAAACATGTAAAATAGAAATGATGTACATAAACTGATAGAAAATGTGTAAAATATCATATGACATAGAAATATGTAAGGCAGGAAGCATGGACAATAATAGAAAATGTGTAAAAATATCTAACATAGAAACATCTGCAGAGAGCATGGACAATAATGATGGAAAATGTATAACATCGGACATAGAAACACGTAAGACAGAAATGCTGTACATAAAATGATAGAAAATGTGTACAATTATCTAACATAGAAACATGTAAGGCGAAAAGCATGGACAATAATGACAAAAATTGTTTAAAATAACTGACATAGAAACACGTAAGACAGAAAGCACGGACAATAATGATAAAAAATGTGTAAAATATCTAACATAGAAATACGCAAGACAGAAATGATGTACATGAAATGATAGAAAATATGTAAAAATATCTAACATAGAAATATGTAAGGTAGAAATCATGGAAAATAATGATGGAAAACGTATAAAATATCTGACATAGAACCACGTAAGACAGAATGCATGGACAATAATAATACAAAATGTGTAAACTATCTGACATAGAAGCACGTAAGACACAAATGCTGTACATAAACTGATAGAAAATGTGTAAAATATCTAACATATAAGCACGTAAGTCAGAAAGCATGGACAATAATAATCTAAAATTTTTAAAATATCTTACATAGAAACACGTTTGACAGAAATGATGGACATAAAATGATAGAAAATGTGTAAAATAAATAGAAACATGTAAGGCAGAAAGCATGCACAATAATAATAGAAAATGTGTAAAAATATCTAACATAGAGACATGTAAAGCAGAAATCATGGACAATAATAATGGAAAATGTATAAAATATCCGACATAGAAATATGTAAGGCAGAAAGCATGGACAATAAGGATGGAAAATGTATAAAATATATGACATAGAAACACGTAAGACAGAAAGTATGGGCAATAATGATAAAAAATGTGTAAAATATCTGACATAGAAACACGTATGACAGAAATGCTGTACATAAAATGATAGAAAATGTGTAAAAATATCATAAAAGCACGTAAAAAATAACATAAAAGCACGTAAGGCAGAAAGCATAGACAATAATTATGGAAAATGTATAAACTATCTGATATAGTAACACTTAAGGCAGAAAGCATGGACAATAATGATGGAAAATGTACAACTTATCTGACATAGAAATACGTAAGACAAAGCATGGACAATAATGATAGAAAATGTATAAAATATCAAACGTAGAAACACTGCTGTACATAAAATGATAGAAAATATCTGACATAGAAACACGACAGAAAGTGTAAACAATACTGATGGAAAATGTATAAAATATCGAATAAAATAAGTTTGTACCCAGAAAAATATCTCGACAAACGCCAAAGAAAACCCTCGATCGCTATGCAAATTCAAAATATCGAAAGAATGTGGCATTTTAAATTAAAAACGGTAAAATATTACATTATTTACGAGGTGTACATCACTAAGGTGTATAAACATTATTTCGATCACCTCTTTTTCAGTGCATTTGTGACAATCTGTCAGAGAAAATCTTTATAACAATACATCGGTATTTAATATGTGTTACTTACTCATGTTTCGTAATATGTAGATTGAAAAATTTCCTAAGAGCCCCTTTTTTATATACGCAAATAGGCAATTTTACAATAGGTCACTATTAAATCGCTAACACGGAATATTACCAAGAAGTGAAGGTCTATTCAAATAGTGTTGCAATTACGCCACATTTCTGGAATGAACATAATTTACAAAACTGAATGTGGGATGACGATACAAAAATCATACAAAGAAGAAATGGTTTAAAAACGTAATATAATTGTTGAACTAATGAATTTAGGTTTAAATAAAAAGGCCGAACTGCAAAGAGAAACTATTTTAAAATTATTTGAACTATTACAAGTTTTTAATAAATAATACGTAACATTTTTGTATTTTATTTTTGATAACAAAAAAACATTTTTTGAATGTGGTAATTTGACCCATTTAATTTGTATTGAATTTTCGTCCAAGGTTGACTTAAATGTCCATTACAGGAATCCACTGTCCAAGGTAGATTTTCCGTTTTCCATGCTTTTTATATGTGTGTCCAGGATCCTATTAATTTCTGTATTATTTAAAATTCTATGCATAAAATTTCTATATTTTCTACGATTATTACGTATTCTACGTATTTTCTATGTATTTTTACGATTTTAAATATTATGGCGTATAAAACTGTAAATATATTGTGACTAATTCTATTTGTAGTAATTTCGACGCTCATCCATGTTACCTACCGGCAGAAATTACTAGACTCTTCTTCGAGACCAAGAATGCTGCCGGCGACGGCGACCCTCCGAATTTACCAGAAGGCGATCAGACTTTTCTAGACTGGTTGAATGAGTCACCTAATGGATGGAACGTCATCGATGCATTTGCCAGACCCTTCTAGATAGCGGCATTTCATATAAATAACGGTGATTCTCATTTAGGACAGTCAGTCAAAAGAAGATTGAGGATATCGGGTTTTTAAAATGTAATGGTAGTAGATAAATTATAAAGTGTAAAATAAATTATTAGTAATAAAGACTTTGATAAATTCGTGAGTGTTATAAATGTTGAACCTTTAGTAAATTAAGATAAGAACAATAAATTAGAATTAATAAAGACAGTTTAGTATTTTCAGTAGATCATTTCGACAAGTGGGTTGTAAAAAAAATTACTTTAAACATTACTTTTTTTATTAAGTATCGTTGCTACAATAAAAAATATTTTTTCGTATTTCAAGTAGACATTCTGGAGCCTCTTCAAAATATTCCGTCGTTGATTTGGTGTTCTTAAAAGCATAATAAATGTTAATCATTCTTGCATCTTCAGCACTTTTACGCATAAACACTCCATTTTTTAGTGGAAATTCGATTTGATGTGGTAAATGATGTTTTGTAATTGCATCTGTTGGATCGAATACTATCTCATTATGTTCATTCCAGAAATGTGGCGTAATTGCAACAATATTTGAATATACCTTTACTCCTTGGTAATATTTCGAGTGAAGCGATTAGCGATTTAATAGTGACCTATTGTAAAATTGCCTATTTGAGTATATAAAAAAGGGGCTCTTAGGAAATTTTTCAATCTACATATTACGAAACATGAGCAAGTAACTCATATTAAATACCGATGTACGTTTTGTTATAAAGATTTTTCTCTTGCAGATTGTCACAAATGCACTGAAAAAGAGGTGATCATAATGGTGTTTATACACCTTAGTGATGTATACCTTAGTAATTTTTTACCGTTTTTAATTTAAAATGCCACATTATTTCGATATTTTGAATTTGCATAGCGATCAAGGGTTTTTTTTGTCGAGATATTTTTCTGGGTACAAACCTATCTTATTCGATATTTTATACATTTTTCATCAGTATTGTTTACGCTTTCTGTCTTACGTGTTTCTATGTCAGATATTTTCTATCATTTTATGTGTAGCAGTGTTTCTATGTTTGATATTTTATACATTTTCTTTCATTATTGTCCATGCTTTCTGTCTTACGTGTTTCTATGTCAGATATGTTATACATTTTCCATCATTATTGTCCATGCTTTCTGTCTTACGTGTTTCTATGTCAGATATTTTATACATTTTATATCATTATTGTCTATGCTTTCTGCCTTACATGTTTATATGTTAGATATTTTTACACATTTTCTATCATTTTATGTATAGTCTGCACGTAATTTCGTGAGAAAATTTATAGGAACCAGAGAAAGTAAAACACTAGTAAAATGGCAACGCTGTTAGAGTTACCACTACTTGATTGAACAGTAGCGTAGATATCTAATTTTAAATTAAATAAAAGTATTTATTTTTATTTAATTATATTTACCAAAAAGTTTCATTTTCTATAAAGTTTAAATAAAAAATATCGATGTTGTTAACTTCTGTGATATATCTTTGGAGTGATAACACTAATCGACTCGACTGAGCAGAACTTATTGTAAAATAATACTATCTATATAAAACATTGTTAATAATAGTAGTTATTCAATGAGCATGTAATGATGGCTATTACTCACAATGATGAAGTTTGCCCAGAGTGACCTTTTCTACGACTTTTTTTTGTTTTAATTAGAAAAAATATATATAATTATCTACTACTCGCGATTAAAATTATAATTTACAAAAATAAATTTTGTTTACCAATACTCGTAGTACTCGGCTGAATAATTGGGTGCTGATTATTAGTCACGCTGTCTTAATTATTTATTGTAAAAAACACAACAAGAAATAGTTCAAGTTACATTAATTTCTGAAAAATTATAAGTATAAAGTACCCACTACTGTCATTGTAATAAATAGGAAATGGCTATTATCGATGAACGTATTTTAAAAAGGTTTAATATACATTTATATTTAACTATACCGTGATGAGCTCGATAATAACGGGCAGATTAACGCAAAAGATGGAAAACACATGTTATGAGATAAAAAGAAATAAAACTAGTGGAGGTGGGAGATTGAGCGATAAAAACCCATAAATTTATATTCTACTTATGGTTTCCCACCTTTAGGACGTATTGGATAAGTTTAGCAACTGCGACTGTGACAGTGACAGTTTTAGTTGACATACTCCTCTAAAGCGTTAATAATTTTTGTCCTGCCAAGAAGTGTGTTTATACCCTGTTTTCAAAGATATATAAGAAAAATGAGAATATCTACAATTAAAATAGAAATAAAGGTTTTAACTAACACCTAATAAGTACTTACTATCTACTCCGAGTCACTGTTATCACCAGTATCACTCGTATCATCTAAATTTATAGTTAATTTGGTTAATGCTGGTAAGTATTTAACATAGTTATTTTCCACTCCCATCACATGTTTTATTACATTTTTCCAGTTGGTTGCTGTGATTTTTGTGACTTCTCTTCTAATTAACTGGAGAACAGTAGACGAAAATTTTGGAGCAACGTTTCTTCTCCTTATATTTGGGGTTGGGTCTCTATTGGGTTCAATGTACAATAATAAGGAGAAAGTCTAAGCACAGTATGTCCGTTACTACCAGCACAGTTGTCATCAACATATTCCTTTTCGTACTGTTTACTATGAGCAACATAATGAATTAATTGAGCAAATTAATGAATAAGTGTACCGACAAAATATAATGCATTATGATTTGCCATAACATCAATATCTGATGCTTTCATTGGCCGTTAGTCCACGTGGACATATCATAAGTTCGATGAAAATTTAATTGGTTGACTGTTCATATTTCAAAAGATTATACCAGGCATGTCTGAATGTTAATATCGAGTGGAATCTTAAAACTTTGTATTAATATACGTCTGAGTCATTGATAATTTTACAGACTCCTGGTAGAGTTATTTTTTTTTGAATGATTTTACTACAGATACATATATTTTTGCACAGTCTCACGGAAATACGAGTCTACTATACAGCATCTCTGTCATACGTGTTTCTATGTCAGATTCTTTAAACATTTTCCATCATTTTTATCCATGCTTTTTGTCTTACGTGTTTCTATGTCAGATATTTTAAACATTTTCCATCATTATTGTCCATGCTTTCTGCCTTACATGTTTCTATGTTAGATATCTTTACACATTTTCTATCATTTTATGTACAGCATTTTCTGTCTTACGTGTTTCAATGTCAGATATTTTATACATTTTCCATTATTATTGTCCATGCTTTTTGCCTTACTTGTTTTGATGTTAGATATTTTTACACATTTTCT
This sequence comes from Diabrotica balteata, assembly GCA_918026665.1. Taxonomy (NCBI): domain Eukaryota; kingdom Metazoa; phylum Arthropoda; class Insecta; order Coleoptera; family Chrysomelidae; genus Diabrotica; species Diabrotica balteata. The sequence continues at coordinate 72,271,438 of OU898282.1, read as the reverse complement.
ATTATTATTGTCAATGCTTCCTGCCGTACATGTTTCTATGTCAGATATATTACACATTTTCTATCATTTTACGTACAGCATTTCTGTCTTACGTGTTTCTATGTAAGATACTTTATACATTTTCCATCAATATTGTCCATGTTTTCTGCCTTACGTGTTTCTATGTTAGATATTTTTACACATTTTCTATCATTTTATATATAGCATTTCTGTCTTACGTGTTTTTATGTCAGATATGTTACACATTTTCCATTATTATTGTCCATGCTTTCTGCCTTACAAGTTTCTATGTTAGATATTTTTACAAATTTTCTATCATTATTGTCCATCCTTCCTGCCTAACATGTTTCTATGTCAGATATTTTACACATTTTCTATCATTTTATGTCCTTCATTTCTGTCTTACGTGTTTCTATGTAAGATATTTTATACATTTTAGATTACTATTGTCCATGCTTTCTGACTTACGTGTTTCTATGTAAGATATTTTATACATTTTAGATTATTATTGTCCATGCTTTCTGACTCACGTGTTTCTATGTTAGATATTTTTACACATTTTCTATCAGTTTATGTACAGCATTTGTGTCTTACGTGCTTCTATGTCAAATACTTTATACATTTTTCATCATTATTTTCCATGCTTTTTGCCTTACGTGCTTCTATGTCAGATATTTTACACATTTTCTATTATTATTATCCATGCTTTCTGTCTTACGTGGTTCTATGTCAGATATTTTATACGTTTCCCATCATTATTGTCCATGCTTTTCGCCTTACATGTTTCTATGTTAGATAATTTTACACAATTTCTATCAGTTTATGTACAGCATTTGTGTCTTATGTGTTTCTATGTCCGATATGTTATACACTTTCCATCATTATTGTCCATGATTTCTGCCTTAGATGTTTCTATGTTAGGTATTTTTACAAATTTTTTATCATTATTGTCCATGCTTCCTGCCTTACATGTTTCTATGTCAGATATTTTACACATTTTCTATCATTTTATGTCCTTCATTTCTGTCTTACGTGTTTCTATGTAAGATATTTTATACATTTTAGATTACTATTGTCCATGCTTTCTGACTTACGTGTTTCTATGTAAGATATTTTATACATTTTAGATTATTATTGTCCATGCTTTCTGACTCACGTGTTTCTATGTTAGATATTTTTACACATTTTCTATCAGTTTATGTACAGCATTTGTGTCTTACGTGCTTCTATGTCAAATACTTTATACATTTTTTATCATTATTTTCCATGCTTTTTGCCTTACGTGCTTCTATGTCAGATATTTTACACATTTTCTATTATTATTATCCATGCTTTCTGTCTTACGTGGTTCTATGTCAGATATTTTATACGTTTCCCATCATTATTGTCCATGCTTTTCGCCTTACATGTTTCTATGTTAGATAATTTTACACATTTTCTATCAGTTTATGTACAGCATTTGTGTCTTATGTGTTTCTATGTCCGATATATTATACACTTTTCATCATTATTGTCCATGATTTCTGCCTTAGATGTTTCTATGTTAGGTATTTTTACACATTTTCTATAATTATTGTTCATGCTTCCTGCCTTACATATTTCTATGTCAGATATTTTACACATTTTCTATCAGTTTATGTACAGCATTTCTGTTTTACGTGTTTCTCTCAGATATTTTATACATTTTCCAACAATATTGTCCATGTTTTCTGTCTTACGTGTTTCTATGTCAGACATTTTCTATCATTTTATGTACAGCAGTGTTTCTATGTTAGATCTTTTATACATTTTCTATCATTTTTGTCCATACTTTCTGCCTTACGTGTTTTTATATCAGATATTTTATACAATTTGCTTCATTATTGTCCATGATTTTTGCCTTAAATGTTTCTATGTTAGATATTTATACACATTTTCCATCATTTTATTTAGAGTATTTTTGTCTTACGTATTTCTATCTCAGATATTTTATACATTTTTCATCATTATTGTCTATGCTTTCTGTCTTACGTGATTCTATGTTAGATATGTTTACACATTTTCTATCATTATTGTCCATGCTTTCTGTCTTACGTGTTTCTTTGTTATACATTTTTACAGATTGTATATCATTTTATGTACAACATTTCTATCTGACGTGTTTCTATGCCGAATATTTTATACATTTTCCATCATTATTGTTTATGCTTTCTGCCTTACATGTTTCTATGTTAGATGAGTTTACACAGTTTCTATCATTATTGTCCATGCTTTCTATCTTACGTGTTTCAGATATTTTATACATTTTCCATCATTGTTGTCCATGCTTTCTGTCTTACGTGTTTCTATATCAGATATTTTATCCATTTTTTATCTTATGTTATGTTGGCATTACTGTCTTAGAGTTACCGTAGCATATTGAGGTAGTCATGTCATTACTCGATGGTTGAGTTTTTCTTTCATATAAAATAATATATTAACTTTCAATTTTCACATCCAAAGTATATACTCTACTATATACACTCTATAACTATATATACCCCAAAAATGTATTTAATTTGTTTTTTCTTTGTTAATATACCTTGCATAACTTAACTTTAAATATTTGATACACATGGTACACATTCGTTCATTCATTCATTAAATTATATTTGAATATCTTTGTAAAATTTCTGTAGATAAAATGTAATATGTAACAAATTGAAAAATAGTCATATTGGAGATTTATCTATTGTAGTGGATGTATAGATGAAACTCTTTACTAATTGTACGTTCAGTAATTTGGGTATAGCAGTGGTCGTTTAGCGAAGACTCTTGGCGAATTGTACGTTCAGTGGAGATTTGTGTATAGTAGTGGTTGTTCAGATGTGGCTTGTAGAGAACGTTTAGGTCCTTGTCGGTTTGTGATCATCCAATTCATATCTATGTCGAGTAATATACGTTAGTTGTTTGAACATAATGTATGGATGATAAACATTCGTTTGTTAGTCCTCGTTATAATTGGATTATATCTGAATATCGTTGTAAAATGGTAATTGTTGTATAGAAGTAGATGTTTAGATACGACTCTTAACTAATTATACGTTTAGTGGAGATTTGTGTAGAGTAGTGGTCGTTCAGATGTGGCTTGTAGGGAAAATTTAGGTTCTCTTATCGGTTTGTGATCATTCACTTCATATCTATGTCGAGTAATATACTTTAGTTATTTGAACATAGTGTATGAATCGTAAGCAAATGAGAGTTCTAGCCGCACCGTTCGTATACCCCCCATCACCAACCCCACCCTCATTAATATACCCCCTTCCAATGGTAAGGTAAGGGGTAAGAGTTCTAGCCGCACCGTCCGTATACCCCCCACCATTGACCCCCACCATTTTGTATACCCCCCACCACATCGCATACCCCCCACCACTGACGAGGTCAACGACCGGGAAAGGTCAAGGGGTCAACGACCGGTAAAGTGGTCAAAGACCGGTCAAGGGGTCAATGAACGGTCAAGGGGTCAATAGCCGGTCAAGGGGTCAACGACCGGTCAAGGTTAACAATCAAGGGTTAATGAACGGTCAAGGTTAACGGTCAAGGTTAATGGTTAAGGGGATAATAAACGGTCAATAAACGTTCAATGGCCGTTACACACGAACGATTAAAATATACATTACCAGTGAAAGGTATTTAGAAACAATAGTAATAGATAACGTTGTTTTCATAAGGTAAAAAACAAGAAGTAAATATTCCATATTTATTTTATGTAATACATTTATGACATTGGTATTTGTATAGTAGGTAAGTGTTAAATAGCGAGATTGGATAGTGCTCCAAACAAGGTAGCTTCATTTGGACGACTTCATTACGTCGAATATGTGGTGGAAGTTCATTCCATTTATCCAATAGATCAGACCCATCAACATGATTCAGAAGGTACCACGCCGGAAATCGTTCTAACTCTTGTTTGTTAAATAAACAAAAATTTTTACGGCGAAGATAATGATCCGTTATCACTTGTTCTAATAAAGGATCGTGTTGAATAAGATTTAGAATACAAATATAGCAGTCGCTGACGGAAGGTGGGTACATCACTCCATCAAAGGTGGAAGGCCAATGATTAAAACAGCGAGTAATTTTCGTTAGAATATGTGGATCATTTTTCACTTCATCTGGCAGTTTATGTTCAATATCTCGTAACTCTGACGCTTTCATATACCGGAGATATTGTAATGGAAAATCTCGTAATTCTTCGAAAGAAAATGGGCTCAATGGAACAGCAGGAAAGTGTTTACTGTAAGAAGTCATGTTGAATACTGTTTGATTACATGTAAAATATTACCGCAAGAATAACTGGTTATACCCCCCACTCACAGATACCTTCCTCTTACTGATACCCCACTGAGACCCCCCACTTACTAGACATAAATGATATAAGGTAGGGTGACCTGTATATCGAGTTAGTAAACATGTCTCAATACGACTTTAGTGATAACACACCCGTTCAAAAATATCGGGTAGAAAATAAAAAAGATGTAATAATAGGAGAAAAAAGTTTTCAGTTAAACAGATCGAGAAGCAAATTTGTGTCTATTAGGTTAAAGTACGGTGCGGAGTGTACACCAGTGATATCACTATATGGAAATCAAGGACAACGAGTAGTATTCACGAAAGAAGATTGGAAAGAATTTTTATACTACCAAGGAGTAATTACAAATTATCTGTACAAGGTAGAAAGCAGTGAGTCTATAAAAAGAAAAAGCTATAGTATAGAATTTGAAAAGGTACTGGAAGCGAAAGTAATAAAGATATCACAAAATAACTCCTACATATATTTAGGATATGAAACCATCTGTAAATTATGAGAGGTGATACCGCTTATACAACATCATATTAGCCATTTGAAACAAGGAAATTTCTCGGAATATTTAAAGAGTATATATCCACGATTACAAAACAACAAAGGTGATTTTTACGAAAACGTGTTAAGAAGTGTCAACGCAAACACTCAAGTTTGCTTTGAAGATACAAGTAATATTTTGGAATTGGTGTACGTGTATCCAGAAGCATTAAAAGATGTCTGCACAAACGGGAAAAAGAGTAACTTTTAATGATCATCTTAATAAAACGCATGTTCTACGAGTTTGGAACCACGCATATCGTCAAGCACGACAAAAGTATTGGGAAATATTTGTAATAGATTTAATAAGGTTTAAAAAAAGAATCGAAGAAACTTCGAAAATAATATTACCCATTTTAAATATAAATCATAGAATTTTTGTATACAATAGTAGGTTTAAATAAATATTAAATCACAAAAGTTTTTTATTTTAAAAATTTATTAAATACAAAATGTTTAAAATATCTAATAATTACATTAAAAAGTAAAAAAGTAACACAAATAACTAAATACCAGGATAAACAAATATTTGGCAGATAATCCCCACCAACTTGAGTAGCAGCAGAAGAGATGTAGAGCTGACGCCATTCTGTTTCATCATTAAGGTAATTGGGGAAAGGTAATCGTAGTTTGTACACTGTACTGTTATATGGTATATAGGCGAATCTAAGATCTACCCCATTTAGCTTATAAAGACTCATGTTAGTCCACTGCGATGGCCAACTATCATTTTTTATTCCATTTCTATCAAAACATATATGAATATCGTTTACAGCATAAGGTTGGTAAATATAAAGTACTCCCTGCAAAACAGCATGTAAAATAAGTAGACCTGCTCCAGGCATTATTTTATCACGAACTAAATTCTGTTAGATAAATTTTCTATATTTATACAACATTATTTTTACTAATCCACGAGTTGTGACTTTTATCCAACCCCAACCATTTAACATAAACTTGGTTACCTTTGCGTTTTAATATCCGTTCCACAAGATAGACATCTGAATATTTAACTTTTTGAAGTTCTTCTGTGTAAAATCCCCCCTTAATCTCTTCTTGTTTAGAATCCTCGAGTAAGTAGGTAGTCGGATTGGTTAACTGAACTTTTTTAATCTTAAATATTTCAGTACTCCAAGATGGTGTATATCCTTTAGCGAATGCGTGGCGATATTTACTTATACGAACATAATCCCCTCTTTGAAATTTCGGTTTACGTTTATCAACGGTTTTTAACCAGTTGTAAGCAATTATCTGCTTTGCATTTCGATTAGTTACTTTACTTGGAATGACTCCCGTAGTTGAATGTTTGGTGTTATTGTACTGTTCAACGATAGATGGTAGTATGTTAACCCATTTATAAGAACCTTGCAGACTAAATTGTTTCCACAACTTTGACTTAAAAGTTCGTATCACACGTTCAGCAATACTTGCTTTTAAATTAGAATATGTGCTGTAATGATTTATACCATAAGATGACATTAGGTTTTTAAAGTGGGAATTATAAAATTCAGTCCCATTATCTGTTTGTAAATGTTTAGGAATTTTAGGCATTTGAGATAAAATTTTCTTCATACAATTGGTAACTTCAGGCCCCGTTTTTCTTTTAATCGGTGACGCCCAGACATATTTACTAAATGCATTTATGACAATAAGAATATAGTTATATCCGCTGTTGTATTTAACAAAAGGTGTCATAACAGCTAAATCTGCTTGAAACAAATCATGCAAACCTTTAATAATAACATGTCTCCGTTTAAAGTTTTTTTTTGCGGGTTTATGAAGTTCATTAACGACTTGTTCTTTGGGGTTAGACATTTTTTCTAGTGGACACTGAAGAGTAATATGGACAAAAACGTTAGGATTCGTATCAAGTTTAAACAAAAGTTTATCACCTTTCTTTACACGAAAACCAGGCAATTCATGATATTTATACTCTATTGAATTTACTAAAACTAATCCATTAAAACTGTAATGTTGTATTGTTTCAATTTCACCGTTTACAGAAAATACATACGACGTCCCTCCATGATCCAACACATAAAAGTCTTTGTTCAAACTTGTTTTTTCTTCTCCTTTTAAAGCTAATATACATTTGCTGTGGTAAGAAGATGGATCACAAATAAAATATAGTGGATTTGTAGAATCACTATGAGATTTTAAATCAGTTAGAAAGTGATTGCCAAATTTATTAATGGGCATTATTATTGAATTATACCACCTTCTCGAAGTTCCTCGATAATCGAAATGATTTCGTTACCGTGACCGTTATTTCCCGCAGATTGTGATGCTAGAAGTAGTCGAAGTCTATCTACTATTTCATTGAAATTGTCAAAGTATTTATACTCAGTTGGGTTCGTAGTGTATTGTTTTGTTAATAAAGCCCCACCTTTTTTACCAGTAAATTGTTTGGCTCGATTGCTAGTTGTCGCACCAAGATTTGAAGGTAAAGAAGTTAATCTTTGTCTGTGAGGTTGGGGTCTAGTTTCCAATACTGGCTTAATAATAATAATAAATACTAATATTTATCTTTTATTTTAGATTCCATTTTTCTAATTGGTAATTCAGGATTATTGTTTCTATGAAGAGCATTGGTTCGTCGTAAAATATCCACGTATTCGTTAACATCCCCCTGTTTAAAACTAACGGGATTAGCCTTAAACATTAATTCATAGAGACCAGGTGTCCCTATATACTTAACCCCTTTTATAATCATATCTGATCCGACAAAGTCGATATTTGAATCACCGATTGAAAATTTTTCGTTGGCCAAATCATGATACACTCCTAATATATGATCAAATTCACCTTTTGTATCCTCTATATTAGCTTTAACGTACACACGAGGTAAGGGTTCAGTAAATTGCTCATAATATGCACCCATTACGTCAGGATTATTAACCATATTGTTAAACTCTAATACAGTTTCTTCAAAATATCGATTTATATCTTCACTACTATTACCCCTTACAGGTTGTGATGTAAAGGTATCTTCTGCACTATTTTCCCCAAGTCGTGATTCAAATGTTTCTTCGATCCCGCTAGGTGGGATAAAAGAAAGTTCCCCAAAGTTGGCAAGTGTTTTAGATGAAGGAGAACGTTTATTTGGTGATGAAGTCGCAAGTTGATATAAACTAAGATTTGGTGTGCTTAATCGACGAGGATTAGACTTGGGAGATCCTAATTTAGGTGATTTAGGTAGTTTAAGTGGTGCAGATTCCTGTTTTATATTATTTGTAGGTTCTTGTTTTATATTACTTGTAGAATCTAATTTTAATAACAACTCCTTGAGAGGTTTTGTTATGGGTTGATAATTTTTTTCTAACTGACTCTGAGACTTGATAATATCACTTTTTAAACTACGATATTTTCGTTTTAATGCTTGGCGGGTTTTTAACAGTTGTTTAGCGATTCGAGTATCCATTTTTACTAACACTAAAAAGGTGTACTTCTTCCTTTTATATATATATACAAATGTATCAAACCCTTTGCGATATTTTCCTGACGATAACAAACAATCCTTATCAATCACTACAAACCCATATTTATCTTTTCAACAAAAAGAACTAAAATCTTTAAATTGTTGAAAACTCATATCAATATTGACATGGTCGTCATATATGTGTTTTAAATTCGTCATATCTTGTTGAAAAATCACTAAAAGATTGGCATTATCCCGCACTAACTGTTTTGGTATAGCGCTATAAGTTTGACACAAGTCAAAACAGTCGGTAAATTTATGTCTACCAAAACAAAAATAACTTTGAATAAGTTTTTGATCACACGAAGCAACATCATCAAAGATTATTATTGAATGATTTTTAATATCTTCTGGAGTAGGTATGTTTGCAGAATCACCATATTCTTCATATCCAATCTCAGACATCAGTTTCATTAAGTTACGTAGGTAAATATATTTTGGTTGGTGAAGTGATTTAGAATAAACATATATATTTTGAAATCTTAAACCATTAGGATGCTCAATCAACGATAATAATGTATTAGTCTTACCACATCCACTTGGTTCAATAATAAGACACCGTTTTGAATCACCACCAAATAAATTACCGTGTTTTTTTAATTTTATCTTGTGCAACTATATCATGGTTTGTAATAGGTAGCGACAGTTGTTGTTTTTCGATCTTCATTGTATCTGGGAATGATGTGAGTATATATAGGGTATCAGATTATATATAAAAGAAAGTATAATGAGGCGAAAAAGGATTAGTAGACATCGAACAGTTGAACGAAGAGGTTGCGGATTATTAAATTCTGTCATCAATACACTACCAGTCGAGGTACACATTCCAGGTTATTCGTATTGTGGGCCGGGGACTAAGCTAGAAAAAAGACTTGCACTTGGTAATTCAGGAATAAATTTATTGGATAAAGCCTGTAAAGAACACGATATCGCATATTCCATACATAAAGAACTTAGTAAAAGGCACGAAGCTGATAAAATATTAGAGAACAAAGCTTGGGATCGAGTAAAATCCAAAGACGCTACATTTGGTGAAAAAGCAGCAACTTGGTTAGTTACAACGACGATGAAGGGTAAACGTAAATTGGGGATGGGGTTACGTAAGATAATTAGACGTCGGTTAAATAAAAAAGGTGGATCCCTTAAAAGAAAAAGAATAAATTTGAAAAAACGAATTATTAAAACCCCCAAAAAAGGAGGTTTTCTACCTTTATTATTACCGTTAATAAGAGCTTTAAGTGCAATTGGAGGGGGTACTGCATCAATTATGAAGGCTATTAACGACTCAAAAACCAACCGTGAACAAATAGCTGAACAGAAACGTCACAATCTTGCTATGGAAAAAGGAGGTAAGGGGGTAATTTTGAAACCTGCTAAAGGGTATGGGATGTATTTAAAACCGTATTCAAAAAACTAATATTTCCCCATCACCCACTAACAGATGTCGATATAAAAAAATACGCAAAATTATTAAAAATCCCATATTTTAGAGACGTATTCATGAGAGATACCTTACCAAGTAAAATTCAAAAATATGAAAGCGGTATTATAAATATGGATTCAAATAAAGGAAAAGGCACGCACTGGACAGCTTATACGAAAGAGAACAACAATATAATATATTTTGATTCTTATGGTGATTTATCACCACCACGTAATGTAATCAAATACTTTAAAACTGGTGGCCCTGTAAATATAAATTATAATTATAAAAGGTTCCAACATCATTCTTACAATTGCGGTCAATTGGCATTACAGTTTCTATATAACCATTATAATAAGGATGTGTGAATCAGTCTAAACAATAGAACCGTTCAGCAAATATGTCGTATAATTTCACCCTGACCGGGAAGTCGTGTATTTTAAGTTATAATTTTAATCCTCCCATTTACCTGGATAAAAGTCTTGAATATGAAGTTGGTTTAACGAACTTTTATTCTTTTAATTCCATACCCAACATTGATGAATCTAATAATGTATTTCTCTTTGGTCGCGGTAACATTACTTATACAACTGTTATCCCCCTGGGCTCGTATGAATTGGAAGATATAATTCAGCTTTTAAGGGGGTTGATGAAAAAAAGAGATAAAGATGCTTATATAGATATTATTCCAAATAAAAACACATCTAAAGTATCTATTAAAAGTATTTGTTCACTATATTTCGGTATTAAAAACTCTATAGGTAAAATTTTTGGATTTAAGAAAAGAGAACTGGAAGCAAATAAAATTCATGTTTCTGATGAGCCAGTAAATATTTCAGTGAAAAATGCGATCTGTGTTGATTGCAATATCGCTTCGGGCTCGTATTTAAATGGAGACCCGGTTCATATAATCTACCAATTTTTTCCAACCGTATCTAGTGGGTATAAAATAGTGGAGTCACCTCAAAATATTTTATATTACCCCATCAGCGTTAAGACAATCAACAACATTAGTGTAAAAATTGTTGATCAAAACGGTAAACTACTTAATTTTCGACAAGAAGAGATTACTATTAATTTACATTTACGACAGCGATTATAATGGTTCTAAACTTTTCCCGTCAACAACCCGATTACATAAAAAAACTATAAAAGAACCACCAAGAAACAAAAATTGAACAGTTTAAAAAAAAACGATTGGAATATTAACACCATCTAATCGCTTATTATTAAAAAATCTTGGTTTTAAACTTTAAGTATGATGGAAGTGTTACAAGTAACTGGTCAACCTTATAACGATACAACTATACAGGAATATCAATTTCACAGCTATTCACCATACATTCCCGGAAAGTTAAACTATAACGACGAGATAAAAATTCCCATATATGACCTTGACACATATACGCTCCCTTCAACATCATACTTAGATATAGAAGGAAAGCTACTCACCCACGACGATAAGGAACCAACAAAACTTAAATTTATAAATAACGCTATTTCTTTTTTATTTCGAGAGCTACGATATGAGTTAAATGGAGTTATTATAGACTCTGTTCGAGAGGTTGGACTGGTATCAACGATTAAAAATTATTTAAGTCTTAACGAAAACGAAAGTATTCTGTTCCAAAATGCTGGATGGTTTCCAAAAGCAGGAGATGAAAAAATAATAGTTGACGCCCATGGAAACTTTAACGTGTGTATCCCATTACGATTATTATCAGGATTTTTTGAAGATTTTAGAAAAATTATTATGAATGTAAAGCAAGAGCTTATTTTAATTCGATCGAATGATGATGTAGACTCAGTTGTGAGTATAGACGACAGCGAACGACCTAAAGTTGAAATTACAAAATTACAATGGAATGTCGCCCATGTTAGCCCGAGCATGCGTGAACAACTACGATTGAATGGCATAGCTCATAAAAATATTGAGCTACCAATTAAATTCCGTTCGTCGCAAATGATTGAATATCCATCATTAAATAATACAACACGACATACGTGGGCGGTAAAAACTAGTACTAACATTGAGACACCGCGACATATCATTATAGCATTCCAAAAAGGAAGAAAATCCAAAATTACTAAAGATATGAGCAAATTTGACCATAATGACCTCAAAAATATAAAGGTATTTTTAAATTCTGAAAGATACCCTTATAATGACTTACACATTGATTTTGACACCAACAGGTTCGCTCAAATTTATGAGATGTTTGGAAGTTTTCAGACAAGTTATTATAATTTAAGTTTAAACCAACCGATATTTAGTCCTCAAGATTTTAAAACTAAAACACCACTCATACATATAGATTGCTCTAGGCAGAAAGAAGTGATCCAAAATGGGTCCATTGTTCTACGTATCGAATTTGAAACAAATACACCTTCAACACCTGATGTATCAGCATATTGTTTAATTTTACATGAGAAGGAATTTACATATAATCCATTAACAAAAATAGTAAAGCAGTATTAATACGCATGCGTTATAACTGTATATTAATTAATAGTAATAATTAAAAACGTTAGTTCATGATGAAACGTTTACACGAAAATACAATAGACAACTTTATAGATAATTTAAAAAAACTTAAAAAACAAATTCAGCAGTACGAGGCTTTTAAACAGGTGATACAAAAATTTAAACAATTGCAAATATGAAACTTGTTGTTGACATCCAAGGTTTTAAAATTGAGAATAATAGGTTTATTTGTAAAGAATTGGCGTGTTATTCAGGAGATAAATGTGTAGTATATATATTTAAACCACCTTTCCCATTACGAATGTTACCTCCTAATTTAATTCAGCAAGCGACATGGTTAAGCAAACACCACCACTGCATCTCTTGGAGTGAAGGTTATACCCCCTTATACGAATTTAAAAAAATTATAAAGGAATTAACAGACAAAGCTGAAATTGTTTATGTAAAAGGAATGGAAAAAGCGAATTACATAAGAAAATATTCTTCCACACCTGTAATTGAAGTAGGTGAATTTCCACCACTACCAGTATCGGAAGCAAAATGTTTTTACCACTCTAAACAGAAATGTATATGCGCCCTTTCAAATGTAGTTTTTATTTATGAAAATTTTGTAATGGAGTAAATTTGAATAAAAACATGATATTTTTTACTTTTTTATTTTTTGATCCAAACTACAATAACAATTTCTATCTATAACCTACTTGCACCTATAGGGTCCAACCAAACAACCTTCACACTCTTGGGAATGTTGACACGCTTCAATCATCTCAAAATCCCTGGTGCTAGCAGGTGTTCCATGAGCTTACAGAACCTAAACAACCTTCACATTTGAAAGGGTGTTGATACCCCTTACACTGCAACCGTTTCAGAATCCTTGGTGGTAGCAGGTCTTCTATTGGTTTAAGAGATTCCAATTGTTGGTATTGGACAAGTTTTTGAAAAAGGGTGTCGAAAGTTGACGTCTTTTTTAAGAATTGGTCCACCCACAACCAAACGTCGGAAAATTTGAAAATTCTTTCCAAAGCTGTGTCTAATAGATAACGCTTCGTCAGGTATTCGTTAACGAACATACGTAATTTTATGGGTAGGCACACATCATCAAACATGTTGTTTGACCGAGTTCACAAAGTGCCTCCACCCAACAGTTTACACAAATTTTATTCATTTTTTTTTGTTGGTATAATATTCAATAGATGTTAAATTAGGTGTTGATTTTTCACTAAGTAATTCCACTTTATCCATAGTAAACTTAATACTTTCTTGAAACATGATTATAGTCTAAACTGATTTTGGAATTACATCAACGAACTTATATACCATCGACCCCCACTAAACCATATCGAAACCGGTTTTAAAGCTCGTGTCGCTAATACCCCCACCTTTATTTGTTACCAATAATATATTCAACTCTATAATAAGTAGTACAAAAATATTTTATAATTTATTACAAATTATGTATAAAAAAGATAGAATTACATTTCATCAGTCTTGCAAACAGACATGTAGAATCCTTTAAACACTCATCAATAGGTATATCGTATGGCTCCCATTTGTGTGTTTCGACCTTACAGTAGAAACAGTTAACGACATTGACATTCTCTATATGCTAGAACCCTACTTTGCTTAACAACACGAGTTAACTGCACCTTTTCAATATTTAAAGGATGGTAAACGATCTTAAAACAGATATATACTACCAAAGTTACCATCGTCAAGACACATTTTTAATTGAAATATATATAAAAATATTTTAATTATTTATTAACAAAATAAAAAAATTAATAATACATATTATTAAAATATATGGTATTATATTGTTAAAACTTCGTTGATCACATTTTTTTTGAACTTCGATATTTTGTCGCCAACATTTTTGCAAAAAAACAGTCGCTGTACTTTAAATGTTCTTCAATTGGTATGTCGGAAGGTTCCCATTTATATATTTCAGTATTGCAGTAGAAACATCGAACTACATTACTAACCCCTGTATAGTAAAACCCAGCTTTGCTTAACAACAGGGGTTCAACTGTACCCTTCCAATATTTAAAAGAAAGTAAACGGTCTTCAAATTGCCGCCCAGTACGAGATATACTATCATTGTTACCGTCGTCAAGACACATATTTGACTAATAAGTTAGTTCGGAAAATAATCTATATATGTAAACTTATATTGGAGGGAGGTATAAGCTTGAAATTTTTAAACAATTATCACATTAATAACACTAATTGCGCTATAAAAAAATTTATATTAACAAAAAAGACTGACAACAAAATACAAAACCAATAAGACCTTGACCGTTTGTTTACATTTGTTACCCACGTTCATATAATAAAAAGAATAAAACTTTGACCGGTTATTCACCTATCTTTGTTTGAACCGGTTTGGTGAATGCATATTCACTTTTTCTTGTCTATGGTCGGACTATAGAATAAAAAGAAAAAATCCAACAAGACCTTGACGGGGCAATTACCCCCATTGTTGTTAAACCTGTTTAGCTCAGTCTTAAAGATGCTACTTTCGGTTGAGTTCTATCCAAAAATATTTGTTAGACAGTAAGCCTTACACATTCAACCATGGAAGTTGGTTCTCCAAGTATCATTGTAGATAGTGGTGTATGTGACTCTAGTACAGATTGGGATAATTGCTGTACTATTAGTGAAGATGGCCCATGCGATTCTACTACGAATTGTAATCTATCTGTATGGAGTTTGTCAACACTCGAGCTGTCAGAGGACTTATCTTCTTTGTCGGAGAGTGACATGTCTGATGTAGAGAATGACAGTTTATTGTATAGTGACGTGGAATTTCAGGATGTATCGGAAAATGATGTGTTTTTGGAACCTGTGATAGCACCACCCGAACTGATTGAGGATGTATCGGAAAATAATATGTTTTGCGGCCCAGAGATAACACCATTCGAACTAATTAATGAACCGATAATTATCTATTAATCGTTTAAATATTGTACTTTATTATGGTAATATATTTGTAATTCAATTATGTTGCAAATCCTTATTAGTTATTTTTGTACTCAAATTCTATACTTATAACCATATACTTACCATGAAGTTTTATTGAAACTTCTTTTTAATAACTGTATTTAAAAATTTAAAATAAATGTCTTACTGCTTTTCTGTTTTCTCCTTTATTACATATAAAAACAAAATACATGGTTATAACAACAAATCTACTAAGTTATAAATTTGAGCTGGAGGGTTAAAAAATAGAACAAGTGATCAGGTTTTACTATCTAGGCGTCGCACTATCTAGCTATGGAAAGCTTAAAACAGAAGTCGAAGATCAAGTTAATAGAGCAGAGCTGCAGGTTACCTGAATGAAACAATATGGAAAAAAAATATCAGGAAAGAAATGAAAGGTAGGATTTACAAAACAGTCATCAGGTCAATAATGACATACGCAATAGAAACACAACCTGACACAGAGAGAACAAAAAGAATGTTAGAAACAGCAGAGATGAAAACCCTCAGAAAAATCGATGGTAGGGTACTATGGGATAGAGCTAGAAGTCTAAATCTTGAAAAGAATGCTAGAAACAGCATAGATAAAAACCCTCAGAAAAATCGATGGTAAGACACTATGGGAGAAAGCTAGAAGTACAGATATACTACGGGGATGTACGGTGGAGAACATCAAGAAATAGGGGAGAAATAGAAGAGTAGAATGAAATAATTATATGAGTCTAATAACAACAAATAGAGTAGTAAAGATGGTAAGAGACTGTCACCTAATGGGGGTGATTAGCGGAAAGACCATGAAAACGATGGAGCGACAACTTACTGGAGGAGCATTGAAAAACGTATAGAGTCATATCTACACGAAATAAAGAAGAAGAAAATATAGAAACAACAATTTTTAGATGTTTTTTAGTAAAAACGATATAGAAAATCACAATGAAAGTCATGTATACACAAAATGAAGAAGAAGAAAATATAAAAACAACAATTTTTAGATATTTTTTATTAAAAAATAAACAATATATACAAATATAAACATAATTAAAAGTAAACTATATATACTTATATACACAAAATAAAGAAGAAGAAAATACAGAAACAACAATTTTTACATATTTTTTATTCAAAATGAAACAATATATTTATATAAATATCTAAACACAATTAAAAATAAACTATATAGACTATATATACCTATATACACAACTAAAACTAAATATTATATACAAAAATAGACTAAAAAAATAGACTAAAACTAAATTTAATTTACAGGGTCGTCGGGGTGGGATCTGTAACAAAGAAATAGCAGAATGTAAAACCACATAAAATATCATAATGATGTATAAAATTAAAGGTGACACTTAATGAAGAAAAAATTAAAATTTCACAATAGAGAATAAACTAAATTTTCGTTGTAAAAATTCATGGAAAACTGTTTTATTATAATCCTAAAGAAGGGAAGGTTGGTGTACAAAATTAAAGGTGGTACTTAATAAAGAATAAATTAAAATTCTGTAATAAATAATAAATGAAATTTTCACTTGTAAAAATTTGTGAAAAACTGTTTTAATTGTGATCGTAAAAAGTAAAAGTTGAGGTAAAAAATTGGTTAACTCACGGTTTACTTGTCCCCCAGCATCGCAGGACATCGCCACCAGCATTTTTGTTGAGCAAGTCTGTAACAAACAACAAACATTATTAGTATTGTAATTATCATTATTAGCATTGCGTAAATTTTTTTAGTAAAATTGTTGCAATATATTATAATAAAAATTCTCACCTTCAGAATCTGATCTCAGAGCGTTGGTCAGGAGAGTTTTGGTGTATTGGGAATTTTCTATAAAACGGCGTTGCTCTTCGTGGAAAGCCTCCGACAGTTTTTCCGCATATGAAAAAATGTTTTGGACAGCTTTCTTAAGGAGCTCACTATCCTTTAAACTCCTGTTCAAACTGTCCTGGAGACGGTCCTGATGACGTTCAAGTGCCGACACAAGCCCTCCTTTGAAATCCTCACAAAATTGTTGGTTTTGAGCTTTTACTCTGTTGGGGATTTGGAGAGCGCTGGCCACTACTTTACTAAATGACGGCTCTGTCTCGATTAGTTTTTTTTCCCAGACTTGAACCTTAGTCATGGGTTTGTAGTGGTTTTCATCATCAGGTCCGTCTTCAGGGACGGAGATATCCTCGAAAGGTGTAGAGGTGCTTGGAGGAGTGTGCACCTCCGCCGCTACTTGCTCCACCATTTCGTGTCTGCGTGCAGCCTCTTCGGCGGCATGAAGAATGTCATCCTTAATAAATGTGGATGGCTGAACTACATTCTCATTAACCGCGGAGTGCACCGTCGCTTTAGTTTTTAATTTTTTTTGGTTGTTTATTTTAAAAATAAGGCGCTGGGCCTCACTAATTTTTTTCGCGCTGACGAAAACAACACTCTCTTCCGACGGTGCACGCTGCCTATCCCTTATTTCACAGACCGGAGAAGAGATCGAAGACGGGACCGATCTTGGTGACAGCGGTGCGATCGCGGACGGAATCGAATTTTCACACACCGGCGGCGGCGACTCGATTAAAGATTGAAGTACACTTCCATTAGTAATACATTGTTTTTTATTAAATGGTTTCACAAACTCCGGCCACTTTCAAATAAAATTCTTTTCTTTGCCAATAACCCCGGCTCGCGACGCGCAGAACGTTGTTCGGTTTTCATTGCGAAAAGAAGAGACTATTTGAAATTGCATAACTTAAACGGGGTTATATACAACAAACCGAACCCAAGCTAAGCAACGCGAAATGGTGGGTGAAACAGGATCTACACTTGCTGTAACAAAGAAAGGTGAATACTCGAAGGCGATGTAAGCTCTCGCAAATGAAGTGAATACTCTTCCATGACCTTTACATAGACAACAAAGAAAGGGTATTGACCGGCTATAGTTGAGTTTATGTATATCTGCACAGCTTTGCACTTATTGTTGGTTTGCACATCAGTTTTTTTTTTTTTTTTTTGGTTTTTTACTTTTTATTGGTTTTTTACTTTTTACTGGTTTTGTTCTTTTTGTTGGTTTTGTACTTTTTATTGGTTTTAATACTTCTTATTGGTTTTATTTGGCTTTTTTTATTTTTTTGGGTGAAGGAAGCTTTTTTTGTCATCTTTAGTGAAATTTTCATATCCCATAATAACCCAGAATGTTGTAAGCTAAAAATTTTATAAAAAAAAAAAAAAATTTTAACAAAAAATTAAATTTTTGTTAAATTAAATGTCGGCATGTGACCCCTCAAATGAAAGGTATTGAAGCCAGGAATACGAATATGTTATTATTTTTTAGAAAAAATCACGCATATAGCGGTAAAGCGGTAAAAAGCGTATTTTTAGTCCTACATCACCTTTCGACCACTCTAATGAAAGGTATTGACGCCAGGAATACGAATATGTTATTATTTTTTAGAAAAAATCACGCATATAGCGATAAAGCGGTAAAAAGCGGTAAAAAACCGGTATTTCCAGTTTAAAACCGGTATTTCCAGTTTAAAACCGGTAATCAAAACAAGTTTATATTTATACCCCACACTTCTTTCGCTATTGTTCATTTTCGTGTCGTACAGTCACCTAGCTTCAGCCAACAACCATGCAGTGTGACTCTTGTTTAAAAGTTTTATCCAACAAAAGCAGTGTAAGTAGGCATAAACGGGAAAGTTGTCCGGAACTATTCAATACAGGGAAAAAGTTGAAACTTAATAATAACCCAGATGTTGTTACATCCGCTAATAATTACAATTCAACCATTGTAGAAGCAACTCCCTTAAGATCTATTGTTCATCCAGTTACCACTACATCCAATGTTATCGAATGTCAAGATTGTTATAAAAAATTTCTGGGAGAGGACTAACAGGACATTTACGTAGTAATTCACACAAAAGTGTTATTAGTAATGATAGTGGGGTTGAGAAACTATCAAGTGCGTTTAAAAATCTTATCAGTAGTTATCGTCTTTCTAGCAACAAACATCATACTGATCACTTGGAATTTTTTAGTGAAATTGAAGGTAACGTTTTGAAGCTCCTACATAACTATTTACATAAATTTAAAGTGTTTAAAGTTAATTTCGAACTTTACTCTATGTACACAATACCTGAAAAAGATACTTATGATTTAAAATCATTTAATACAAAAAATCAGATTATTACTATTTCTACTAATTTGAAACAAGCATATCAAGATTTTATTGGGGAGATATTACCCAAGGTTTCGGAAATACAAGAAAAGGAATCTGGATGGAGTCTTTTACAAATCCAATCATTAGGAGTTAACATTAATAAGTACAACCCTCTACGATCTTCTTCATATATCAGGTTACCACGACAAATCGAGATGAAGAAAGCAATTATTAATATAATGAATAAAGATGAAGCATGTTTTGGTTGGGCGGTAAACGCATCAATTTTTGACCCAACAGGTAAATCCAATCTTACTACTTCTTATCCGCATTATACTAGTCTCTTACAGTTTCATAATATAGAATTCCCTATGAAACTCTCAGATATACCAAAATTTGAATTACTAAATAATATTTCGATTAACGTTTTTGGGATTAGTGAATGTTTTAAAAATAATATCACACAATTGGAAATCGTTGGACCGTTGTATCATACAAAATCTAAAAAAGCTACACATGTTAACTTATTACTTATTTTTAATGAGTACGGGAATAGTCATTATTGTTACATTAAAAATTTATCGCGGTTAATATCATAACAAAAATCACACCATAATGGTCAGACTTTTCTATGTAGTGGCTGCTTACAATTTTTCTCATCCGTAGAACGTCTTCGCAAACATGAAGACAACGATTGCAACTTTGTATATACTAAGCTTCCAACTACCGACATGTTTCAACATTTCAATTGTTGGTCTCTACAAAAGAAATAATTATGGTCATCTACAAAAAGAAAATATCTTAGAGTTTTCTAACTTTCAGAAACAAATGCAAGTTCCGTTTGTTATATATGCTGATTTTGAAAGTATACTGCAACCGATACAATATGCAACACCTTCTGATAATTCCTCGTTTACTGTCAAAACCTATCAGCATACACCATATTCATTCGGTTTTTATGTTAAATGTTATTTTGATGATAGTTTATCACAACTTATCATTTGTCGCGGTGACAACGTGGTTGAAAAGTTTATTCAAAAACTAGAAGAAAAAGTTTACACTATTTATCATAAATATCTTAAACATATTAAACCTATGAAAAAACTTACACCAGAAGAGGAATTACATTTTTTTACTAGTAAGTGTTGTCACATTTGTGATAAACCGTTCGATATTAACGAAATTAAAGTCAGAGATCATTCACATCTAACAGGGTTGTTTTCTGGCGCGGCTCATAACGCTTGTAATTTAAATTACAAATTACCTAAGTTCATACCTGTTTTCATGCATAATTGAACCAATTACGATTCGCATCTGTTTATAACAAAATTAGCTCAGAATAACGAAAAAATTGATGTTATTGCACAAACTAAAGAAAAATATATATCATTCACCAAACTACTTTTAGTTGATCGTGGTGATTTAGAGCAAAATATATATTTAAAATTAAGGTTTGTAGATTCTTTCAGATTTTTACCTCATTCACTGGATAATTTAAGTAAAACCCTAAATGATAATCAATGTCTAGAGTTACAAAAATATTGTCGATCAAATGAAGAGTTCGGATTGTTACGACAAAAAGGTGTTTTCCCTTATTTATACCTGGATAACTTTTCAAAACTTGGTGAGGTATCTTTACCCATACAAGAAGAATTTTTCGATATTTTAAAAGGTGAAGGCATTTCCGATGAAAAGTATTTACGAGCTAAGCGAGTTTGGGAAGTTTTTAATTGTAACACTTTAGGAGAGTACTCAGATGTTTATTTGAAATCAGATATTTTATTATTAGCTGATGTGTTCGAAAACTTTCGACATAATTGTTTATTTAACTATAAACTAGATCCTGCTCAATATTTAACAACTCCATCACTTAGCTGGGATGCTATGTTGCGTAAAACTAATGTTCAGCTTGAATTATTGACGGATATAGACATGCTCCATTTTTTTAAAAAGGGTATACGTGGAGGTATAAGTCAGTGTAGCACTAGATTTGCTGCTGCAAATAATCAGTATTGTGGGAATTATGATTGTTCTAAACCTACTTCATATATTCTTTATTTAGATGCTACAAACCTTTATGGTTACGCTATGAGTCAATTTCTTCCGCATGGTGATTTTTGATGGTTAGATGATGTAGAAATCATTCACTTTGATTGTTTATCAGTCGATGATGAATATCCAAAGGGGTATGTCTTAGAAGTTGATTTAGTTTATCCTGAAACATTACATGATTACCATAACGACTTACCGTTTTGTCCTGAAAATCTGATTCCTCCTAATAGTAAAGATACCAAGCTTGTATTAACGTTATTACCGAAAAATAAATATATTATCCATTATAGAAATTTGAAACAGTGTACTGAACAAGGTTAAAAGGTAACTAAAATTCATCGAATTCTAGAATTTTCTCAATCACCGTGGTTAAAACCTTATATTGAATTAAACACAAATTTACGTAATTCTTCAAATAATGAATTTGATAAAAGTACATATAAAAATTACACAAACTCTATTTACGGGAAAACTATGGAAAACGTTGATAAGAGGGTTGATATTAAACTTTTATCCCACTGGGAAAACTTGCCTGGGAGCGTCGGTGCTGAAGGGTTTATTAGTATGCCGAATTTTCACTCTGTTTCAATATTTTCTGATAATTTAGTTGCAATTCAAATGAATATCCTAAAAATAATTTACGACAAACCGGTATATGTCGGTTTTTCAATTTTAGAAATATCCAAAATTCGTATGTATGATTTTTTTTACAATTACATTAAAGCTAAATATGTAGATAATGCCACACTTTTGTATACCGACACTGATTCATTAATTTTACACATTCAAACAGAAAACGTGTACCGCGATATCAAAGAAAACCTTCATTTATTTGATACATCCAATTACCCCGCCGATAATGTCTTTAATATACCAAAAACACCATCAGTGGTTGGTAAATTAAAGGATGAGTTTAAAGGTAAACCAATCAAAAATTTTTGTGGTACTGGTGCCAAAGCTTATTGTGTGACATTAAGTAACAATGATAACCTTAAAAAAGCTAAGGGAATTTCCAAAAACGTTATAAATAAATCTTTACCATTTACGGATTATAAACAAGTAGTTGATAATACTAATGCAAAGATTTATCGTAAAATGTATACATTTAAGTCACATTTACATGAAATGTATACTGAATTAAAAAATAAGGTTGCTTTAACTTCCCACGATGATAAGAGATATGTTATACCTGGAACTATTAACACATTAGCGTGGGGTCATTACAAAATAGATACGTTTATACCTAACCAACAACAAAAAAATCTCGATTATTTAATCCAGCAAGCTAAACTACTTCTACCAGAAGCAGAAAATGATGGTGGGGATGAATTTTATGTAGATAGTTTTGAAATGGATCTTTAATCGTAGTGGGGGAGTTTGTTGGTGGGGTGTTTGTTTAATAACACGTTGTAGACCTAATTCCTACAGTTCTTCTTCAGCTTTACTGCTAGTATTTACAATGTGGATGTGTTACGCTACCGAAATTGGAGTTACGGATTTAAAAAGTGGTGTTCAAAACTTACACCAACTTTTTTCAAATCTGGAGTTTGATGCTTCTCATGAAGCCGTTTATGGTGCAGTGCGTCCATCATCTTATTCTCCAGAATTTTGTACAGAATTAGCTAAAAAATATGAAAAAGGTGCTGAAATCTGTGACTTGTATCTTAAAAACCAAATATGTTTATATGGATTTGTATCGTTACTAAAAGTTGTAAAGTTGGATGGTTATTTAATTCGAATAAAAGACTATCTTCCATCTGTTTTATACAAAAAAAAGAAAATAGCGAAGATGATACTTCCAATAATGAAGTTATTGATACAGACATTGATGGTATCGTTAAAGATGGTTCAAGTAAATCACAAACTTAATAATCTTATATTTAGACTTTATTGTATTAACGGTATAATGTATTTAATAAAAGCATTTCTGTACTAATAATATTTGTTTTATTTGCGTATTTAGCATTTATTAATAAGGTGTGAGTGTAAAATGTATCTTGTTTTCACCACATATTCTATATATTGAATTTATCCAAATAAAGCTACCGTGTTTGGAACACTATTGTACTTCACTATTCTGTTTCACTATTTACCTACTTCTTGTTTTTTTCCTTATTTTACCTTATAAAAATAAAGTTATCTATTACTATTTCTTGTTTTTACATACCTGAACTGTTTGACTTTCACTGGTAATGTATATTTTTATTCCTCGTGTGTAACGTTCATTGACCCCTTGACCGTTAACCTTAACCGTTAACCTTGACCGTTCATTGACCCCTTGACCGTTAACCTTGACCGTTCATTGACCCCTTGATTGTTAACCTTGACCGGTCGTTGACCCCTTGACCGACTATTGACCCCTTAACCGTTCATTGACACCTGACCGGTCTTTGACCCCTTTACCAGTCGTTGACCTCTTGACCTTGACCGGTCGTTGACCTCATCAGTGGTGGGGGGTATGCGATGTGGTGGGGGGTATACAAAATGGTGGGGGTCAATGGTGGGGGGTATACGGACGGTGCGGCTAGAACTCTCACCCCTTACCTTACCATTGGAGGGGGGTATATTAATGAGGGTGGGGTTGGTGGTGGGGGGTATACGAACGGTGCGGCTAGAACTCTCATTTGCCCTCTACTATGGTAAACATTCATTTGTTAGTCCTCGTTACAATTGGATTATATCTGAATATCTTTGTAAAATACTAATTCTTGTATAGTGGTGGATGTTAAGATACGATTCTTGACTAATTGTACGTTTAGTGGAGATTTGTGTACAGTAATGGTCATTCAGATGTGGCTTGTAGAGAAAATTTAGGTTCTTATCGGTTTGTGATCATTCATTTCATATCTATGTCGAGTAATATACGTTAGTTATTTGAACATAATGTATGAATGGTAAACATTCATTTGTTAGTCCTCGTTATAATTGGTTTATATCTGAATTTCGTTGTTAAATAGTAATTGTTGTAGATAAAATACAGTATGCAATAAAACGTTATCGTATATCAATAACCATATTTGTAAGTTGTGAACAGTAGTTACCATTCGGAGGATACTTGTAATGACTGTTCAGATGTGATTTATATATTTATATTTAGGAGTTGCTGACCTGTTTCCGTCGTCTTTCCTGTTGTGTCCATTATAATACTTTTTGTTATTCTATTGTCGTCTATTCTTTGGACGTGTCCATACCGGCGTAGTTGTGATATCCTTCGTTATTCTATGTTTAACGCACATAATTTCTTACGATTCTTTCATTTGTTACTCTGACAACATTTCGTTTTTCTTACAGATTTTCTTTAACGATTGTTCTGTCCCATCTTGAGTGTAGTATACGGGTGCTATACGGCTAATATGAGTTAGATCGCGTCTGCTATATGTTTTATATAAGTTAGATTGCTTCTTCTATACGTGTGCTATGCATCTGATGTACGTCTAATATACGTCTGATATGCGTCTGCTATATGTCTATGAGTTAGAAAGCGTTTGCTATACGTCTCATATGCGTTAGATAGCGTCAGGTATACGTCTGCTATTTGTTCGATCGCGTTAGATATCTGTTAGCTGGTTTAAGCATTGAAACTACGTTTTAAGTACGATAATATAGCGTGGTTGTCAGCATGTGTCAGATAATGCGTTAGAGCGCGCCATAGATGTTTACCTTATAGTAAAAAGCTTAAGATTAGTTTATCGATGTGTTTGATCAACACTTTATATAGATCTGCATCAATTTTTCAAATCATCAAGTTTTTGGCAGCCAGTTGAGTAAGAGTTGACTACGGGTGAAGAATACGCCTTATGTGTTTAGAAAACTAACAATGGTAACGTAATAGGTTCCTTTTATCGTCTTAAGTTCATTATTGTTGTATATCGATGCTATTATACAATATTTACCTTTATTGTTATACTGTGTGATTTCAATACCCTTACCTAACATCGACGTTGCTCTTATGACTTACTAACATCTTGATGTATTTGGTTAAAGAATATGTTTCACTATAAATTTTTTGTTTAGTTTAAAACTGTTTTTTTTACAATTTATTTTTTTCGATTATTCAGTATTCACAACACTTTGTGGCGTTTTTTATATACACATATTATTTTCAGATTATGTTAAACGATTGTGTAGCTTGAAGGTGTGCATGCTTAGCTTTGGTGCGGGATATAGAGACCTAACACAGTCAAGTTTAACAAGTAACGTCGAATTATTAATCAACATGCTTTATGTGCATTTTACATTTTTATCAATTTGTTTGTGCAATCCTGTTTTATGATCACTCTCCCCGTTTGATGACGTATGTGGAAATGTTTATCATTCTTTTATGAAAACTTTTAGTATTAAACGCTTAATTTATAGAATTAAAACGTTTTATAACAACACTATGTTAAACGGCTTTACGCCTATGCTTTTTTATATTAATAATCCATGTTAAATGTTTCTAAATCGTGTGATATATAATACGCCGAATATTAAACTAATTACCCTAAATGTGGTGCGCGTACGGTTCAAACCACTCAATTCTTAATGTGCAATTCTTCACATCTAATGTACATTTAATATATTTTTTTATACAGATTATTGTTAGTATGTTTTGAACGTCTATGTGGCTTATT
Organism: Diabrotica balteata; assembly: GCA_918026665.1. Taxonomy (NCBI): domain Eukaryota; kingdom Metazoa; phylum Arthropoda; class Insecta; order Coleoptera; family Chrysomelidae; genus Diabrotica; species Diabrotica balteata. The sequence continues at coordinate 72,245,399 of OU898282.1, read as the reverse complement.
AGTGTGAGTGCATAGCGTCGGTGCTGGTGGTACCGAGTTCGAATCCTACACACGGTACAATTTTTTTATTTAATAATAATTAATAATTAAATAATTTGGATTAAAATTGTGTTATAGATAGTAGAGAATAGTTGAAATACAAAAATAATATGTAAATTAATTCATATTAAAAATAACTAATTACTGAACTTAAAAAAAGTGACGACTTGCGTGAAAAGCAAGTTAGGCCTTGTCAGTAACGTCATCGCGGGGCGTGACTGGTGCGCGGACGGGGCTTGTGACGTCAGGGGTCAAAGGTCAAAGTAGGCTATTGTATCGAGAGGCAGTCACGCGAGCTATAGTCGTTGACCCCATAAGCCAATACCCTAAATCCGATGCGTCAGCACCTGAACTATGATCGACCTGAATGTAAAAGTGCAACTTATGAATTATTGTTTTATTTTCCAATGTGTAATGTATTTTATTTTATAACAAAACTCATTGTGCCCAAGACTGCGATGTAGTGCATTAAAGCCCTTTCCCCCTTTTAAATTTAATGTTTGTTTCGTCCCTTCTAAGTGTTTTCTGTTTTAGTGTGTTTAAATTGTCCTTAATTGTTTGTATTTTAATAGTTTATTTACTTGACTTTCCAATAATTCACTAATTGCCAATAGAACTTTATCAAAGTAATTTGATAACTACAAGTTGGAAAATAATTGCACACCCACACAATTTTTACATCTAAACTTATTCATTGTCATAAAACTGTCACCTTCATGAAACAATTACTCAATAAATAACACACATTTCAAAAATATATCTCTCGAATAAGTATAAATAGCTTTTAATAACACAATGGTATATTACATCACTTTCATCTAACAAACAATCACACACATATCTCTTCTTCATTGGATCAAATCTATCTCCTCAAGAACTTCCCGTTTACTGTCAAACAACTGCAATAATAGAATTGAGTTCTCCATTCAACAATACATAGTAGTTTCAACCATGTTCTACCATCCATCAATTAATAGAGTACCGGCATCATTTGTTTAACTTTGTATCGAGACCTGAGGATGCTTTGCATATTGTAGAAAGCGAAACCGGTCGTCTGATAGTTAAATTAAATTGATTGTAAGTAAGTCTTATTTATTATTTCTTTACCTATTTTAAATATTCTAATCTTTTTCATAGCGAAGATAAACCTCTTACATTTACAAATAGAGTTAAGCATTTTATAAAAACCAAGAATGAACTACCTATTTATAGTAAATCGTATAGATACCCTTTTGTTCATAAACCAGAAGTAAATAGTCAAATAAATAAAATGTTAGAACAAGGAATTATTAGACCAAGCAACTCGCCTTGGTCCTCGCCAATCTGGGTAGTACCCAAAAAAGCAGATGCATCAGGAAAAAAGAAATGGAGAATTGTCGTAGATTATAGGAAACTAAACGAGAAAACAATTCCAGACAAATACCCATTACCAAATATTATTGATACACTTGATAAATTAGGCAGATGCAACTATTTTAGTACACTTGATCTAGCTAGTGGTTTCCATTAAATTGAAATGCACCCAAACGATATTCCCAAGACAGCTTTCAATGTTGAGAACGGACATTATGAATATGTTCGTATGCCATTTGGACTCAAGAATGCTCCTGCAACTCTTCAGAGAGTTATGGACGATATTCTGCGAGGTCTTCAAGATGACATCTGTCTTGTTTACTTAGACGATATAATTATTTTTTCTACCTCACTACAAGAGCATATTGTAAATTTAGAAAAAGTTTTTAAACGTTTACAAGCCAATAATTTTAAAATGCAACTAGATAAGTGTGAATTTTTAAGGAAAGAAGTAGCCTATCTTGGTCACATTGTATAACTACAGAAGGTATAAAACCATACCCAGATAAAATTAATGCAATTATCAAATATCCAATTCCAAAAACAGCACGCGAAATAAAAGGATTTTTAGGTTTGCTAGGATATTACAGAAGATTTATAAAAGATTTTGCCAGATTAACTAAACCATTAACGAAATTTAAAAAAAATGATGCTAAGATAGAACATACTCCAGAATTTGTAAAATGTTTCGAAGATTGCAAAAATCTATTAATTAACGAACCGATACTTCAGAATCCAGATTTTGATAAAGATTTTATATTAACTACTGATGCAAGTAATGTAGCAGTAGGAGCCGTATTATCTCAACTGGTAAATGGTCAAGACAAACCAGTAGCTTATGCCTCTAGAACATTAAACGAGTCCGAACAAAACTACAGTGTTATAGAGAAAGAACTTCTTGCGATAATATGGGATAATAAGTATTTTAGACCTTATCTATTTGGAAGACAATTTAAAATTATGACAGACCATAAACCCTTACAGTGGCTTATGTCTTTAAAAGAACCGAATTCACGATTATTAAGATGGCGTTTAAAATTAGAGGAATTTGATTACATAATCGAATATAAGAAAGGAAGTTGCAATGCAAATGCAGACTCCCTATCTAGAATAGAGATTCATTGTAATACATTTTTAAAATACATGGAAGAACACAATAAGACTCCGACAAGGATCGATGATGATAACGTTTCGATGGCTGTAAATATCGACGACAATATTAACGAAGAAAACTTAGAACAAGGAAATGACCAAGATAACGAAATTGAAGATAATGATGATGACGGAGAAACTGTACATACTAGTATAGAAGATTTAATACTAGGAATACTTATTTCTGATAAAAATCTCAATGTTTTTGATCACCAAATTGTAATTGATTTTGTTTTACACTCAGCTGCCAAACCAAAAATTGAAAATATATTTCCCAACAGAAAACGACTTTATATCCAAATTTCAAAAAATTATATTGTAGAAGAAACTATTAATATATTCAAAAATTACATTGACCCAAAATACAAATATGCTGTGTACTTTAAAGACGATAACTTTATACCAGAAATATTAGAAACGTTAAAAAACACATTTAAAAATTCTGCCTACAAGTTAATAAAATGTAACAGCATCTTAAAAGAGTTAGTAGACAAAGATGAACAGCATAAAAAGATAAGGTTATTTCATGAAGGAAAAACCAATCACCGCGCCATTCTAGAAACAGAAACTAGGATTAAACGCACCTACTATTGGCCAGGAATAAAACAAGATGTAACAGATTTTATAAATAATTGTAATATTTGCCAAGTAAATAAATATGATCGTAATCCGCCAAATCAAAAACTAATGATTACACCCACAGCTTTAAAATCGTTTGAAATAATATTTGCAGACACTTTCCAAAGTCAAGGCCAAAAGTTCCTTACTATAATAGACACATTTTCTAAATACGGTCAAGCATACCCACTTTCAGCTTTGACAAGTACTGAAATTGTAAGAGTTTCTCTAACCTTTATGATACATCATGGAATTCCTGAACTTGTAACTATGGACCGAGGCACAGAACTAAAAAACTCTGTTGTACAAGAATTCTTCGATATACATAAAGTAAAAACTCATTACGTTACTACAAATAGTACCCAATCTAAAGGATCTACGAATAATTAGAAGTAAATCAGATGGAAAAATTGATATCTTAAATCAAAAGCCTTATACTATTTTAGGATATAATAACTCAATACATTCCGTAACTCAACAAAAGCCTATAGATATTATAAATGGACACATTAACACTAAAGAAATATTTGATATAAACATAGACCAAAAACTGATTAATAATTATATGCAAAAACATAGAGATATGACCAAAGAGATCTATACAGAACTTAATAAGAAATTGATCGAACAAAAAGAAAAAAGCATTGAATATAACAATAAGGATCGACACGAACCACTCACATACGAAGAAGACAGTGATGTTTATAGGAAAAACACGACACTTGTACGAAATAAACTTAACCCTAAATTTATGAAAGATAAAGTTGTTAAAGATGCAAAAATTAAAGTTGCTACTCAAAAAAGACTTTTACACAAACAAAACTTGAGACGACCGAAAACTAACCGGAAAAAACTCTTGCAGGTTCCTAGTGACAACGATGATAGTCCTGGGCCTTCAACAAGCCGAGACTAAGGAAATCACCTTTACAAATCTTAAAGACAATCCCGGAATACTCCCTTATAAATTAGGTACTGCAAAAATTAAATCCAGTACTCATTCATTTATTCATTATGTCAATTTAGAACCAATTCAAACAGAAATTAATACCCTAAGACTTTCCTACCAAAATGTAACAGCTGCAATTAAAGACGGCCTTAGTAGTCCTTATTATTCCGAATTAGAAAATTTTGATCGTGTCCTTTTCTTCCAGCTACAACTAGCTGAACAAAAACTCCAATCACTTTTACCCAATCACAGAGCAAAAAGAGGTCTTATAGACGGACTAGGCTCAATTATTAAATGTATTACAGGAAATTTAGATACAAAAGACGCAAAACATTACGATAGCGCACTAGAAGAACTAAAAAGTAACCAAAATAATATTGTAACTAAACTTAATAAACAAATTTCATTATCGACAGAGATTGTAGATAATTTCAATAATACTATTTCTCTCATAAAAAGTAATCAAGAAGTAATTTTCTCTGGTTTAGAATCTATTCGTTCAAACCTTAATAAATTTATTTTTAATTTCGAAGATTTCCTTATAACTAGAAATATATTAGATCAATTAAGTATAAGTATAAATATTATAGTACAGTTGCTAACAGAAATAGAAAACTCTATAACTTTTGCGAGACTAGGTATTTTAAATAGTAGTATAGTAAAGATTAATGAACTGAAGTCAATATTAACTCAAATTACGAAATATCATTCAAGAAACGAACTAATTTATCCGAATATCACATCAGAAATAAATAAATATTATATCTTAGAAACAGAAGCGTACTACTCTAACTTGACAATTGTGTTCATTGTCCATGTTCCAATGGCGTATCCCGACGAATACTCCTACTATCATTTATACTCGATTCCTGCTGTAAATCGAACCATCATAGTACCCCCTGTCTGACTGTCTATTTCAACTCCTTAAACTGAAATCTAATCCTACGAGATGCCAAAGAATAAAAGTTCACATTTCAAAAATATGATCCAACAAATAGATGAGTCCCACTACATCGCCGTTTTGGTAACCAAAACCAAAATCCAAACGAACTGTACCAACACAGACCTTCAATTAATTTCTGGAAATTATCTCATCACAGTTTCTTTTCAATGCCAGTTTAGAACAGAAGATCAAACATTTAGCAACAATCGCCTTATTTCCGAAAGTAACCATTATTACTTCCAAATATAGTTATTCCTTATCCTCATCAAGAACAGATTCCCGAAGTCCATATCGAAGATGTCCAACTGGACAAGATTCACTTAGTTAAGAAGAAACAAGAAGAAATTAAATAATTGATACTTAAAAACCCAAAAGTTACTACTCCTTTTGGAACATATCAATAATATTACTGATTATAATAATTTTTGCATATTTTGGTATTAAATGTCTAAGAAGAACGAATTCACAAAGAAAAGATGATAGTCCCTTGGAGAGTGCTCACATCCAAGATGATCCTGAAGAAAACCTACCAGAAGCCCAACCTAGGTCATTTTTCAATTCCATGAAAAATTCTAGAAACTAAGGTTGGAGGAGTTATAGTCGTTGAGCCCATAAGCCAATACCCTACATCCGATGCGTCAGCACCTGAACTATGATCGACCTGAATGTAAAAGTGCAACTTATGAATTATTGTTTTATTTTTCAATGTGTAATGTATTTTATTTTATGAATTATAATTCGGTCTGATTTGAATCTTTGTACTTTGAAGTCCGATTTTAATATTGTAATAAAGTTCTCGCATTTGTAAAGTAAATAATTATTTTTTAAAAATCGTCCCTGAAGGGCAGAAACTATTAGTCGCGTAAAGCGTGGGGCGGCGTCGAGAGTGCGGGGGTCAAAGTCCAAATAGTGGGGTGAAGTGTCTTATTCTCTACTTGGCAGAAGAACTAGCGGCCTATTTTATGTAAGAAATGTCCACTCGCTTGACTCTTGCACCAAAATTGACGCAAATATAGTCGATTAACGAAATTTGATAAAAATCCAAGGGTCCCCCTTGAAAGATTTTTGCCGAATTTTAAATAAGAAAACAAATCTTTTTGATGTTTTGGTACATGCACTTGGTCCAGCTTATTACAAACATGTGTCTTTTCCTGATCGTCTAACCTCAATATGCCGGAAAAGATGAAAAATCGAATTAAAAAATTCTACAGTTTTTCAGCAAATACAGACATCCAAGTGGAAATTTTTCTCACGAACCGTTAGATGTAGGAAAACTCTGAGTATGGCGGAAGAACGAGCGGCCAATTTTATGTAAGAAATGTCCACTCGCCTGACTCTCGAACCAAAATTGACGCCAATATGGTAAATTTGTAAATAGACTATTTATTGATATAAAAACTGTTTTGAAGTCTTCCATCAATATATTAGCTAATAATAATTATTAGGTACTTATTATTATTAGCTAATATATTAGAATAAAATCACAAATTTTATTAAAATTATCTATATTTTTTAAATGTTAATATAATTTCATACATTGATTTGTATACACTGTATGTCAGCCAAATGGAATGAATTAGCTAATAAATAAATGAGGGAGTATTCGAAAAAACGGTCGAACACGTCGATTAGTATTTGTAGTTGAGTATTTTTTTCCATAAAAACTTTTGATACGGGGTATATCAGATACAGGTGGCCAATTACAACTTGCTTATTTTAAATAGAACACCTTGTATAATATTTAATTATTTTAATTTTTTAATTATGTCACGAAGCATTTCCCGATTTGCCGCACATATCTCAAGGGACAATTAGTAAAATTAAGAAGCAATTCCACAAGCTGGGCCATGCTAGGAAAGTTAAAAAACAAGCTGCCAATGCAATAGGTAAGGTTATCAAATTGGCTGTTATGCTTGATTTTGAGGAACACACACATACATCTGTTCGAAAAGCAGCCCCAGTACTGGATATCAGCTATTAATCGGTTATTCGAATATAACACGAAAACAAAATGCATCCCTATAAAATTAAAAATACTCAGGAGCTCATGGAAGATGATTTTGACAGGAGTCAACGTATTTTTGTGAACAAATGATGGCAATGCTAGATAGCAATGTTGTTTTCTATGTCTAGGGAAAATCCTCACTGGATGACAGAAGGTAATACTCAATACCCTGAGAAGGTTAACGTGTGGGCAGAAGTTATTGAAGATCAGATTATAGGCCCCTTTCTTACAGATGGCAATTTGAATTGCGACAATTATTTAGCATTGCTCCAAAATAATGTAGTGCCAACGTTGGCCAACTTGTATCCTGATCCAGGAAACCTACAAGTTCCAGCGAATATGATATGGTTTCATTAAGATGGAGCATGATATGGTTTCATTAGGATGTCCAGCAGTACTTCAACCAAATATTTCCGAATCGGTGGATAGGGAGGCGAGGATCGATGAAATGGCCACCACGATCCCCCAATTTGACGCCATTTGACTTTTTGTTATAAGAATATGTGAAAAGTATTTTATACAAAACTAAAGCCACTGACTTAGCTGACTTACGAAGACGAATAACGCTTGCGATTAGATCGATCACATCTGAGATGTTGAGTACCGTTAGAAGAAATTTCTATTCACGGTTAGGGTATTGCCAAGACGTTCGTGGGAACCATTTTAAACATCTTCTACATTGACGTTATTGTTTAGATTTGTATTATTTAGAAGTTTTTGAATATGTTGTAGCGACTTTCGGCAAATAGATAATTTTCTTTTCTAAATGTGAATTTTCCCATTTTACTTAATATTTCCGAAACAGTCAAAGATATGTATAGAACATTGTATTCAAAAAATATTTAAAATGATCTAAGAAATCTAAAAATTAATTAATATACAGGGTGTCTTATTTAAAATAAGCAAGTTGGTGTTGGCCACCGTTATCTGTTACACCCCGTATAAAAAGTATTTATGGAAAAAATGCGCAACTATAAATACGAATCGACGTGTTCGACCGTTTTTTCGAATACTCTCTGATTTATTTCTTAGCTAATTTATTCCATTTGGCTGGCATACAGTGTATACAAATCAATGTATGAAATTATATTAACATTTAAAAAATATAGATAATTTTAATAAAATTTGTGATTTTATTCTAATATATTAGCTAATAATAATAAGTACCTAATAATTATTATTAGCTAATATATTGATGGAAGACTTCAAAACAAACATTCCTAATCAAAATTTACAGCACACAATATGTTGGAAATATGTAGAAGACAAATTTCTGATTAATATAAATAAAAGATAAAAGTGGTCAATAAAATTTACACTACTATAGCTGTGGGTGCCCCTCTCACCAACTACGACGGCGAATTTGCTGCTATACATGAAGCTGCAAAAAATCTTGAGAATTTCCAACACCCCCAAAAAGTTGCCTTCTTCAGCGACTGCCAAGCCGCAATCCTCGCCCTGTCGACAAATCGATACACCCACTGTGCCAAAACAATATCTTGCCGCGTCCAACTATCGAACTTGATGGAAAAAGGGTGGCTGATTACTCTACAATGGATCCCCAGTCATGTCGGTGTTGAAGAGAATGAAGCGGCGGATGAACTTGCAAAAGAAGGCACTACTCTTCCACAGCCCCCTAGCTTCCAATGATACACCTCAGCAAAGTCCATCATTAGAAGAGGAATCAAAGCAAAGATAAAAGAGCAGCAAATACAAGCCGGTGCTGGAAAATCTTGGGCCCACCTAATAGAGTCACCAATCCCTCGCAACTTGCCGAGACCCATTAGTGTAGCCGTGTTCAGAACAACTACGGGGCATGTCTACTTGGCCTCCCATCTACATCGCATCGGAGTCCGCAAAAGTGACAACTGTCTACTATGTAATCAGCCCCAGGTAGGTGCTGCTCACCTTCCAGTGTGCCCAGCCCTGATAACAGACCCACCCGAGGAGGATGAGGACCGCCTACGAGAAACGGTTCGTCTATAATGGTCAGCACGCCACCAAATGGCTAACATGCCAAGGGTGGGCGTTGGCTAGTAAGTAAGTAAGTAAGTCAATAAAATTTACAATGGAAAAGGAATATGATACCCCGTTACCTTTTCTGGATGTTTTAATTTCAAAGAAAAATAGTGGATATGTGACTCATGTATACATAAAAAACCAACACATATTAATATATAACTTAAATAGTGATTAAAGAAATGATTTATAAGTTATATACTAGAGAATATTATAAAAAGTGTTTATATGAAGGTATTTTTTAAGAATTTAGCATAATAATAAACGTTAAAAGTTTTTTTTAAATTAAAAACATATTTAATTGAGCCACGTGCAGAGGCAACCAAATATACACTGTGTTATTTGACATTTTTACATATTTGACATATTTATTAGTTTTGGATGTTTAATTTAAATATAATTACGGATGAAAAATAGTGATAATGTAGTACTTAAATAGGATATAAACAGAATATATAGAACATATTAATAGAATCTATTAATAGAATATATTAATAGAACTTAAATAGTGATCAAAGAAATGATTTATAAGTTATATACTAGAGAATATTATAAAAAGTATTTATATGACGATATTCTTAAGAAATTAGCATAATATGTTAATATAATAAGTTTAAAAAGTTTTTTTTAATAATAATCATATTATAGATGTATTTGGGTGCACCATGTGCATAGGCAACCAAATATACACTGTATTATAATGGCATAAGAGTGAATTTGAACTGAATAAGTGACATTTGAATAATAATTACGGATGTAAAATGAAATTATATTAACATTTAAAAAATATAGATAATTTTAATAAAATTTGTGATTTTATGCTAATATATTAGCTAATAATAATAAGTACCTAATAATTATTATTAGCTAATATATTGATGGAAGACTTCAAAACAAATATTCCTAATCAAAATTTACAGCACACAATATGTTGGAAATATGTAGAAGACACATTTCTGATTAATGTAACTAAAGGATAAAAGTAGACAATAAAATTTACAATGGAAAAGGAATATAATACCCCGTTACCTTTTCTGGATGTTTTAATTTCAAAGGAAAATAGTGCATATGTGACTCATGTATACATAAAAAATCAACACATATGAATATATAACTTAAATATTAATTAAAGAAATGATTTATAAGTTATATACTAGAGAATATTATAAAAAGTATTTATATGAGGGTATTCTTAAGAAATTAGCATACTAATAGGTTTTAAAAGTTTTTTTAATAATTATCATATTATAGATGTATTTGGGTGCATCATGTGCATAGGCAACCAAATATACACTGTATTATAATGACATAAGAGTGAATTTGAACTGAATAAGTGACATTTGAATAATAATTACGGATGTAAAATAGTGTTATGTATTAATTTAAGATGTTGAGTTTATATATAAATTTATATTCTGATCTGGTGTGCCTAAATGTCCATAAAATTCTTGATAGAACGGTAAAGAATTCCCTAGAACACGTCAATATAATTAAGTTAGCCCTATTTGTGAGGTAGACTATTCGAGAACATTCATATATCTAGGAAATAGAACAATCCGAAAATGATTTTTCAAGAATAGTCTTGAACAATAAAATAATATAAATACTCGATGGTTTTAAGGATAGTTGACAGTACGAAGGTAAATTAGAACAGTTAAACAGTTGGACAGTTATTGAATTCATTAAGAAGTTGGTCAGTCCGTCGGTCAGTAAAGCAGATAGTATACAGTGGTCAGTATTAGAGTATTAATTATACAGTACAGTATGTATACGGTGATTGAAGATTAGCAGAAATTAAAAATTATATTATGTATATGGTGATTAGAGATTAGAAGAAATTAAAAATTATATTACGTATATGGTGATTGGAGATTAGAAGAAATTAAAATTATAATGGTTATATGATGATTAGAGATTAGAAAAATTAAAATAATAGTTATATGGTGATTGGAGATTGGTAAATTAAAAAGAAGAATAAACATAAATGCTATTAAGAAGAAAAATATTTTAAATTGTTGAAAGCTGATAATTAAAACATTGTGGTGTGTTTGGAAAAAGTAATTTCACAAAACAAGGATAATCAAGGCTAAAAACGAAGATATTGAGTGGTGATCAAACCTTTTATTTTGGAAAACAGTTTCATTTAGGCATTCAGTGACAGAAAGGTACCAAATTTTGTTAATATAATTTAATTATTGTAAGAATTTTAATTTTAAGATAGGTTGTTCTAAATTTATATTGTCTATATTAGATACATATGTGTCTTTCATAATAATTGTAATAAAAATAATAGTAAAAAGTACTTACAAACTAATCCTTTGAGAACCGCGATAAAAACTCTATACTTATATATGTTATTTTAAAATACTCATTGCTTATACACAAACAAAACATCATGGTAATATATATATATATATATATATATATATATATATATATATATATATATATATATATACATCCCGCCATCATTTTAAACTCGTTTCACGTTGCAGTAATTTAGCATCACCAAGAAAATCTATTATTTTCTATATATAAGTCGTGTATGTTCGTTTAGTGCACCTCTGTTGGCTTAGCAGCGTTGTCGGTTTTTCAATATTCTGATTTTTTTATATATTTAATTTTTTACATCAATCCTACGTTTTAACATCGATCATTTAAAATCACTGTATTTGCTATCATTTTAAAGCCAATAGATGTTGCCGGTATTAATACTTAAAATAATATCTAGGTATATAAATATCGATCCGTTTTCGGTCAACCTGCCAACGACCTGCTAACAAGTTGCGGTCTTAACTGGTTTTTTCTTTGTCATTAGGTATATTTATTTAAGGTAGATATTTTTCCCAGAGAAATGTGTAGGGGAATATTTTACATAAATTTCAATTTACAACCTGTTTAATCCAAGCTATTGGTGAATAGTTTGAGGTAAATATTATGTTTTTATGGGATTACGCCTCAATTATTGGTTGTAATTGTGATAAGAATCACATTTTTAATTAACTTGTGTTTGACATTTTGATTTCCATTCCGGAAATCGTTCTCAAAAACGTTTTTTTTTTGTACAAAATGTGTATACACATTTTAGATAATTTGTACAATAAACAATAAATATTAGTTAATTAAAAATGTAACTAATATTAGATTTTTAAATACATAATATACATAAAAAAATAATATTTAACTTAACCATGCAACAAGAAAGTATTTCACAGAACCTCGGTAAATAGTTTTCAAAAATCTACGGTTATTTAAGTTCTAAATAGTATGATAGTTGATGAAAAATAGATGTACAGTTGATTATGCTTTGTTCTTTTTTTTTTAACAATCTTAAAAGATACAAAAAATAATGTTTTGTATCTTTAAAACGTGCTTGTAAAACGTTTTTTTACATTCTAAAGAAAAATGATTCAAATAAAAGTTGTAGACCATAAAAGGTTTTTTATGTTGAGGGATACCAAATTAAAATATATAATTAATTGAGCGAGGTAATTGCAAAAAACCCTAAACTCTAAAATATTATGTTTTTAGTAATTTATAAATAGTAATAATTGAATTTTTTGCCCAACGGCAGATAATATAGCTACTTCAAATTATGGCAATTAATGGGTTTTTAAGGTGTGCTAAATATTAAGCAAATCACTTTGAACTTGTCCAATACTTGTATGTACAAGTATTTTGTAATTTGCAATCTTAATGGCTTATAAGAAAACAAAGAGACAAAAACAGAACCATATTTAACCAATAAGAACTAAGATAACATTTAATTCTTAAAATCATATTTTCATTGTTTATTAATACAAGATCCAAAAATTTAAAGGATATTGAATTAAGATTTATAATATATGATCGAAGTTATACATGGCTTACACAGTAAAGGTAACCCATTAAAATAATGGTATTCGTAAATTACCGCCACGGAAAAGTACTACGGAGGTAAGAACAGTCTGAGCTTGTTTTTTTTTAGATTCGGACTTTAGATTGAAGCACGCTTGCAAAATATTTAATATCTCGGCTTCTGTGGCACCTAGAACCTTCATTTCTTTACTAGGGTAGCTCAACAAAATAATAAGAATTGTGCTATTTTGACCTATCTTACTAATTTTTTCCGTTAAAAGTATGAACTCTTATAAAAGCGAGTTCGATTTACAGAATACACGTGTGTATACAGAGTACAGAGTGACTATCTGCGCAAGTACAGTCGTTTAGATAATCGCTCTTTGGGATAAACAAATTGGATAACTTTGTGATCTATGTGAAATATACCACACTTTAATAATGTATTCTTCGTCTCTTCTTCAGCCTTCATTTATCCAATGTTGGACATAGGCCTCCTCCGATTGCTTCCACGCTTCCCTATCTTTTGCAATTCTCATCCACTGCTTTCCATCTACAGCAGTTATATCGTCTATCCATCTCTTTTTAGGTCTTCCCACGCTTCTTTTTGTTTCTCGAGGTCTCCAGAATGTCACTTTATGAGACTATCTGTTGGTGCCTTGTCTTGCTACATGTGCTACCCATTGCCATCTCAATGTCGCTATTTTTTCCATGATGTCGGTTACTTTAGTTCTTTAACGTATTTCGGTGTTAGGAATTTTGTCTCTGAGGCTTATATTTAACATGGCCCTCTTCATGGCCCGTTGAGTTACTCTTAATTGTTCTGCCATTTTTCTTGTTTGCCATAGTTTCCAATCCATAAGTTGCAACTGGTAGTATACAATATTGTTCTGAAGCTATTTTCTTGTGGTATTGTAAATTAATTACTATTTATAACTGGGAATAAGCCACAATTTACTAAGCCACAGTAAATTTACTGTTTGTATTTTGAGAACGATTTCCGAATTGGAAATTGAAACGTCAATAAACGTATTTTTATCTTTAATTGTGGCTTATTGGTAGTATACAAGTGTCATAGGTTTTTCGTTTTAAGTGAATTGGGATTTTTCTGTCTTTTAAAATGAAGCTCAACTTACCAAAAGCAGCCCATGATATTTGTGTCCTTCTTTTAATTTCTAGGGTTTGATTTTCCTTTTCGTTTTTAATTGCATGTCCTAGATATATATATATATATATTGTTCTACCTTTTCTATATTGATGTTATCTATCGTGATGTTTTCTAGGCTGTTGCTTAATATCTTTGTTTTGTCGAGATTCATTTTTAATCCTATTTGATTCGATTTGTGATTTAAATCTTGTAGCATTGATTTTAGTTCATGGATATCTGTGCTTATTAGTACTATGTCGTCTGCAAAACGCAAATGGTTAAGATATTCTCCATCTATTTTTAATCCATTTTCGGCCCAATTTAGTTGTTTGAAAACATTTTCTAATGCCAAAGTAAATAACTTGGGTGAGATGGTGTCGCACTGTCTCACACCTTTGCCAAGGTCTATTTTCATAGTTTCCAGATCATCATCTATTTTTACGTGAAAAGTAGCATCATCGTATATATTCTTAAGGAGGGCAGCATATCTTGAATCTACTCTGGCGTCGTCCAATGCTGTTAAGAAAGCCCAATTCTCGATACTGTCGAATGCTTTGTGATAATCGACAAATGCCAGATGTAGTGGTATGTTGTACTCTATTGTTTTTTCAATAATGGTCCAAATTGTTTGCAAGTGATCGATAGTGCTAAAACCCTTACTTACGAAAGCCTGCTTGCTCCACTGGTTGGTATGCATCTAGTTTAGCTGTCAATCTATTTGTTATTATTCGGGTTAGTAGTTTGTAAAGGTGTGACAATAAGCTTATTGGTCGGTAGTTTTCTATATTTGCGGCGTCCCCTTTTTTATGGAGTAGAATGACTTCCGCATTTTTCCATGTCTTCGGTATTTGTTCTTCCAATAGGCATTTATTAAGTAATGCTCTTATTGCCTCTTCTAATGCAGTGCCTCCCATTTTTAGCATCTCTGAAGTAATTTTATCTTCTCCTGGTGTTTTCTCACTTTTCATTTATTTTAGGGCGGCTCTAATTTCTGATGTTATTATTTCAGGGAAGTCCTCTGAGCCCACATTTAAGATATGTTTTTTTGGTATACCGGGGTTCGGAATAGTAGCAGTATACAGCTTCTCATAAAATTTTCGGATTTCTCTAACGATCTCTTCCTTATGCGAGCACAATGTTCCACGGTCCTCTTTTATCTTTATGATTTTATTCCTGCCAGTGAATTTACATGTTTTTAGTACTTTCATGTTCTTATTGTTTTCTATGGTTTCAAGAATCTGGTTTGTTCTATAAACTCTGAGGTATTTTCGAATATTTTTCTTAACACTTCTGTTGAGCGCTTTATAGTCCGGGTTATCTCTGTTCGTTCTTCTTCTTTTCTCTATCTGTTCTAGAGTTTCGGGTTTTAGTTTAGCTTCCTTTTGTTTTCTTATTCTGCAACAATGTTTCTTAGTGACTGTTTGTATGTCTTTAGTTATTTTCTCAGCTAGTTCATCTATATTCTTGTTTTCAAAGGTATTTTCTACTAGTTTTCGTGCTAATTCCTCTTGGTATTTCTGTTTATTACTGGCTAGGATGTCTGCCGTCGGTAAAGGGTTTGTTGTTAATAGTTTTCGTCTTTCTCTCTTTACGTTAATACGTATATCAGCATGAACTAGTCTATGGTCACTGCCGGTGTTAAATTTGTTCAATACCTCGATGTTTATAACGTATTAACGTTATTATATATATATATATATATATTAATAACGTATTATTAATTATATTAATAACGTATATATTAATAACGTATTAACTGCCCCAATTTAAATTAGTTATATTAAATTCCATTATGTACAAACGAAGCTATTAACATTTATAAATTACTGCAAAATAATTGAGGGTTTTTCGGCAAAATACGAAAATACGTTTCTATTTTGAGAACGATTTCCGAATTGAAAATTGAAATGCCAATAAACGTACTTTAACCTTTAATTGTGGCTTATTCCCATTTAATTAGTAATTATGTCTTGTTTATCTCCGCACTTATCCACACATATTCCTTCAGGACTGTAAATACTGACCACTTTACGTTTTTTTTAGTTTCTTTGACAAGTGGGGATTGTCTATTCGGTTATTTCTTAATATGGTCTATCAGTAATTGTCTAGTAAAGTCAATTACTGATAGATCTATTATAGAAGTTACCCATACTTTTCCAGTAGTCATTTAGACGGTTCATCTTAATTGTCCTCATTTGGAATATAAGCCCGAGAAAAGTTTTAAATTCTGTTTGTGTTGTCTGTTTCCAAAACGTAATCCTCGATTTTTCTAAACGACTTTGTGCAAATATTTCGTCAGAGTCACTTCCACCATTCATTTAATCTACATCATCCTCGCCAGATGCTTCTAAAAATGATTGTACTTCAGCAGTGGTCAATCTACGTTTATGTTTACGTCTAGCTTTTTTATATGTCGAACACATAATATTATTTACATCCATTTTTTTACAAATACTATAACTTACTTTAACATACGTAATTAACAATGAAAACATACTACTAGAAACTATCAATTTACGTTTTCCAATACTATAAGGGCACTTGAGGCACAACACGTTTTTACTCAATAATAGTTCCTGTATAAGTAAAATTGCTTTTTAATGTGCTTCATTGAAGCACACTAGACATATTGCAGTTTTGCCATCACATTCTTCACAGTATGTTTTAACTTTTTTAATTTTTCTATCGGCCTTTCTACTAGTCACGCTTATTCTTAAAATTTTGTAACCTCTTGTACACTTCCTTCTCTTTTTATTATCTACATCGCTTTGCCTGAGATGGTATTTTTTGGGTTTAATTAGTCATCAGGGTTTCAACATTTCTTTATTTCTTCCTTCGCTAGCCTTCGCTAATTCCAGTCTGAACTCAAGGATAGGTTGTCGCTTTTTTTGCGTTTTCTATTATTTAGCAACTAAGTATTGACTACTACTGCGGTATTAAATATTAATTCCACTGCCACTTTCCGGTACCACTTTAGTATTTTGCTTATTGGGCTTTTGTTAAAAGTTATTTGATCGCTAAAATCAACTCTTTTTCACAACGTTATAATCTAGAATAGTTTGTGGTTTTAGCACTTGTGTCTAATTTTTCTTTCCACCTGAATAAACCAAGATACAACTATTATGTTTAAATGTTGTAATAATTAAAACTGGTTCTTTGTCGACCCATTTTATCACTTGTGAAATCAATATTGGGGTGAAGTTTCAGTATAAGTAGTTGCGACTTTTTTAATCTAGATTTTGGTTTTGAATTTTTTGTAGTAGAACATCTGCACATAAATTCGTTTCTTGAACTATGATTTGAATTCATCGACCCATATTCTAAAAGAAATGTGTTTTTACGTTGTCGGGAATATTATAAATTGGTTATTTTTCACAAAGAATTCGAAATATGATTTAAATTCTATTTCAGAAAAAATTTTTATTGCAACTCTTGTTCGACCTAAACTAAATTATTACACAAAACAAGTAATCTATTTTTTTTTATAGAAATGTAGAAACAGAATTTCCTGTCGAAGTTTTATGTGTGGTATGAGTCACTGGTGTCTCGTATATACGGTCCTTTTATCGCATTACAAATATAATTCTCAATTAACAGTGCGGTACAACATATATTTAGGTTGTATAATCAAGCCGTAATACTTGTCGTGAGACCATAAGACCGTATGTTATAAATAAATATATTCCTACAAGAATTATCTTAAAAAATGAGAAAAATACAATAAAAAAGTGCAATATGAAGTGTTATTTAAAAAATGGCATTCACGGGCGGACAGTTAAAAACAAAAGTTTTCAGTGTTCTATTGCTTGATTATTATTATCTGGTTGGTATATTTTAAAAATACTAGCCAGGTATTCTGAAAATGTTGACTTTTTTCCTGGTCTGATCTTCCTCAACTAACGTTATCTTTTTTAATTGGTGAGTTGTGTTCTTTAGGTATCTTTAAGGGTTTTTGTTGCTATCCATACTGAATGATCTTTAGACAATGTACTAATGTAGTGTTCAAATGTGGCATTGCGTGCATCATGTAGCGCTGATCTTAATTGTCCGATTAGTCGATTATATGTATGTTTGTCGTTAGGATATTGGCTTCTTTGCCATCTACCTCTGGCTCTTCATTTTCCGACTATTAGTTATATAACATAATCCGGAGTGTTATTTGTGTTTTCTTGATTTGGAATTCTTGATCGTGTAGCTCCATATGAAATAGTAGACGATGAAAATGGCAACATATTCATCCATAAAAAAAGGAAACGCGATAAAGATATCCGAAACAACTGTTTTTTGTTATAAGAGATGAAATAGCCGAAAATTACCAAAACAGATATACAAGGCACCATACACATGAAGTAGAATGACCTATGAAACACCTTGAATGAAGAAAAGAAGTAGACTTAGACCAAATACCAGCAGGAATTATTTAACTAATTGTGAAAAAAAATTAAATGGATAACAATATTCACCCCATTTACAGAAAAGACGGTGATACGCGAAAATTTTAAAAACTTCTGTAATAGCCTCCAGTCAACAATTTTCTAATCATGTTTCAAAAACGTACCGAAAGCACTGTGTATACTAACGCAAGTCGTCAACATTCGTGTTGTTGCAGTTATGTATTACGATCAATTTAAAGGTTATGCATGACTCCATGACTCCCTTTGTAAAAGTTCATAGGCGTGCTCCCATGCGAAACCAAAAGATTTGTCATACTGTCATACCGTTACAATATATCATATTATAACGTTAAATATTTTATGGTGCCCTTTGGGTACAACGAATGATCGACATTTTCCCGCACATATGCAAGCCTATGTACCTTTACAAAGGGAGTCGTTTGCTGGGTATTAAAGAACCATCTATGGTCATTATATAATTTTACGCCAATATTTCACGTTCTACGATGCATTCCACGTATGATACACTGTCTTCTTTAGTTTTCTGTCATTCTGTTTGTTAAATCCTATCCCATTCACGTCACAGCGTCAAGGAGCAGTTAACGGGAGGCATATATCTAACAGTGAACTTTGGACTTTTTTGCGTTTATCATATGTACAGTAGTTAACTAAAAGTGGAGGTATGCAAAGAGATGTATGACGTAATCGTGTACTATTCGCTAAATGCTGTCATAATAACAAATAATAATAATATCATCAAAGTAATATGCCATACACCTCTGTGGGTTAATACGTTTTATTGCTGCCAGTTTACGGTGTTATTACATGCCGCCATGTTTAATTTGTCTCCACCATCGTATTATCTCCGTCAAATCCTATCATTTTAAGCTCTACCTATATGTCATGATTAGATCTATAGGACCGGAGATGCGTAACTAAGGCTCTTTTGACACAGCATATATAGGAGCAAAGATATATACCTAAGGTTCTTTTGACGTGTTGCTGTATTTGATTTCTACGTCGTAGTATTTTATTGGTTATATGCTATCATTTGAGGTACTGTACGTCACGATTGGACTAATAGGATAGAAGACACATAAGTAGGCCCTTTCGTCACGCTACTCTATTTGATTTTTATATCTTATTGTATTCTATTAGTTAAATTCATGATACTATGAACCTAAACTACTAAAGATAAACCCACGCGCACGCGATCAGTCTATCTCTTTTGCATGTGTGACGTCACTTGGCGACAAATATCACCAGAAATGTTCTGTTTTGCATGGAGTTTTGTCAGATTTAGAATTGTTTTATCGTTTATCTTGTACGTTGACAAATAAATGTGTGCACTTTATATAAAACATAGTTCAGAATATTAAATTAAAGATAAACTTTTATCGCCAAGTGACGTCATGCACATCGACGTACAAAATTCGATTGCGAAGTGGTTTTATCTCGGAAGTCATAGAATCGTGAGTTAAATTTTATCATTTGCGGTAAGAAACGTCACGATTGGACTAATAGGATCTCAGAAACATAACTATGGCCCTTTTGACATGCTGCTGTATTTTATTTTTCTTTCTGTGTGTTCTAAGTCACGATTGTGCTACTAAAAAGAAGATACGTAACTAAGGCTCTTTTTACGTGTTGCTGTATTTAATTTTCAATTTAAGGGGTAAGTAAGTAATCTTCCAATCCAAGCGTTAAGTAAGTAATAGGTAGCGGGTAGGAACTCCTTTCGGATAGTCCTATCAGGGGAAGTGAATAAATCCCTGCCTTCCGCAGATTCCAGGTGTTTCCTGACCCGGTAAACTAGAACCTGCTAAGGGTCCCTTGTCCAGGGTCACGGATGAAGTCCACAACGGTATCCAGGGCGGAGGAGAAGGTCTTCACAACGGTCTGGAGAGCGGAGGTGGCAGCCCAATGGTTTTAGGGATTGTATAAAACTAGCACTGGAAAGTGGCAGCTGGCTGATCCAACACTAACCACAGGCAGACTGAAATGGCTGTGAATTAGACAGCATGTGGCGTGGTGACATTCACAGTAGCGGCACATGTACAGCGGTGTAGAAGGCAACGGGAAACCACTACACTAATATTTCCCCAGCAAAATTACATAATGCTCATGGAACCTAAAACAACGGTCCTCAGTCCCGGGCACCTCTTAAATGAGGAGAGGGTGCTAATAATCCCCCGGAGGAAAACAAAAAGAATAGGCATATGGAATGTGAGAAGTCTATATGAAGCGGGAAAGGTCGCAAATTTAATTCAAGAAATGGAAAGACTTGATATCGATATACTGGGATGCAGTGAGGTAAGATGGCCAAATACAGGTACCTGTGTGAGGGGCAACTATACAGTATTCTATTCTGGAGATGAAGGCACTCAAAATAAAAACGGTGTAGCAATAGTTACATCTAATGAAATTGCAAAATTAGTTTCTGGATTACTACCAACATCAAATAGAATAAAACTAATAAAAATAGACAGCAAACCAGTCGATATAAATATTATCCAGGTATATGCCCCAACTAGTCAAAGCACAGAAGAAGAAATAGAACAGTTTTACGAAGACCTAAACAAAACTCTACTGCAAACAAAGAAGCATGAAACCAACATAATATTAGGAGACTTTAACGCCAAGATTGGAAAAGGACAAGAAGATGACACAGTGGGGGAGTTTGGCCTCGGAATAAGAAATGAGAGGGGGAATAGACTGCTTCAGTTCTCTTAAGAAAATCAGTACAGTATAATGAACAGCTTTTTCAAGTTACCACCCAGACGTCTCTACACGTGGAAATCTCCAGCAGATGGAATAGAAGGACGCATCACAAGAAATCAAATCGATTACATAATGATCAACAAAAGATACAAAAACGCAGTAAAAGCATGCAAGACATACCCCGAAGCTGACATCCCCACCGACCACAATCTTCTTCTTACAACAATTAGGATAGAATTTAAAAGAACAAAAAGAAATAAGCAAATAATAGCTATTAACCCAGATAAGCTTAAAGAAGAATCCACTAGTAATAAAATACGGGCAGGAATACATAGACACTTGAGTAACAGAACAGTACAATCGACACAAACTCCCGAGGAAGACTGGCACTATATTGAGAAAACACTTACAAGAGTAACAAACCATGGATGACAGAAGAAATTCTAAACATGATGGAAGAAAGAAGAAAATACAGAGGTAAAAATAAAACAACATACAAGCAAATACACAAGAATATCAGAATAAAGATCCAACAAGCCAAAGAAACCTGGCTAAGTGAAAGATGCCAAGAAATTGAAGAGTTGGAACAAAGACATCATACTTTCAATCTACATAAAAAAGTAAAAGAAGCCGCTGGAATATTTAAACAAACTCCTACGTCTTTCATCGAAGATAAACATGGGAACGCGTACTGAACAGAGGAGATCAAATAGGCAGATGAAGAGAATACGTGGAAGAGATGTTTCAAGACCGAGAGAGGACGAACATTTACATGCAGGAGGCATCGACTGGACCTTATATCACAAAGCAAGAAATTATCAAAGCGGCAAATCAGATAAAGAACGGAAAAGCTGTTGGGGAAGATAATATCCCAATTAAAATAATAAAGATATTACTAGACGAACACATCGAAGTAATGGAAGATATATTTAACAAAATATACGAAACAGGTATAATACCAAATGATTGGCTGACATCGGTGTTTATACCACTACCAAAGAAGAAAAACTCCAAGAAATGTGAAGACCATAAGATTATTAGCCTGATGAATCATATATTGAAACTTTTCCTACGAGTAATACACAATAGAGTATACAATAAACTAGACGAACACACTGGTCAAACTCAGTTTGGTTTTAAGAATGGGTTCGGAACAAGAGAAGTATTTTTTTCATTACGTGTGCTAGTTGAAAGATGTAGAGATGTCGATTCTGATGTATACTTGTGTTTTATATACTTTCAGAAGGCGTTTGACCTGCTTAAACATTGTAAACTAATAGTTATTTTAAGGTCATGTAATATCGACGATAAAGACTTAAGGATCATTTCAAACCTCTACCAAGAACAAAAGGCTAAAATCAGAATAAAAAGCGAAACATCTGGAAAAATCAATATCGAGAAGGGAGTAAGACAGGGATGTGTCCTATCACCTTTGCTGTTCAATGTTTACTCTGAGAAGATATTTCAGAAAGCTTTGGAAGGCACCTCGGATGGTATAATTATAAACGGGCAATGTATAAATAACCTGCGATATGCTGATGACACTGTCATACTGGAAAATATTGCTGAAGCCCTGCAACGCTTAATGGACCAAGTAACGACAGCCTGTAGAGAATTTGGAATGAAATTGAATACAAAGAAGACAAAAACGACGATCATCAGCAAGCACCAAAACAGAAGGGTGAAGGTCAATGTCGACGGAACAGATCTGGATAGAGTAACAAGAACAACGTACCTTGGAAGTAATCTTGATGAAACTTGGGACCACTCACTAGAGATAAGAATACGCCTGGAAAAGGCACGTAGAATGTTTTACAAAATGCAAAAAGTTCTATCAACCGCCAGCTGGGCATCTCATTGAGAACTAGAATACTTAAGTGCTATGTTTTCTCCACCTTGCTCTATGGTGTTGAAGCCTGGACAATGACAGAAGCAACACAAAAAAAATCCAAGCATTCGAACTCTGGTGTTACCGTAAAATGCTCAGAATATCCTACATGAGCCATACGACGAATGCGGAAGTCTTGCGGAGGATGAATAAGGAAAGAGAGCTTATGCTTACAATAAAAGAACGGAAAACACAATATTTTGGTCACATCATAAAAAGTCAAAAGTATGAACTGCTCCAACTTATAATCGAAGGCAAAGTCAATAGCAAAAGAGGACCAGGAAGAAGACGCAACTCTTGCAAAAAAACTCTTGCAACTCTTTCTAAAAACCTACGGCCATGGACGAACATGACCTCCATAGACTATTCAGAACTATTCAGAACTACTACAAATAAGATTAAATGGGCAAATGTAATGGCCAACGTGCTTAAGGATAAGGCACCGTAAGAAGAAGATTGGTTAAGTGCTATCATTTGAGATATCGTACGTCACTATTGGCCTAATAGGACCAAAGGTACATAACTAAGGCCCTTTTGACATGCAACTCCATTACCTCATTGTATCTCATTGTATTTTATTTGTTAAATCCTTTCATTTGAGGTACTGCACGTCATGATTGGACTAACAGAACCGAAGATACACAACTAAGGCCCTTTTGACATAGTGCTGTATTTCATTTTTCTATCCCATTGTATTCTTTATGTTAAATCTTATCATTAGAGGTACTATACGTCACGATTGGACTAATAGGATCAAAATACATGACTACGGCCCTTTTGACATGTTGCTGTATTTGATTTTTCTATTTCATTGTTTTCGATTGGTTAAATCCTATCATTTGAGATACTGTACGTCACGATTGGACTTATAGAAACGAAGATATATAACTAAGGCCTTTTTGACATGCTGCTTTTCTGTCTTATTGTATTTTATTGGTTAAATCCTATCATTTGAGGTACTGTACATCACGACTGGACCAATTGGAGCAAAAATATGCAATATATACCCGTTATATATACCCAATATGTAACCCGTTATTTTTAATCAAACAAGATGCTAGAATGATTTATGGATGAAAAAAATATATATATAAATTCTTAAATTTACTATTTCGTTGTGGGTAATATTATATTCAACAGCGATGCCAAATTTCTGATGCCAAAATGATTGATAATGAAAGTGCGATATACATGTTCATGTATATAATGGCAGCGAGTAAACGGTAAAACCCTGAACTAAATATATGTAATATTTTCACTGTACCATCATTTTAGACTCAAACATTTCCTGGAATAAACTTATATAACTCAGTAAGGGATAAAAAGAGAAAGCGGACATTTTAAAATACCAACACGGTATCAAATCTCTAATCATTGAGATGGTTAAAATTCTTGTAACAAGTACAGGAAAAAAGTTATTAAGGTCTTGTAAAGTAGCGTCGATATACAGATGCTACTTTGCAAGACGATGCTAAATTGATGGTAAAAGCATAATGTATCGATGCCAAAATGATAGTAGGATGTGTATATATATATATATATATATATATATATATATATATATATATATATATATATATATAATGAATACTGGATATTCGTGACTGTATTTAACAAAGGACAGGTAGTCGTACTTGGGATTAAAGAAGGCTGATTGCCAGATGTATATACCGTTTGCAGACTTTTAAATGACCTTCAACGATCTTTGAGAAGATTTGCTCAAATATATAAAAATTTATATATAATTTGATAGCGTTTTTAATTGAATAAATTACTCTAAACTAATTTTAATTCAGTATCTGTAGGACCAATGTACACAAATGTATATTACTATAGAAGCAAACACTTGTTCATAATTATTTTGTTAGGTGCTCGTATTATTTTTAATATGAAAATAAGTTATATGTAAATTTATCAATTAATATAAATGTTGTGTGTGTATGCAATCAAATTACGGTACCTGTGATGCTAATCTAGAACTTCTGCTTCTTCCACAGTGTACTGGGGGGAACTCAGAGTGGCTTCAGGGACTCTTCTTAGCCGCGTCAAGTTTACACAAAATATACTGAAGTGTTTAGCGCGCTGATTTATACAAGACTGATAGAAATTGAGGTGTGTGTACTATGGTAGCTTTGCATTCTCTAAAGTCTAGTAGGGGTAGACTGTCCAGGGCCGTATTAATTTACGATTGTAAGACATACACACACGTTAATAAAATAATTAATTATAAAATAAAATAATAAGAAATACTTAATAAAAAATATGTGTGGAGGGACGTAACATATATATATATATATATATATATATATATATATATATATATATATATATATATATATATATATATATACAGGGTGTCCCATAATTAATTGGACATTAGCTAATAGGTGATAGCTGACATCAAAATAAAGCGTATGAGCTCAAATTGCTTAGGAAAAATGTTGCTATTTTTCGTTCTACAGGGAGATTCATTAATATTTTTTATATTATTTTTATGGATATATTGAAAACTATTTAACCGATTTAAGTGAAATTTGGTATCTTGCTATTATTTAATATGCTTAATAAAAAAATGATAT
This sequence comes from Diabrotica balteata, assembly GCA_918026665.1. Classification (NCBI taxonomy): domain Eukaryota; kingdom Metazoa; phylum Arthropoda; class Insecta; order Coleoptera; family Chrysomelidae; genus Diabrotica; species Diabrotica balteata. The sequence goes on along the minus strand of OU898282.1, from coordinate 72,219,758 downwards.
TAGTTTTACCATCGACACTAGGTGGCGCCATCTACTGTAACATTGGTTCATTAATGGGGCCATAATTTTTTTGTCCGCCCTGTATAAATATTCTACGAAAAAGAACATGAAATAACATTCAATTCTACACAAAAAAGGTATTCTTGTTTCAAATCAAAAAAGTACACCGTTTTCGAAATAAACGTATTTTGTTTTTCGCAAAACAAGCAGGTACCTATGCTGTGAACTTAATGGCAAAGTCAAGGCGTAAGTACGAATTTATTTATTATTAGTTGTCAAAGGTAACTACGAATTTATTTATTATTAGTTGTCATAGTTGTCATAAGTGCAGTGCGGGTCATTATTTGTCAAAGTGCTATTAAGTTTTTTATAAACCACTTAAGATAAAGGAAAAATGCCACGTCATAGTGAATTTTCTAATGTAGAAATGCGCGATATAATCTGTTTGTATGCCCAGGAAAATTTTTGTGCTCGTAAAGCAGCTGAACTGTATTTCGAACTTTATCCCAATAGAAGGCAACCAAACCATAAAACTATTAGATCATTGTTCGACAGATTAGGCGAAACAGGGTCATTTCATTCCAAAAACAGGAATGCTGGAAGACCGAGAGTAATTGATGCGGATATGGAGGATGAAATTGTTGTGAGTGTTGCAGAAGATCCAGAAACCAGTACAAGGCTTGTTTCTGCGGCCACTGGTATAAGCAAATCTACGGTGTCAAGAATAATACGGACAGAAAATCTGTATCCGTATCGTTTTACTCCAGTACAGAATCTTTTACCACACGATTTTCCAGCAAGGCTCCGATTTAGTCAGTTTATGATGAGGCGGCATTTAGACGATCCAATGTTAATAAAATTTTATTTACCGATGAAGCCACATTTACTAGAAGCGGTATATTTAACTAGCGCAACAGCCATACCTACGCGTCAGAAAATCCTCATGCATTTCAAGAACATCATTTTCAACACGAGTTTTCCATAAATATCTGGTGTGGCTTATTTGGGGATTGTATTGTAGGACCATTCGAATTACCAACTAGGCTTGACGGAGCAACGTATCTAAATTTTTTGAGAAAAGATTTACCAACTCTTTTAGAAGACATACCTCTAAATTTGAAACGGAACTCTTGGTACATGCATGATGGTGCACCATCACATTATAGCCTAGAAGTTAGAAATTATCTAGATGAAATTTATCCTCAAAGGTGGATTGGTAGAGGTAGTGTATACCCATGGCCAGCACGTAGTCACGAACTAAATCTCCTAGACTTTCACTTGTGGGGCTACCTAAAGTCACTTGTTTATAAAAAAAAATAAATAACCGTCAAGAGTTATGGCAAAATATTGTAGAGGGAGTTAACGTAATTAGGGCCCAAAGAAACTCATTATTTAAAATAAGACAAAACTTACACAAAAGATTTAGATTATGTAGTTTATCTAATGGTGCACATTTTGAACACTTATTGTAATTTTTTTTCATTTCGTTTTGAATTATTCACTTTGTTAATTGTCTTATATTCATTTCATTGTTTAATTTAATTTCTAATTTTTTTAAAATTTGTTACTGAGTCAAAGGTTGAATAAAAATAATTGTTTCAACCATATGCATTTTGTTTGCAAAAATTATCTACTACTAATACATTTAATATTCACTTTTATTTAAGACCTTTTGAATAATGTTTGAATTTACATAAGTTTTTGTAAATTTTATGCACGTCTCTAACAAATACGTTTATCTCGAAAACGGTGTACTTTTTTGATTTGAAACAAGAATACCTTTTTTGTGTAGAATTGAATGTTATTTCATGTTTTTTTCCTAGAATGTTTATACAGGGCGGAAAAAAAAATTATGGCCCCATTAATGAACCAATGTTATAGTAGTTGGCGCCACCTAGTGTCATCGGTTAAACTAATATCATTTTCATATTAAGCATACTAAATAATAGCAAGATACCAAATTTTACTTAAATCGGTTGAGTAGTTTTCAATATATCCCTAAAAATAATATAAAAAAATATTAATAAATCATCCTGTAGAACGAAAACTAGCAACATTTTACCAAAGCAATTTGAGCTCAAACGCTTTATTTTGATGTCAGCTATCACCCATTAGCTAATGTCCAATTAATTATGGGACACCCTGTATATATATATATATATATATATATATATATATAATGAATACTGGATATTCGTGACTGTCAATTTAAACAAACAACAAAGTTTATTGGGGCTGCAGTCAGAAGTTTGGCCGGGATGTTACAGAAACACTCTTTTGACTTTTGGTCTAGCTTTCGGAATTGTTTAATTCCTTTATCAAGACACTGTAATTAGAAAAATGTGTAAATATTTACAATATATCACAAAATGTCAGTGTACTTACTAGTCGTTGAGATTATTTGTAAGAAGCTATGACACTCAACATTAATAACAAACATATAAACTAAAACTTATACAATAATGGATACAATACATTTTAAAATTTAGTTAAAAATAATAAAAACTCTAAAAATTCGTTTAAAACATGAATTTAATTTCGAGGATTCCTGTATTCTGGCAAGGGAAAATAACCATTCTAAACGTGTTTTCTTGGAAATATGTTTAATAAAGTCCAGTGCGTCTTGTATAAATAAGAAGTCCGATATAGACAAATTGAGTAACATTTATTGTTATTTACTGACTAAACATCAAAAATGACACAAAGACTTACTTTTACATATACACACCATAATACACCTGCATGCTAAACAGGTTGCATACCATCAACACAGGTTTAATAAAGTACCTTCTATTAATAACATATGAAGAACTCCTAATGAATTTTTAATCATACTATTTTTATTTCTGTTTTTTTTTTATTCTCTATGGGTAAGTTAAGACACATCAAGAAGATGTAGAAAACAAATTTTTTATTATTTTTAACTAAATTTTAAAATGTATTGTATCCATTATTGTAAAAGTTATAGTTTATATGTTTGTTATTAATGTTGAGTGTCATAGCTTCTTACAAATAATCTCAACGACTAGTAAGTACACTGACATTTTGTGATATATTGTAAATATTTACACATTTTTCTAATTACAGTGTCTTGATAAAGGAATTAAACAATTCCGAAAGCTAGACCAAAATTCAAGAGTGTTTCTGTAACATCCCGACCAAACTTCTGACTGCAGCCCCAATAAACTTTGTTGTTTATATATATATATATATATATATATATATATATATATATATATATATATTTGAATGATATATGTAAGTATAGGGTTTTTATCGCGGTTCTCAAAGAATTAGTTTGTAAGTACTTTTTTAAATTATCTTTATTATAACTATTATGAAACAAACCTATCTATCTAATATTAAGCAATATCAATTTAAAACAATCTATCTAAAATTTGAAATTCTTACAATTATTAAATTATTAACAAAATTTGGTACCTTCTTTCACTGAACGCCTAAAGTTTTTTCCAAAATTAAAGTTATTATCACCACTCGATATCTTCTTACTAAGCTTTGGTTATCCAACTATTTTAATATGTTCCTTCTTAATTATCTCCACTCACCATATAAATATATAAATTTAAATCCTTGTAATTTCCATATAATGTACTTTCAAATATACTGGATCTTGTGGTTGTATTATTAAAAGCTTACTTCCATGAAGTAACTTCAAACTGTCACTATATTACTGTAGTAATAATTAATCTCCAACTGTATTTCATTTAATAATTCATTTAACTTAATTAATACCTTGTTCGAGCTAATAATCTCTTCATAACCTCATAAATCATTCTTAATTCTTCTTTGTAATTAATAATCACATGTAACTGACTTAATAATAAAAATAGTTAACTTAATAATCTTCTTGTAACTAAATTCTTGAATTATAACTTTACTGAATCACTTTACTGTAACTAATCATAATCTGTAACTAACTGACTACTGATAACTGAACTCTAACTGAACTGAACTAAACTGAACTCTAACTGAACTGGTCCAAATTACATGGATTTTTATATGTTTTTCATTGTTTTCAGAATACTCTAGCAATAAATAATGTTCGAATCATTCTATTTGTTCTATCTGAAAATTCTGGAGTTTGTTTTTGTCTGTTATGTACTATGCATACAGTCCCATTGACATTTCCAGAACTTTCCATTTACAATTTACTCGACTTTAGGCTCTCCAGATCAAAACTACACTATTATATGTAACTTAAACATTGATATGAAATATATTTTTACTATTCTACATCCACAATTATATTCTAAATTAACATTACAAAAATAAATAACCCCACTTTCCATCTAAACGTCAAAGAACACAGTGTATGTTTGGTTGCATATGCACCTGGCTGAATTAAACATTTCTCATATTAAATAAAATAAAATAAAAAAACTTCTTAAACTTAATTCTCATGCTAAATTCTTAAGAATGCCCTCATATAATTATTTTTTAATAATATTATCTAGTATATAACTTATGAATTATGTCTTTAATTACTATTTGAAAAAATTTATTAATTAGCATTGTATATCTGATTGTATATATTTTATGTTAATTTATTGCATTTCTGCTCTCACTACATATATATATATATATATATATATATATATATATATATATATATATATATATATGTATATATATATATGAAATGATTTCAATATGTTAAAATATATACAACTTTAATGGATTTTTATATGAGTTTGTTGTTTATGAATTTCATGAAGCCATCACAATGTGGTTTCGACTCTGAAATAACAGAGAGAAAAAGATTAGTAAATTGTTAAATAAATTAATTTTGACTTACCTGGTATAGTGTTAATAATTTCTGAATAGTATAGTTGCCTAGTGTATAGGTGAATCGTCTAAACCTTAAAAAGAACAAAAAAAGAAGAATTTTAAAAAAATATTTAAACATAGAAATTTTAATAAACGTCAGAAAATAAACTGCTTGACAGTTTATTTGACAGTTTGTGGGAGCTAAATTAATAGGGGTTTTGTTAAATAAGAAATTACAATGATGTGGAGATGAAAAGAATAAATTAGTATTGTAATAGAATAAGTTTTATATCTAAACATTTTTTTTTGTAAATTCTCAAATTATATGTGATTAAAGTGATTATGAGAAAGTAATGTGGCTTGACAAATATGTCAAACAGGACAGTTTTATGGTTTAAAATATTTAAATAGAAGACAGAAAAAAAAAGAACGTTGGTTGCTGTTAGCAACGGATAATAATGGGAATTGGTTTTGGGAGAGGACGCCGACGAGGTTTTTTTGGACGAAGGAGAGCCCTAAAACTGTGGAATAGGTCGGGAGTGTTTTTTAACTCGTCTAATTAGAATTAAGTTTTTCCACAGTTTCCACAGCAGAGATATCCAGAAATTTGTTCCAGAGAGTAAAAGAAACAATTTCACTTATAAATTATATTGGAGTATAGAAATGTCATTTAAATTGAGAAAATTAAAATTCATGAATTAACATAATTGCGATAGGCCTTAAAAATTGAAATTATTAATGATCATTAAATTAAAAATAGAATAGTACGTACCTTAACTTCCGAAGAGAGGATTGATATTCCAGTTTCACCGATTATTTTTGAGTAGTTAGTTTCCTTTAAAGAAATCAGAACTGTTTTAAAGTGAGCTTGGACAATAATTTTGGGGATCATTTGAAATTTTGATTATATTTGAATAGTCAGCGGAATAGAGTGTTCATTTTCTTTTTCTTTATAGTTCATTTAAACACTTTATAAAGTTGCAATATTTATTTAGTTTTTAGGTACTTGTAGAGAGTCTCCACATTTTGTAATACATTTTTATTGTCACGTCACTAAACCACGTTAAGACTTAAACGATTCCTATTTTTGTAAATTTTTAAAGGCAACCGAAGTTGCAGACGAATTTTATTGTTTATATTAAATTTGTTCAATATTAATAAATAACGTGCTTCATTTGGGTTAATTTATCAAAGGTCTAAAGTAAATTTTGGTTTAATTTCTTTTTGAACTCTACCAGGAGACTACAGAGTCGACGTCTCACAGTGACAGATTGCTTAGAACATATAATTGAGCTAGCTGAGGTATATATTAAATTAAACAACGAACCACATATTTTAAAAATTACATTTATTATAAATAAAAAATAAAATTAATAAAATACAACTTTATCAATATATATATATATATATATATATATATATATATATATATATATATATATATATTATTGTGATATTTAAAGTCTTGGTGCGCCAAGCAATTAATTAGCTAATTAATTAATTAATTAATTATCCAATCAATCCAATCAATCAATCAATAATGCCTTTTATTTCCCAATATAAAAAAAAAAAATTAAATACAATACTTTTAGTGACATTTGTTCTCCTTGGCACATGCCATCAGGAGGGTTGGCAAACAAATATTATTCTCTGATATACAAAAAATTACACTTTGGCTCCTTATATCTAACAAGGTCATTAAAATTAATAAAAAATAAATTAAGTAAATATTCATATAAATTTTATAGTAATAAACTAAATGTGTATATCCTACTAAGTAACACTTCGCACTAGACTTAACAATAATAAATACAGGTAATCCAAAATTAAAAGACTTTCATTCTTCGAAATGTTTGTAGTTTATTGTTTGACTTATCTGAATTATTTTAATGTTTTGAACTTTGAAATATTTTTAAACAAACCGATATTTTCTTGATTTTACATATCATAACAAATCCCCGCCATTTGATCTGCCGAAAATTCTTTGTTAAACTTTAAAAAGGACAAAAGTTTTCCTGGATCAAATTATTTCACTATGTTATTAAAATCTACTCATGATACTGATAGATGTCGTGAATGTTAAAATACCCCGTATATTGCCTGTCTTTATAGGGATTGGATATGTTTTCGATTTAAATTTTTCCAAGTATTTAACCTTAAAAGAAAGTTCATAATTTTTTTCCACTCGGTTTTCTTCATTTATAAGATTCTCCATGATTTTCTAAAATCTTCTCTATTTTCTTTCCCATGTTTTCTCCACAATTTATTTTTCTTTCATCCTCATTTTGTTCACATGTGTTCACAGTCCATAATATTTCTTCACAAAATTCTGGATTCTCGTCCATCATTGCCATTTCTTCTTTTGTTTTCTTTTTATCCTGTAATTCCCTTTGGTATTCCGAGCAACATGTTTCTATTTCTTTCATTTCTCTGGTGATTACTTCCTTTTCTTCCTGCTTCCTTTCTGATTTATCGTCGGTTGCCAACAATTCTTCTGTACCTTCTATTTTCTGTTTTTCTTTTGTCTCCATCTTGTTTTCCTGCTTTCTTTTCGAACTCTTCTTCTTTTTCTTCCTTCTCCTTTTTTCTTCTGTTTGATTTTTTTCTTGTACTTTCGGTTTATCCTCGACAGTCATATTGATTTCTTTACGTTTTTCCTGTGCACTGATCCTTCCAGAATTTGTTTTCCTATCTGTTTGTATTAAAAATAAATTAAGTAAATATTCATATAAATTTTATAGTAATAAACTAAATGTGTATATCCTACTAAGTAACACTTCGCACTAGACTTAACAATAATAACAATGTATAACAGTGAGGTATAGATTACAATTGAAAAGGTTGAATATCCCTTTGAGGGAGTGAAAGCTGCAGATACAACAATAATAATAGTAACAATAATAATAACAATATTAGTCAAGATAGACCAGATAGATAAAAAGATAATAGATATAAGCAAACAAATTATTAATACTAATTTTAATATAACACCACGCTAATTGATTTAGTAGTTAAATAGGCTCACTAACTCATACCTATACACCCATGCCTCCATACAATTACCTGCTAACTCAGCCTTGCCTTGTCTCATCATAGTAACTACTTCCACTCTACTAAGTTCATGTCTACCCAACCACTTTAACCTAATATGTCTCAACACCGAACATTTTCCCAAAAAATGTATCACATCTTCCCTTTCCTTCGTGTTACACATTGAGCAAAATCTTCTTTCATCATTTCTGCCAGGTCGATCATTCAAATATAGAATCCCACATCTTAATTTAAAGAGCCATCGAATATTCCCAAAATTTTCCATTTCCAGTAGGTAATGCATGTTTACTTCTTCTTCCCGCAGTTCTTTGTAGTGTCCACAAAAATTTGATTCGAGCGCCCTGTTCTCAGCCTGACGCTGTATCTCCTCCTTCTTCTTTTCTATCATATTCTCAATCATACTAGGCCAGCTATCTCTCCATTCCCATTCACACCTAACCTCAATACCAAATTTTTCTCCCATGCTCATCCAATCTTTCCACCAGCCACACCTTGCTCTCATCATTTCCTTCAAAAGAAATTTTGGCAACCTATCATTCGTATATCCTAGTATTTTTTTAACATAGTTTTTATGTAAGTTCATCGTATATAGGCTGACTCTAGCAATACCTGTCTCCAAATCTAACATAAAGTTAGGACAATACCTTGGACAAGAAAACATTTTTTTTATATAAAATCTTCTAATTATTTCCACCTCATCGTACTCAAAAATACCCCATACCTGAGACCCATAAGTCAAAATCGATCTTACCACTGACTCATACACTGTTACTTTAGCCAAAAAGGGTATTTCAGCCTTAGACACTAAACTACTCCAAGCCGTGTGAATCGCCACTTTTGCCAAACTCTGGCGCTTTTTTAGATGAGCTTTATACGACAACTTGTGTGTTAATATCATTCCTAAATAATTATAGTTATTCACTACCTCTAATACTCGATCATTGAGTTTCCAAGATTCCCTGATCACACCACCTCCTCTTCTGAACACAAGAATTTTGGATTTATCTAAATTTATTTTTAGATTCCACATCCTGCAGTATTTTTCTAGTTCATTAATCATCCGCTGTAGCACCTTCGAATTGATTGCCATTAAAACCAAATCATCTGCATATAATAAAAGTCTTATAATTAAACCATTTATTTCCAAACCGCCTCCCAATGCTTCATGTAGGTCATTTAAGAAAAGCGCAAACAGCAATGGACTTAAAAGACATCCCTGTCTCACTCCTACATTACAGTCAAACCAGTCAGATAGACCTTCCCTTGACCAGACTGCCGATCTTGTATTCGCAAACATACTTTTTAACAAATTCAGCATTTTAGTAGATAATCCTAAATGACTCAACTTGTAAAAAAGTGCCCGCCGATCAACTGTATCAAAAGCAGCACTGAAGTCAACAAAAAATGTATAAACATTTTTTACTCCCCGTGCATGTTGGATTTTTACTATACTTGTAAGATTAAAAATGTTGTCTATAGTTGAATAGCCAGTTCTATATCCTGCCTGGAACTCGTTTAAGTTATTATTTTGTACCTACGAGGTAAGTCTAGTTAAAGTCAATGCCGCAATGAGTTTGGTTACTGCATTTAAGAAGCTAATACCTCGGTAACTTTCTGCATTCTCCATGTTTCCTTTCTTATAAAGAGGAAAAATTATTGCATTATAAAATCCCTGAGGAAAGTCTGGTTTGTCGAAAAAATTATTGGCAAGCCCAAGTACAAGCACTTTTTCGTTTTCTGGAAGAAACTTGTAAAACTCAGCAGCAATTCTATCCACTCCTGGCGCTTTATTTGGTTTTAAAGAATCCAATGCTATTTGAAGTTCTTCCATACTAAACGGCCGTCTAAATATTCATTGAGGATAAGTGGTTCTGCATACAGCACCGGATCTGATGTTATCTCCGTATTCAAAAGTCTTGCGAAATGTTGCAGTAAACTGTTTAAATTAACACCTTCCCCAACGGCCGAGCTTCCAAACTTATACAGACCAACAGCCTTCCAAAATTCTTTTGGATTCTTCGTATTTCTTAAACTCAATGCAGCATTCTTATAAAATTCTTTCTTTTTAAAGTCACAAAGGTGTTTGTATTCCTGTTTAACGTTCCTGTATATGTTCGTTGCATAAGTTGAGCTAATTTTTCTAGATACTCTGAGATATGACATTACTTGCTTTCTCTTTCTTGCGCACTCACCATCAAGCCATTGCTGGCTTTGTTTACACTCCTCCTTTGCCATAAAAAGTTTACATTCTCCCTTGTGTGCTGACTTTTTTATACATTGTTGTAATAACTCTAAAGTTATCTCCGGTTGATCAGTCCACTCAATCACTCTGTTAATTTCACAAGACATTCTTTCTTTATATTTTTCCGAATCAGTTTGGGTCCAAGTAATTTTAGGAAGCAGTGGCAAAACTTTACTAGTTGATTTTTGACCGCCAACGTCGAAGGTCAACTCCACTATTAGAGGCATATGGTCAGAATAATATTCACAACCTATAAAAAAATTATCTACTAAATTTAACATTGGTCTTGATACACATGCAAAATCTATGACAGAACTGCCTAACTGCCCTAAAAATGTATACTCCCCCTTTATATTGCATTTTGTTCTGCCATTCAAAATAACCAAATTGCAGTCGTCACATAGCTCAATTAATTTTTCCCATGATGATTAATTAACTTATCTTTAGAAACTCTCCTTTCACTTAGGCTCGTCCTTCTGTATACCCTATCTTCATCAAGCTCGTCACCTAGAATCCCTTCCTCCCCCAACCTTGCATTAAAATCACCTACAACTAAACTATTTTCAACATTCTGATCTGAATTTTGTACTAAAACCCTTTAAACATTTTCAAAACACTCCTCCCAGTACTCTCCTGGCCTTAGATACACTGGAATAATGCTGATTTTCATTACCTACTTTTATCTCTATAATCATTTGACCATCCACTTCCCTCAACTTATGTTGTATCTTATGATTAACACCACACAACCACCCTCCACTCGCTCTACCAAAATTGGAAAATCTCACAGCTGCCTTTGTATATAACTTATATCTATTATTAAAAACATTATCAATAAATACAGTTTCTACATGCGTTTCACATCATATAAATATTTCAAAGTTACTTACATATTTTACAAATCCTATCTGATTAAGTTTTGATTTTAAACCTGCTATATTGTACATAAGTATTTTTATTGTGTTCCAACTCTCATTACCAGTAATGCCATGTTCCAAATCCACGATATCATCATCACTCTCTATCAGATTGGGTTCACCAACCCTCTCCCTGATTCCCCCGACTGGATATTAGAGTTTTCCTGATTTATGTTCTCGGAATGATCCATCACTTCTGCTTGATCACTATTATTAGTTGGAGAATTAAACAAGAAATTTAAATCGATGTTCCAGTCCATTTTCAAACGATTCATACCATTATCCTTTCCACACTTTAATCCATCCCTCCAGTCCCAACTGTACTTAACGGATTCCACCAATAACGAGTCAAAGACCAGTTTTATTTTCAACGCCTTATTCTTTTCTTTTATTTTCTTCATAATTGCTCTCAATCTCGATCTTTTCTCCCTGACTTCTTTGGTATAGTCTCTGTCAATGTAAATTTCAGTACCTCTTAATTTCTTGATCTGTCCCAGAATCTTAGAAATATCGGTATCCCATGGCACATGAGCTATTATAGGTCCATTTGGTTTTGGAGGTCCAAGTGGGTGTGCTTGATTAATCATAACTTGATCTTCAATACCTAAAAAAATTTTACAAAAATTTGAAATCACTAGAGCACAAGGCTCTCTACCAGAATGACGAACACCTCTAAAAATTAGGTTATTTCTTCTTTGTCTTCCTTCTTGATCTTCTAGCATTTTCCCCCTAACTGTGTCCCTTCTTTTTAACTCTTCTAACTCATCAGACATCCCGGATACTTTAGCCTCTAACATCTGAACTTTTAATGTTTGTTGATGGTTCTCTACTCTCAATGACTGGATGTCCTGACTCAGTTTGTTTACATCATCTTTAGTCGATACATTTTCCAATTTCTTGCTAACTGGGTTTAACGTTTTGTTCAGAAGTTCTTCAATCATTGATTTTAGTTCATCCTTATTTATACTAATACTATCCATTTCCATATTATTTAATTGTGGTGAACTTTGACTCTTTCGTCTCTTTTGGTGTGGCTTGGGAGTAAAAAAATCAGTTATTTCTCGATTATCCATTGAGTTATCTTATGAGAAATATAGGTGCTATGTAATAATTACAATTACTTGTATATAAAATCCGGGACACCGTAAAATATATAAACAAACAATCTGTAATTTGTGCTGCCTATATGTAAGGGGCTGAATTTCGTAGTGTTTAATGCTTGATGTTTTATTAAAAGTTGGTAAAATCATTGTCAATAGAATCAGCTGATTCAGAATCTCAATATATTTGTTTTCTATAATTTGTTGTTCATTACCTTGAAAACATAATCCAAGCGAGTTAAAACAATCACAACATCAAACTTCACCAGGCAGCACTAAATCTAGAATTTAATTTTTCAAATTAGTGGTAAACTTTTATAAAAATAAGGAGTGATACAGAATATGATATTGACACTATCAGCCCAAGGCCGCCAACAATTAATTAATTAAAATAATTTAAATGATATGATTATGACTCTATCACACTTTTTAATTCTCTTATCGCGGGGTTAAATTCGTGCTTCAATATCTATGCTTCACATGTGAAAGGTAAGGTCAAAAGAATACCGGAATAATAAAAAAACACATATGTATATCATATGTGTTCACAGAAATCACTAGAGCACAAGGCTCTCTACCAGAATGACGAACACCTCTAAAAATTAGGTTATTTCTTCTTTGTCTTCCTTCTTGATCTTCTAGCATTTTCCCCCTAACTGTGTCCCTTCTTTTTAACTCTTCTAACTAATCAGACATCCCGGATACTTTAGCCTCTAACATCTGAACTTTTAATGTTAGTTGATGGTTCTCTACTCTCAATGACTGGATGTCCTGACTCAGTTTGTTTACATCATCTTTAGTCGATACATTTTCCAATTTCTTGCTAACTGGGTTTAACGTTTTGTTCAGAAGTTCTTCAATCATTGATTTTAGTTCATCCTTATTTATACTAATACTATCCATTTCCATATTATTTAATTGTGGTGAACTTTGACTCTTTCGTCTCTTTTGGTTTGGCTTGGGAGTAAAAAAATCAGTTATTTCTCGAATATCCATTGAGTTATCTTATGAGAAATATAGGTGCTATGTAATAATTACAATTACTTGTATATAAAATCCGGGACACCGTAAAATATATAAACAAACAATCTGTAATTTGTGCTGCCTATATGTAAGGGGCTAAATTTCGTAGTGTTTAATGCTTGATGTTTTATTAAAAGTTGGTAAAATCGTTGTCAATAGAATCAGCTGATTCAGAATCTCAAAATATTTGTTTTCTATAATTTGTTGTTCATTACCTTGAAAACATAATCCAAGCGAGTTAAAACAATCACAACATCAAACTTCACCAGGCAGCACTAAATCTAGAATTTAATTTTTCAAATTAGTGGTAAACTTTTATAAAAATAAGGAGTGATACAGAATATGATATTGACACTATCAGCCCAAGGCCGCCAACAATTAATTAATTAAAATTATTTAAATGATATGATTATGACTCTATCACACTTTTTAATTCTCTTATCTCAGGGTTAAATTCGTGCTTCAATATCTATGCTTCACATGTGAAAGGTAAGGTCCAAAGAATACCGGAATAATAAAAAAAACACATATGATATAACACTATATATTGAAATAAAAATAATGAAATAAAATTCACACTCAAATGTTTTCAATAAACAATATCTTATATAATGATTCTTAAAATTTTGTTCTACGTTCGTGAACCTCCAAAATTAATGGTATAAACAATATTAGTTAAAATCTCAAAATCCCAATTATTATTCTAAATCTCCTAATCAAAAATTTATATCTTTTCTAAAGTAATTGTAAACATTGTGTTATCAATAAAGGAAAAACTGCAGAAAAACAAAACGATCTCTCTCTAATGATGAGTGGTGTAAATCCTTGTTCCTGGTATCCTATATTATCTATTCTTAGCAGCTCCCTAGGTAATCAGCAATCTTACAACAAATTGTTGCAAGTATATCGTCCTTAATGATCTCCTTCAACTGCACGAATCGTTCAAATTATGCTAGCTTCTTCTTCTCTCAATAAACTGAATCACTCGTTGACCTGAGTGAAAAATGACTCTTGGAATATCTTTTCTTTACGATAAACTGAATCTCTCGTTGGCGTGAACAGTGACTCTTAAAATATAAGTAGAAAATTTAACTTACAATCTTTTACTGGATCAGCTTCTGTCAGATACACTAACTACACGAAAACTCACAAACTTTCACTGCTACTGCTTCCTACCTTTGGGAAACTACCCGAGAACAACGGCCGTTCGCCTTGCACCCTTGGAAACCAACTGACTATCTTTTCTTTCTTCCAAAACTAACTAACGTCTCATTCTCAAACCAATCATCCCGCCTTTTTCAATTTCATCCAATCAAAACGCGTCATCCATCTCCCATTTCTTCATTTCGAGAACTAACAAATTTTTACCTATAATTAGAAAATTTCCTAAAACTTATTTACAAATAATATTTTTCTACAATTCTTAAAAACTAACAAAAACCTATCTTTCTAAAATCTATTCTATTGTCCTAATCACTGCACTAATGTATTTGGAAAACCCGGTTTAATTGTCTTTTATTTCACTTAAGATTATTCACGTCATACAAATATATTATATGAGCAAAGAAAATAATTTATGCATATCTTACGTTTTGTTAAATACAGGTAATCCAAAATTAAAAGACTTTCATTCTTCGAAATGTTTGTAGTTTATTGTTTGACTTATCTGAATTATTTTAATGTTTTGAACTTTGAAATATTTTTAAACAAACCGATATTTTCTTGATTTTACATATCATAACAAATCCCCGCCATTTGATCTGCCGAAAATTCTTTGTTAAACTTTAAAAAGGACAAAAGTTTTCCTGGATCAAATTATTTCACTATGTTATTAAAATCTACTCATGATACGATAGATGTCGTGAATGTTAAAATACCCCGTATATTGCCTGTCTTTATAGGGATTGGATATGTTTTCGATTTAAATTTTTCCAAGTGTTTAACCTTAAAAGAAAGTTCATAATTTTTTTCCACTCGGTTTTCTTCATTTATAAGATTCTCCATGATTTTCTAAAATCTTCTCTATTTTCTTTCCCATGTTTTCTCCACAATTTATTTTTCTTTCATCCTCATTTTGTTCACATGTGTTCACAGTCCATAATATTTCTTCACAAAATTCTGGATTCTCGTCCATCATTGCCATTTCTTCTTTTGTTTTCTTTTTATCCTGTAATTCCCTTTGGTATTCCGAGCAACATGTTTCTATTTCTTTCATTTCTCTGGTGATTACTTCCTTTTCTTCCTGCTTCCTTTCTGATTTATCGTCGGTTGCCAACAATTCTTCTGTACCTTCTATTTTCTGTTTTTCTTTTGTCTCCATCTTGTTTTCCTGCTTTCTTTTCGAACTCTTCTTCTTTTTCTTCCTTCTCCTTTTTTCTTCTGTTTGATTTTTTTCTTGTACTTTCGGTTTATCCTCGACAGTCATATTGATTTCTTTACGTTTTTCCTGTGCACTGATCCTTCCAGAATTTGTTTTCCTATCTGTTTGTATTAAAAATAAATTAAGTAAATATTCATATAAATTTTATAGTAATAAACTAAATGTGTATATCCTACTAAGTAACACTTCGCACTAGACTTAACAATAATAACAATGTATAACAGTGAGGTATAGATTACAATTGAAAAGGTTGAATATCCCTTTGAGGGAGTGAAAGCTGCAGATACAACAATAATAATAGTAACAATAATAATAACAATATTAGTCAAGATAGACCAGATAGATAAAAAGATAATAGATATAAGCAAACAAATTATTAATACTAATTTTAATATAACACCACGCTAATTGATTTAGTAGTTAAATAGGCTCACTAACTCATACCTATACACCCATGCCTCCATACAATTACCTGCTAACTCAGCCTTGCCCTGTCTCATCATAGTAACTACTTCCACTCTACTAAGTTCATGTCTACCCAACCACTTTAACCTAATATGTCTCAACACCGAACATTTTCCCAAAAAATGTATCACATCTTCCCTTTCCTTCGTGTTACACATTGAGCAAAATCTTCTTTCATTATTTCTGCCAGGTCGATCATTCAAATATAGAATCCCACATCTTAATTTAAAGAGCCGTCGAATATTCTCAAAATTTTCCATTTCCAGTAGGTAATGCATGTTTACTTCTTCTTCCCGCAGTTCTTTGTAGTGTCCACAAAAATTTGATTCGAGTGCCCTGTTCTCAGCCTGACGCTGTATCTCCTCCTTCTTCTTTTCTATCATATTCTCAATCATACTAGGCCAGCTATCTCTCCATTCCCATTCACACCTAACCTCAATACCAAATTTTTCTCCCATGCTCATCCAATCTTTCCACCAGCCACACCTTGCTCTCATCATTTCCTTCAAAAGAAATTTTGGCAACCTATCATTCGTATATCCTAGTATTTTTTTAACATAGTTTTTATGTAAGTTCATCGTATATAGGCTGACTCTAGCAATACCTGTCTCCAAATCTAACATAAATTTAGGACAATACCTTGGACAAGAAAACATTTTTTTATATAAAATCTTCTAATTATTTCCACCTCATCGTACTCAAAAATACCCCATACCTGAGACCCATAAGTCAAAATCGATCTTACCACTGACTCATACACTGTTACTTTAGCCAAAAAGGGTATTTCAGCCTTAGACACTAAACTACTCCAAGCCGTGTGAATCGCCACTTTTGCCAAACTCTGGCGCTTTTTTAGATGAGCTTTATACGACAACTTGGGTGTTAATATCATTCCTAAATAATTATAGTTATTCACTACCTCTAATACTCGATCATTGAGTTTCCAAGATTCCCTGATCACACCACCTCCTCTTCTGAACACAAGAATTTTGGATTTATCTAAATTTATTTTTAGATTCCACATCCTGCAGTATTTTTCTAGTTCATTAATCATCCGCTGTAGCACCTTCGAATTGATTGCCATTAAAACCAAATCATCTGCATATAATAAAAGTCTTATAATTAAACCATTTATTTCCAAACCGCCTCCCAATGCTTCATGTAGGTCATTTAAGAAAAGCGCAAACAGCAATGGACTTAAAAGACATCCCTGTCTCACTCCTACATTACAGTCAAACCAGTCAGATAGACCTTCCCTTGACCAGACTGCCGATCTTGTATTCGCAAACATACTTTTTAACAAATTCAGCATTTTAGTAGATAATCCTAAATGACTCAACTTGTAAAAAAGTGCCCGCCGATCAACTGTATCAAAAGCAGCACTGAAGTCAACAAAAAATGTATAAACATTTTTTACTCCCCGTGCATGTTGGATTTTTACTATACTTGTAAGATTAAAAATGTTGTCTATAGTTGAATAGCCAGTTCTATATCCTGCCTGGAACTCGTTTAAGTTATTATTTTGTACCCACGAGGTAAGTCTAGTTAAAGTCAATGCCGCAATGAGTTTGGTTACTGCATTTAAGAAGCTAATACCTCGGTAACTTTCTGCATTCTCCATGTTTCCTTTCTTATAAAGAGGAAAAATTATTGCATTATAAAATCCCTGAGGAAAGTCTGGTTTGTCGAAAAAATTATTGGCAAGCCTGTAACAAAAATGCTTTGTGCTGTGGCACGCCAATGTAACAAAACGTGTAGGATAATGGAAATGATAACATATAATTTAAGCTGGCTAGCAGAAGGTGCCGGAGAGTGACTACTTGACACTCAAAGGAGAATTCGGCCAATTTGCATGCCCTACAGAGACCGTAGAATTAGAAAATGAATGACAAGTTAGTAAAAAAAAAACTATAGGTATATAAATAAGATAAATAAAAATGATTATAGAAGTTGCTCCAAAATGTGAGTGGACGCCAGGAAAGTATTTACATAAACTTTCCAAGGTATCTTGTAAAGCTGTTTGCTAAAATAAAGAAAGGATATAGGTATGAATTGAAATATTTAGTTTTTACCAAAACTTTAATCCCTATCCAAATATATACAATCTAAATTTAATATACCCACCACCAATTATGTACAGCTAATCTAGTTATATACAAAAAATAAATGCCCTGGTTATACAACTGATCCTGGATGATCTAAATTTACAAATAATAAAATATGGAAAAAAAAATGGTAATAACTGACCTAAAAAGGTAATTTATTTGCCTCAGAGATGCAACTCTGTATTCTGGCTTTATTGAATATAACAGTACCAAGTAATAAGGACACTATCTTGATGAGATAAGTGTCCAAACGTTTAAATATATATTGATAATAAAATCTAAAAAAAATAACTCTCTGATTAAATGTGTACACAAGAAACCATACAAGTGAGTTAGAAGGGAGGACTTAAAAACCTCTACCTGTAGTTGACAATTTGTATTTAAATATTATTCAATAAATTATTAAAAAAATGACGACTCTTATTATTATATGAAATACTAGAAGTTAAATATACAAAAAAATTATACAAAAAATATCATAGGTAAAAAAAATAAATCTAAGAAATAAACTTAATCCAGATTTACTATATTTTAAGGGAGATAATTCCCGCTGGCTTTCTAAGATTTTCGTAATCGGAAGGTCAGATCTGGACCTCTGGAGAGCAGCTACGGCAAGGAAAAAAAAGACAGGCCTGGAACCAGGTATAACCGGACTAGGTTTCAACTTAATCGGTACTTCTTATTCAAATTATCCAAAAAAACAAAAGCAAATTCTTCCCCCGACTTCTGTTTGAATCCCAAAGGTAGGCTAAAAAACATTTCTTTTAGAGTTTTTTCTTATACTTTACAGAGGAGGAAAAAAAACAAGGTTTATGAACCTTGAAAGGTTTTATAAATGTTACTTATGAATTGTGAGAGCAAAAAAAAACTTAATGGATTTATAGATAATTTGACCGTCGTATGGTTTGACAATTTAAATGGATTAATTATATCGACAATTTTAATGAAAACATATGATACGAACATATTTTATAATATAAAGAGCGATATAAGACAGAATATTTTAACGATACTGTTAATAGCAATTTTACCGATAGATAATTATGTTTTACGGTCGGGAAATAAAATTAAAATACATATGATTTTAAATCAATTAACACTATCTATTTAGATGTTGAATATTTCTTAATGATGGATGGAAAAAAGTTCAGATAAGTATATCGAATTGAAACGTGACAATACAGGATCTCAAAATGGCTGATGACTTTTTTTTATTTTCGTTTTATTTATAACTTGGATACTTACGGCTCACAGTGGCTATAAACCAAACAGGACACTCCAAACAAAAAACCCCAAACTAAAACTTCTTATTACTTCTTTAAAAAAACTCTTAAATTCCAAAAACCACGCCACGTGGCCCCTACCTTGGACTCAAGTTTCTGCTAACAAAGTTCAAACAGAAGTGCGATTCGGATACTCAATTTGAGCCAGCTAAACTATGATTTCAAACTTGGACGCTTGGTGTCGCTGTTTCATACCAACTTAAATTTTTAAGATTCAGAAAATCATTAAGAGGATTGAGATTTTAAATTTATTAAAAAAATGTTTACGGAATGTTATAGTAACGTTCTCGTTACAAGCCCAAGTACAAGCACTTTTTCATTTTCTGGAAGAAACTTGTAAAACTCAGCAGCAATTCTATCCACTCCTGGCGCTTTATTTGGTTTTAAAGAATCCAATGCTATTTGAAGTTCTTCCATACTAAACGGCCGTCTAAATGTTCATTGAGGATAAGTGGTTCTGCATACAGCACCGGATCTGATGTTATCTCCGTATTCAAAAGTCTTGCAAAATGTTGCAGTACGGCCGAGCTTCCAAACTTATACAGACCAACAGCCTTCCAAAATTCTTTTGGATTCTTCGTTTTTCTTAAACTCAATGCAGCATTCTTATAAAATTCTTTCTTTTTAAAGTCACAAAGGTGTTTGTATTCCTGTTTAACGTTCTTGTATATGTTCGTTGCATAAGTTGAGCTAATTTTTCTAGATACTCTGAGATATGACATAACTTGCTTTCTCTTTCTTGCGCACTCACCATCAAGCCATTGCTGGCTTTGTTTACACTCCTCCTTTGCCATAAAAAGTTTACATTCTCCCTTGTGTGCTGACTTTTTTATACATTGTTGTAATAACTCTAAAGTTATCTCCGGTTGATCAGTCCACTCAATCACTCTGTTAATTTCACAAGACATTCTTTCTTTATATTTTTCCGAATCAGTTTGGGTCCAAGTAATTTTAGGAAGCAGTGGCAAAACTTTACTAGTTGATTTTTGACCGCCAACGTCGAAGGTCAACTCCACTATTAGAGGCATATGGTCAGAATAATATTCACAACCTATAAAAAAATTATCTACTAAATTTAACATTGGTCTTGATACACATGCAAAATCTATGACAGAACTGCCTAACTGCCCTAAAAATGTATACTCCCCCTTTATATCGCATTTTGTTCTGCCATTCAAAATAACCAAATTGCAGTCGTCACATAGCTCAATTAATTTTTTCCCATGATGATTAATTAACTTATCTTTAGAAACTCTCCTTTCACTTAGGCTCGTCCTTCTGTATACCCTATCTTCATCAAGCTCGTCACCTAGAATCCCTTCCTCCCCCAACCTTGCATTAAAATCACCTACAACTAAACTATTTTCAACATTCTGATCTGAATTTTGTACTAAAACCCTTTAAACATTTTCAAAACACTCCTCCCAGTACTCTCCTGGCCTTAGATACACTGGAATAATGCTGATTTTCATTACCTACTTTTATCTCTATAATCATTTGACCATCCACTTCCCTCAACTTATGTTGTATCTTATGATTAACACCACACAACCACCCTCCACTCGCTCTACCAAAATTGGAAAATCTCACAGCTGCCTGTGTATATAACTTATATCTATTATTAAAAACATTATCAATAAATTTAGTTTCTACATGCGTTTCACATAATATAAATATTTCAAAGTTACTTACATATTTTACAAATCCTATCTGATTAAGTTTTGATTTTAAACCTGCTATATTGTACATAAGTATTTTTATTGTGTTCCAACTCTCATTACCAGTAATGCCATGTTCCAAATCCACGATATCATCATCACTCTCTATCAGATTGGGTTCACCAACCCTCTCCCTGATTCCCCCGACTGGATATTAGAGTTTTCCTGATTTATGTTCTCGGAATGATCCATCACTTCTGCTTGATCACTATTATTAGTTGGAGAATTAAACAAGAAATTTAAATCGATGTTCCAGTCCATTTTCAAACGATTCATACCATTATCCTTTCCACACTTTAATCCATCCCTCCAGTCCCAACTGTACTTAACGGATTCCACCAATAACGAGTCAAAGACCAGTTTCATTTTCAGCGCATTATTCTTTTCTTTTATTTTCTTCATAATTGCTCTCAATCTCGATCTTTTCTCCCTGACTTCTTTGGTATAGTCTCTGTCAATGTAAATTTCAGTACCTCTTAATTTCTTGATCTGTCCCAGAATCTTAGAAATATCGGTATCCAATGGCACATGAGCTATTATAGGTCCATTTGGTTTTGGAGGCCCAAGTGGGTGTGCTTGATTAATCATAACTTGATCTTCAATACCTAAAAAATTTTTACAAAAATTTGAAATCACTAAAGCACAAGGCTCTCTACCAGAATGACAAACACCTCTAAAAATTAGGTTATTTCTTCTTTGTCTTCCTTCTTGATCTTCTAGCATTTTCCCCCTAACTGTGTCCCTTCTTTTTAACTCTTCTAACTCATCAGACATCCCGGATACTTTAGCCTCTAACATCTGAACTTTTAATGTTTGTTGATGGTTCTCTACTCTCAATGACTGGATGTCCTGACTCAGTTTGTTTACATCATCTTTAGTCGATACATTTTCCAATTTCTTGCTAACTGGGTTTAACGTTTTGTTCAGAAGTTCTTCAATCATTGATTTTAGTTCATCCTTATTTATACTAATACTATCCATTTCCATATTATTTAATTGTGGTGAACTTTGACTCTTTCGTCTCTTTTGGTGTGGCTTGGGAGTAAAAAAATCAGTTATTTCTCGATTATCCATTGAGTTATCTTATGAGAAATATAGGTGCTATGTAATAATTACAATTACTTGTATATAAAATCCGGGACACCGTAAAATATATAAACAAACAATCTGTAATTTGTGCTGCCTATATGTAAGGGGCTAAATTTCGTAGTGTTTAATGCTTGATGTTTTATTAAAAGTTGGTAAAATCGTTGTCAATAGAATCAGCTGATTCAGAATCTCAAAATATTTGTTTTCTATAATTTGTTGTTCATTACCTTGAAAACATAATCCAAGCGAGTTAAAACAATCACAACATCAAACTTCACCAGGCAGCACTAAATCTAGAATTTAATTTTTCAAATTAGTGGTAAACTTTTATAAAAATAAGGAGTGATACAGAATATGATATTGACACTATCAGCCCAAGGCCGCCAACAATTAATTAATTAAAATTATTTAAATGATATGATTATGACTCTATCACACTTTTTAATTCTCTTATCTCAGGGTTAAATTCGTGCTTCAATATCTATGCTTCACATGTGAAAGGTAAGGTCCAAAGAATACCGGAATAATAAAAAAAACACATATGATATAACACTATATATTGAAATAAAAATTATGAAATAAAATTCACACTCAAATGTTTTCAATAAACAATATCTCATATAATGATTCTTAAAATTTTGTTCTACGTACGTGAACCTCCAAAATTAATGGTATAAACAATATTAGTTAAAATCTCAAAATCCCAATTATTATTCTAAATCTTCTAATAAAAAATTTATATCTTTTCTAAAGTAATTGTAAAAATTGTGTTATCAATAAAAGAAAAACTGCAGAAAAACAAAACGATCTCTCTCTGATGATGAGTGGTCTAAATCCTTGTTCCTGGTAGCCTATATTATCTATTCTTAGCAGCTTCCTAGGTAATCAGCAATCTTACAACAAATTGTTGCAAGTATATCGTCCTTAATGATCTCCTTCAACTGCACGAATCGTTCAAATTATGCTAATAACATTCAAATCGTTCAAATTATGCTCAATAAACTGAATCTCTCGTTGGCCTGAGTGAAAAATGACTTTTGGAATATCTTTTCTTTACGATAAACTGAATCTCTCGTTGGCCTGAACAGTGACTCTTGGAATATAAGTAGAAAATATAACTTACACTATTTTACTGGATCAGTTCTGTCAGATACACTAACTACACGAAAACTCACAAACTTTCACTGCTACAGCTTACTACCTCTGGGGAAACTACCCGAGAACAACGGCCGTTCGCCTTGCACCCTTGGAAACCAACTGACTATCTTTTCTTTCTTCCGAAACTAACTAACGTCTCATTCTCAAACCAATCATCCCGCCTTTTTTAATTTCATCCAATCAAAACGCGTCATCCATCTCCCATTTCTTCATTTCGATAACAAACAAATTTTTACCTATAATTATAAAATTTCCTAAAACTTATTTACAAATAATATTTTTCTACAATTCTTAAAAACTAACAAAAACCTATCTTTCTAAAATCTATTCTATTGTCCTAATCACTGCACTAATGTATTTGGAAAACCCGGTTCAATTGTCTTTTATTTCACTTAAGCTTATTCACGTCATACAAATATATTTTAACAAAGAAAATAATTTATGCATATCTTACGTTTTGTTAAATACAGGTAATCCAAAATTAAAAGACTTTCATTCTTCGAAATGTTTGTAGTTTATTGTTTGACTTATCTGAATTATTTTAATGTTTTGAACTTTGAAATATTTTTAAACAAACCGATATTTTCTTGATTTTACATATCATAATTCTTTGTTAAACTTTAAAAAGGACAAAAGTTTTATATATATATATATATATATATATATATATATATATATATATATATATATATATATATAGCTTTGAGGTTTATTGGGATTTATTCAGCGGCGAAATAAGTGTACTCTTTTAACTAAGTTTCAAGCTTTCGAAAATGTTTATTTTCATCATCAGGAAAAACTGAAAATAAAGTGCGACTGTTAGTAAATCATCCTCGAAATTAGTTGTAGAAGATGGTTTTTTTAAATAAAAAAACGATAAAAACTTACGTTATTGAGGTTCGTCTTTCGTGGATGTTTCACTTACAGGTGACAATATTACGCACCACTCATTGATTGAGTCAATTTTTAAAATATTAAACACATATAAAACTTTCATGGTGTATAAGACCACACTTAATAAATTATTATACTTTTAACACATAAGAAAAAGACAGTTAAAAAAGTTTACAACGGCCACGTGTGCCGGCCAACTGTTGAATGAAAGGTTAAGAGTAACTGTCATTCCTGGACATGGCAAATGACAGAACTTCTTCTTCTTTCTTTGTCTTATGTAGTACTACTGTTGTTACACATCAATTTATTGACAAAGGTCGAATTGGAAAAAAATATACAGAATTTAGTAAAGAAACTGTGAAAATATAACGAAACCTGGTGCCTGTATTGGTGCCCCCACCAACTTATTAGCATCCTTTTTAACTGAAATTTTATCCAATGCATATGTTTCAAATGAATATTACATAAAAAACTCGTTTGATGTTTTCAATAACTTTAACAACTATCAATTACCGGATGGCTATGTGATTGTCAGTCTGGATGTAGTTTCATTATTCACCAATGTTCACTTAGATGCAGCTTTAACAGCTATTGAAAACAATTGGAATTTTATCAGTTCTCACTGTAATATCAACTTGGAGTACTTCAAAAAACTCATATCTTTTCTGTTTAATAACACCTATTTCACATTCAATAATACTGTGTTTAAACAAACACAAGGAACTCCGATGGGAGCTACTATCTCACCCATTTTAGCCTGCTATGTGATGGATCATCTATTAGATATGGTTATCCCAGAATTGTCCTTTCATATTCCTTTCGTAAAAAAGTATGTGGATGACTTAATCCTAGCTATCCCCAGCAATGGATCCACAGAAATCCTAAATGTATTTAATAGGTATGATCCTCTACTACAGTTCACAATCGAACATGAGGACGATCTATGCTCAGTCCCCTTTCTTGACACCCGGTTCATTAGAACCCCAAATAACTCCCTTGTTATCGACTGGCATAGAAAACCTCATAGTTCTGGACGCTTCCTCAACTATTGGTCATACCATAGACATTCAATAAAAATTAACCTACTTAAACAAATGAAGGCTAGAATCATTGCCATCAGTGACCCTTCTTTCCACCAGAAGAACCTAAGAATCCTGTTCAACCTATTCATGGACAATTCATATCCAAAACCCTTAGTCACCAAAATTCTATTTAGTTTGACCCCTAACATAACACGCCGAAATGATGAGATACAAATCAATGCCACAAATGGAGAACAAAATACCAATTGCTCATATACCTCACTGAAATACATCAAAAGCATAACACCCAGACTAACAAGACTTTTTAAAGATTTCACCAATTTGAAAATAGCTTATAAAACATCATTAACGGTAAGATCCATATATTCTAAAGTTAAAGACAAAAGTAACATCAAAGATTGTTCCAACGTCGTCTACCTAATCCCTTGCAATAACTGCAATTCAATATATGTGGGACAAACCACACGCAATCTAGGCAGTCGCCTAACCAGTCATCGTAGCGACAGTAGACTATACCCAGAAAGATCTGCACTGGCAGAACATGTAAATAAAGAACATCATGTTATGAATTACGATGCAGTAAAAATTTTAGCTACGGAGTCCAATTACAATAAAAGACTCTTTTTAGAAATGGCATTCATTGCACAAAACTCAAATGCAATGAACAAAAGGAGTGACATTAATCAATTGAGCACTATATACTCCTACCTATTATATTTGGATGGATCATCACATTTCAATGATGTTTCAATGACTGATTCATTGTAAAGTTTCCAGGTTTCGTTATATTTTCACAGTTTCTTTACTAAATTCTGTATATTTTTTTCCAATTCGACCTTTGTCAATAAATTGATGTGTAACAACAGTAGTACTACATAAGACAAAGAAAGAAGAAGAAGTTCTGTCATTTGCCATGTCCAGGAATGACAGTTACTCTTAACCTTTCATTCAACAGTTGGCCGGCACACGTGGCCGTTGTAAACTTTTTTAACTGTCTTTTTCTTATGTGTTAAAAGTATAATAATTTATTAAGTGTGGTCTTATACACCATGAAAGTTTTATATGTGTTTAATATTTTAAAAATTGACTCAATCAATGAGTGGTGCGTAATATTGTCACCTGTAAGTGAAACATCCACGAAAGACGAACCTCAATAACGTAAGTTTTTATCGTTTTTTTATTTAAAAAAACCATCTTCTACAACTAATTTCGAGGATGATTTACTAACAGTCGCACTTTATTTTCAGTTTTTCCTGATGATGAAAATAAACATTTTCGAAAGCTTGAAACTTAGTTAAAAGAGTACACTTATTTCACCGCTGAATAAATCCCAATAAACCTCAAAGCTCCGTTTTCTAACGTTGTCAGCAAAGACTCCTTTTCGTTTTCTATATATATATATATATATAAACCTAGAGCTATGATTAATACTATTGGACAAGAACACATCGAAAAGGTTTCAATGACTCTGTTACCCAAGTCACATTCCAATTGAGACAATCATCTGTCAAACTGAAGAAGCCATCTCCAGTTCATCTTCCGAAGATGCTGAAATAACCAGCCAAGACATCTCTAGAGTTCTTAGAAACTCAAAGCCGCCTATTCAAAATATTAGCCAATCCGAGAAAAAAAGCCCTGAAAGAACTTCAGTCAAATCCAAATCTAGTCATTCTTCCCGCCGATAAAGGAAACGCCACCGTTATCCTAAACCATCTTTTATATATAGAGTAATCGTCATTTCGGAAGGCATCTAATTTGCATATTATCGCATTGGGCAGTAGTCAAAATTTTAGATTTCTACCTAAGCCACGCCTTAGCAGTAAATCATTCCAATACTCAGTAGCGCAGCAGTGCAGTTGAGAAAAAGTTGTGTGTCAAATATTATATACTTTTATTTTCAAACAATCTTGCTCAAAATGCACGGAAAAAAACGTAGTGTTATTAAAGAGCAGGGTCAAGGTCAAGGGTCAAATAATATTTAATGTGTATAATTATTTTAAAAATATGAAAAGTGAAATGGACACTCTGCTAATGGTAAAAAAGAAGACTGCTGAAGCAACAGGTAAGGAGTTTCAATGCATTTAGTATTAATTTTTGATATTCAAATTTAATGTTCCACTTTTTCAATGTTTCCAAACAGTTTTTACTTTTAGTTCTCAATGTTAATTATTTGTCAATCCTGCTCTTGTAACCCATTTTGCCTACCTTCGCTTTTCTTTTGTATTGGGTGAGTCGAGGATATTATTTTTGACATATTTCTTGTTTCATTCCTTCGATGTGTCCTAAATATCGTATTCTCTGCACTTTCATTGCAGTCGGTATTTTTTAGCTATTATTACACTTACTTCGTTATTTTGTTTATTACTTCTTGGTCTGTCTGTCGGTAGTTCTATTACTATGTGATCATCTACAATTTCGTAATGTGTTTCCATTACTACTTAATTTTGATTTACCATAATTTTTTGTAAAATACTAACTACATTTACTGTAAAATAATTTTGCCAAATTGTCATTATTTTCCTAGATAGTTCATGTATTAATAGATAGTCATCATATTTCATATGCGGAGAAAGAGTTCATAGGCTCTTGTTTTCGTAGAAAGCTCTTATTTATTTATTTTTTAATTTTCTACTATCGTTTTGAGTTACTTCTCAATGTACTCTTTTGTTTCTTTATGTTGCCTGTTTAAAATTTGAAGAATTATTTCTGCAACATACCAATCATTTTGAATTATTTTTTACGTCATTATCATAATTATCAATGACGTTACAACTCTTCGTGAGTATTTGCCGCGTTTACTATTGCCTTCCATGTTTGTCGGTCCTGTGCCACTATTTCTCATTGTCTCACTACCATTTTCTTCAGATCTTCTCTTACTGCATCTTTCATTTTACTTATACGCTGATTATATTTACGTCATTATAGGCATTTCTGTACGGACCGTATCCAGAATACTACAAGAAAGCAAACGGTCTCTAGATAATAAAAACAAAGTTAAATTTTATTCAAAGGGATCTTTACGAAAGTCACCTATGACAGATTTATCAGAATATCAAATTACAGATATTCGGCGTATAATACACTATTTTCATAGAACAAAGAATTGTTGTGTTACTGTTAATAAATTGAAGAACAAAATTGAGAGATATTTGGACATTAAGTATCAGAAGCCTCGCTACGAAGAATTCTTCGAAATATGAATTTGCGTTGGAGGAGAGCACAAGACAACAGAAAATTTTTGGTCGAAAAGACAGAAATAAGGGCTTAGAGAATCAAATACTTAAGACTTATCAAACATTACAGAAACGAAAACAGACCCATTATTTACCTCGATGAGACATATGTACACAGTGGACATACTTTGTCGAAAACTTGGAATGATAATTCTAGTAAAGGGTTACTGATGAACATTTCGAAGGGTCAACGTTTAATATAGTGCATGCTGGTGGTGAAATGGGATTTATTCCAAACGCGCTTTTAATATTTATTATTATATGTGTATAGTTTTCTCTATTATATTTCTCTGTATATTATATACAGTAAATTACAAGGCAGACACGGGACAGTTGAGCAATATCTACTGTAATATTCTTAGTATGTCTAAATAATTTTTCTGTTAACAATTATATTTTAAATCACCCTGTATATTTTTAATGTATAATTTTATTGTGTTTTAATTGTTTCGTTGTTTTTGTTTGCTCTGTTTTTATATTTTTACATTTAATTACTAGTGACCTAGGTACTTTTAACAAAAACTGTCAGTACTGTTTTGAACAAGTTATGTTCAACTTGTTTAAATACTTTCCACTCTAAATCTGTAAGTGAGTCACTTTTTATTCAAACTGATTTTTATATTTATAACTTTTATTCAAATTTTTAGTTGTCTCCTGATGAAGCTGACAAAAAATCAGCGAAATATAGAGGATTAAAAGAAAAAAGAGTCTTTTTTTAATAATAACAGACCGCATACCCGATATTCCAACACAATAAATTGTTATATATATATATGTATATATATATATATATATATATATATATATATATATATATATATATATATATATATCGGAAAAAGGAGTACGACCGTCAATCCAATATATATATAAGGATCACTCAGACGAGTGGTGGGTTCTTATATCGGTCTCTAGGTGGAGAAATAAAAGACAAAGTTGATAGGCTACTTTATCTATTTTGAAGACGTTTCGCTTTCGAGTTTTGAAAGCATCATCAGTTCATCTAAAAAATTATTACAATATGAGAACCACACAATCATGGAAACGATGTTAATTGTTACCTTAAAAAGATATGTAGCAGTCAATGTTATTAACAAATATGTGAATGAAACTAAGTAAATGGACATAGTACGCTGATCTTGTATAAACAGTTAAGCAACTAACAACATATATGAACTTGTAAAAAATTAGCACAGCAATTGACCATGTGGTCCAAAATAAATTCAATGTTATTTAATGTTAATAAGTGAGCAAGAACCAAGAAAATCATAAATAACTTCCAACTATTTAATGGATATTAAGCTTTGATTTTAACTTTAGGTAGCATTATAAGTAATATTAATAAAATTCTAAAAAATAGTGAATATGAAGTTACCGATCAAAGCCCTATGGATGTCGCCGGAAAAATGGCGTTTAATGAAACAGGAACGAACCAAACCGCAAAAAGACAGCCAACCTTGAGGTCAAAATTACTTTTGACAGATCAACAAGGTGTAAATACCAACCCAAATTTTGGGCGGTTAATTTAAGTTTAACTGAGTTTGGATGACTACCAGGTTGCAAAGGACAAAACAGTGAAAAAAGTTGGTAGTGTAAACACAACTCCCCTCACTAATCAGCCCAAATTTACAAACCGGAGATTTTCATTCAACCTCATAATTATGTAATGACGTTAATCATTATGGCTAGTTAAATAGCCAGGTGGTTAACGATATTATAATTTCCAAACAGCCCAAGGTTCAATATACTTGGAGCTGTGATTTGTAAAGGATTCTATGAATCAATTACAATGTTTGTATTATTTTATATATAATTTGAAACACTAATTAAAGAAATTAGTGTATTGAAATGCAATATGGGTTGCATATGTAATAGTAAAATTAAGTAAAGAAATTAAGTTATTTAATTGATATATTTATTTATTTTATTTCTATTTATGTATATAAATTGTTTTATGAAAAGTGGAAAAAAGTTCAACTAGTACACCTAATATGACATTAATGTAGTGAAAAGATTAAGTAGCCTAATTCTGCAAAATTAAAGCATGATATATCTGGCTCAAGTTACTTATGTCAGTTCTCTTATTCAATGCATTAGGATGTTTTAATATTGAACACATTTCCAAAAACTGTCTTTTAGCTAGATTGCGTTCAGTGGCAAGGATCTTAACTTCATTAAAATCCACTTCATGTTTTGTATTTATCGCATGTTGTGCTAGAGCACAAGTGTGTTTCGATAAATTAATGTCGCTACGATGTGAAGTGAGACGACCTTTCAATGATCTACCAGATTGTCCAATGTAACATAGATCGCAATTAGCGCATGGAATTTTATAAATTGTGTTCACTTGTTCCAAAGTGGACAAGGGTGTTTTAGTTTTAGAGAACAAATTTCTAACAGTTTTTGCATTCTTAACAGCAATTTTAACAGGTATATTATTTTGTTTATACAATTTAATAAGTTTCTCAGTAACTTGAGGGAAATATGGTAAGGAAGAGTAATGTGTGATAGTATTCTCAAGATCGGTATTATGCAGAACAGTGCTATTTATAGAATTATTAGAGATGTTTCTAAGTTGGTCACCATCGGGTATGTCATAAATTGAGGATCCATAACTATGCGAATAAAGGTATTTATTGATGATAGAGGAAGGATATGAATTCTCTATTAGAATATTTCTCAATAACTTAAAGGATTCCCTTCGATTAATTGGATGTGTCAATTTATTTAATCTATAGCTTAAAGCTTTTATAAGGTTTAGTTTGTATTTCATGGGATGACAGGAATGGTAGTTAAGGAACCTATTAGAGACCATTGATTTTCTATACCAACTTGTGGTTAGGGTGTTGTCTCCCATTCTGATGACACGCATGTCAAGGAAGGGTATACTATTAGTGGTAGTGTCCTCAAGTTCAACAGTGAACTGTAAATGAGGATCAAACTCATTAAAGTGGGATAGGGTACCCTGAACCTTGTCAGGTGGTAGGGCTAATAATAAATCATCCACATACCTTTTAATAAAAGGGATTTGAAAATCCAAAAGACCCAAACGGTCAGAAATCAAATCATCCAATACAAAGTTAACTAGGATGGGAGAGATTGAGGAACCCATAGGTGTACCAAATGTTTGAAGGTAAAATTTATCATCAAAGACTAAAAAATTAGTGTCAAACACAAGTTGCAACAGTTCTGCAAATATATCCCAAGACACCGGGCAGTTAGGTTTAATAGAATTCCAATGGTTTTTTAAGGAAGTAATTACACTGGACAGAGGTAAGTTAGTGAAAAGAGATACCACATCAAAACTTACTAAAATCACATCTTTAGTGAATTTATTAACAATTTTCAACTACCTCAAGGTTACATTTTAGTAAGTTTTGATGTGGTATCTCTTTTCACTAACTTACCTCTGTCCAGTGTAATTACTTCCTTAAAAAACCATTGGAATTCTATTAAACCTAACTGCCCGGTGTCTTGGGATATATTTGCAGAACTGTTGCAACTTGTGTTTGACACTAATTTTTTAGTCTTTGATGATAAATTTTACCTTCAAACATTTGGTACACCTATGGGTTCCTCAATCTCTCCCATCCTAGTTAACTTTGTATTGGATGATTTGATTTCTGACCGTTTGGGTCTTTTGGATTTTCAAATCCCTTTTATTAAAAGGTATGTGGATGATTTATTATTAGCCCTACCACCTGACAAGGTTCAGGGTACCCTATCCCACTTTAATGAGTTTGATCCTCATTTACAGTTCACTGTTGAACTTGAGGACACTACCACTAATAGTATACCCTTCCTTGACATGCGTGTCATCAGAATGGGAGACAACACCCTAACCACAAGTTGGTATAGAAAATCAATGGTCTCTAATAGGTTCCTTAACTACCATTCCTGTCATCCCATGAAATACAAACTAAACCTTATAAAAGCTTTAAGCTATAGATTAAATAAATTGACACATCCAATTAATCGAAGGGAATCCTTTAAGTTATTGAGAAATATTCTAATAGAGAATTCATATCCTTCCTCTATCATCAATAAATACCTTTATTCGCATAGTTATGGATCCTCAATTTATGACATACCCGATGGTGACCAACTTAGAAACATCTCTAATAATTCTATAAATAGCACTGTTCTGCATAATACCGATCTTGAGAATACTATCACACATTACTCTTCCTTACCATATTTCCCTCAAGTTACTGAGAAACTTATTAAATTGTATAAACAAAATAATATACCTGTTAAAATTGCTGTTAAGAATGCAAAAACTGTTAGAAATTTGTTCTCTAAAACTAAAACACCCTTGTCCACTTTGGAACAAGTGAACACAATTTATAAAATTCCATGCGCTAATTGCGATCTATGTTACATTGGACAATCTGGTAGATCATTGAAAGGTCGTCTCACTTCACATCGTAGCGACATTAATTTATCGAAACACACTTGTGCTCTAGCACAACATGCGATAAATACAAAATATGAAGTGGATTTTAATGAAGTTAAGATCCTTGCCACTGAACGCAATCTAGCTAAAAGACAGTTTTTGGAAATGTGTTCAATATTAAAACATCCTACTGCATTGAATAAGAGAACTGACATAAGTAACTTGAGCCAGATATATCATGCTTTAATTTTGCAGAATTAGGCTACTTAATCTTTTCACTACATTAATGTCATATTAGGTGTACTAGTTGAACTTTTTTCCACTTTTCATAAAACAATTTATATACATAAATAGAAATAAAATAAATAAATATATCAATTAAATAACTTAATTTCTTTACTTAATTTTACTATTACATATGCAACCCATATTGCATTTCAATACACTAATTTCTTTAATTAGTGTTTCAAATTATATATAAAATAATACAAACATTGTAATTGATTCATAGAATCCTTTACAAATCACAGCTCCAAGTATATTGAATCTTGGGCTGTTTGAAAATTATAATATCGTTAACCACCTGGCTATTTAACTAGCCATAATGATTAACGTCATTACATAATTATGAGGTTGAATGAAAATCTCCGGTTTGTAAATTTGGGCTGATTAGTGAGGGGAGTTGTGTTTACACTACCAACTTTTTTCACTGTTTTGTCCTTTGCAACCTGGTAGTCATCCAAACTCAGTTAAACTTAAATTAACCGCCCAAAATTTGGGTTGGTATTTACACCTTGTTGATCTGTCAAAAGTAATTTTGACCTCAAAGTTGGCTGTCTTTTTGCGGTTTGGTTCGTTCCTGTTTCATTAAACGCCATTTTTCCGGCGACATCCATAGGGCTTTGATCGGTAACTTGATATTCACTATTTTTTAGAATTTTATTAATATTACTTATAATGCTACCTACAGTTAAAATCAAAGCTTAATATCCATTAAATAGTTGGAAGTTATTTATGATTTTCTTGGTTCTTGCTCACTTATTAACATTAAATAACATTGAATTTATTTTGGACCACATGGTCAATTGCTGTGCTAATTTTTTACAAGTTCATATATGTTGTTAGTTGCTTAACTGTTTATACAAGATCAGCGTACTATGTCCATTTACTTAGTTTCATTCACATATTTGTTAATAACATTGACTGCTACATATCTTTTTAAGGTAACAATTAACATCGTTTCCATGATTGTGTGGTTCTCATATTGTAATAATTTTTTAGATGAACTGATGATGCTTTCAATACTCGAAAGCGAAACGTCTTCAAAATAGATAAAGTAGCCTATCAACTTTGTCTTTTATTTCTCCACCTAGAGACCGATATAAGAACCCACCACTCGTCTGAGTGATCCTTATATATATATATATATATATATATATATATATATATATATATATATATATATATATATATATGTTGTTATCAAAATAAATGAAATTATTTGCTAAGTAATTATTTTAATTTTTCGAAATAAAGTATTTAAATGAAATTAAAAGCAAGCTATATGTATGAACGTTTCTTTTTTCAAATTGTCCTACAAAATTACTGCTTATTAAATTTTAGCTGTGAATGACGTTTATTTTTGTTTTATCAATTCTCTGTATTATTTAAATGATATACATTCTAAAGTACATTATTGTACGATTGATAGAGTGGAGATTGTTGTTCTAAATTGTTAAATTGTAATATTGTAAAAGTTGGAAGATTTTGTAATTATTCAAAAACTTACGGTTTTTTGTGTTCTTAGACGTTGAGGATCCCTCGCTTCTGGTGGGTTCTGCAATCGGTCCTATCCTTTGGCTGCTCTGTGGCTCTAGTATGGCTCTCGGCTTTGGTACTGCTCTTGGCTCTAGTATGGCTCTCGGCTTTTGTACTGCTCTCGGCTCTAGAATGGCTCTCGGCTTTGGTACTGCTCTCGGCTCTAGTATGGCTCTCGGCTTTGGTACTGCTCTCGGCTCTAGAATGGCTCTCGGCTTTTGTACTGCTCTCGGCTCTAGAATGGCTCTCGGCTTTGGTACTGCTCTCGGCTCTAGTATGGCTCTCGGCTTTGGTACTGCTCTCGGCTCTAGAATGGCTCTCGGCTTTGGTACTGCTCTCGGCTCTAGTATGGCTCTCGGCTTTGGTAACTGCTCTCGTTCTCCCGGGTCTAGTGATCTCTCTCTGCTACTGAGGGTGTTGCTGGCGTAGACTGTATAGGCTTTCTCAAACTTCCTTGAAGTATTCTGTTTCTCGATAGGACCATGAACAAATTCCCCTTCGTTGGCTCAGTGAAGATGTTCGTTTAGTTGTAATGGAAACACAAAATAATAGTAGCAGAGTTTATTGACGAGACGTACACTATGGGTGTTGACCCGGGATTACTTTGAGTGGAGACTGTTGCAGTTGAGCGTTGAAGACTATCACGTTTGTTGAGTGAATATTGATTGAATGCTTCTCTAGGCAAGAGATTTTAGTTTTATATAAGTTTTAATTGGGTCAATATATTCGCGGACCTAATGACATGTGTATCTAAGTTGTGTAAATTGTTTAACTTTCGTCAGCACTTTCGACTGATGTCCAAATTTTATTGTTGATAATTGACCAAATCTAATGTAACCTAATTAACTACGTGTGTGCATTTAATAACAAATAAATTTATTCGGTCTACTGGGTGATAAAATTATACTGTCCAATTTCGGATATGAATTCTGAAGATTTGATATTGGACAACGAGTATAACCCTGAGATAAGAGAATTAAATAGTGTGATAGAATAATAATCATATCATTTAAATAAGTTTAATTAATTAATTAATTAGCTAATTATTTGCTTGGCACACTTAAGACTTTGAATATCACATTAACTGGCTTCCAAAACGTGGAGCTTGAAAATATCGCAGCTTTACATTGGATGGAAGGGAAAGAGATCCGAAATAAGTACAGGTGATCCAGATATAAAAAAATAACATTTAGGGAATTTGAATTTGAAAGTATTTTGACAATTTTCCAGTGAATAAAAATTTGATTTATTGATTGATCGTAGTTAGTTGATATTTACTGCTATTGAATTATTTGATTTTTATTTTCTTTAACAATCGTACATTTGATATTTATTTTGAATTATTTAAATTTTACTGATTGCATATTTGATATTTGTCGTGAAAATTTATTACAATTTGGGAGAAATATTTGTCGTGTTCTGCAACATATAGAGTGTAGAGTGCAACATGTCTGTCACAAGGAGACAAAGTAAAATGCAGGAAAAAAAGGAGGATAACAGAGAAGAGGAAACAATTGTTGAAGATGGATCGGATAATGAAGGAAATGTTACAATAATGGAGGAAAAAAAAGAAACGGGGATGTTAGAAAAATTATTAGCAATGATGCACATACAGACACAACAAATGAATGAAACATCAAAGAAAATGGATAGAAACCAAGAGACAAAACAAACAATAGAAAAAAACCAAAAAGAAACCTCACTAAAAGTAAACAAAGTAAACAAAGAAAACAACAGGAATATAGAACAGCGTTTGGAAAATTATGCACAGAAAATTAAAGGATGTGAAGAGGAGATACAAATAGAAATGATACAACAGATAGAAGAGATTAATGAAATTAAAAATAAAATGGGAGAACAAGAAAAGAAAGTAAAAAACAAGATGAAGGAAATCAAGATTGTCCAGAAAAAGGAATTAGAACAGTTAGAAGAAAAATTTGAAATGGCGCTACAAGAAGACAGGAAAGACGTAGAAAGGAGATTAAAACAAAATGAAAACCAAATGGCAGCAATTGAACTAAGAGGAGTAGAGAGAAAAGAAGTTATCATCCATGGAACAAGCGAAGCGAAAATACAATTTGGCGGGGATATTAGAAAAACACACGGGGTTTGTTAAAAATTTGAAAACCAAATTGCAACATGTTAGATATTTTGACGATTGCAAAGAAACTATTAGAAAGCATCTGAAAGAAGTAGCAGCGTTATGGTATAAAAGCAAAGAAGATGAGTTTGAAAATTGGACAGATTTGGAAAATAAATTTCTCAACTATTTTTGGGGGAAAAATAAACAGAGTGAAATCAAATAAGAGCTTCAGAATGGAAAATATCACGAGAAAATGGGAATATCTGAAGAAAGATATGCTTTGCAGATATATAAAAATTCAAAATATCTGGAATACAAATATTATACCGAACAGCTGGTAGAAATGATCAGCAGATATTTTGAGGAAACTTTGGAAGATCACGTGATTTTGAGAAACTATCAAGATATTGATAGTTTGTGTCAATTTCTTCAATTACAAGAAGCGAAAAGAAGAAAAATGAGAAATAGAAGACAACATGACCAATATAATGGACCGGAAAGAAGGTATCAATCAAATTATGACCAGAGAAACCGACATCCCCGATCAATAAACAAATATAGGCCGAGAAATTACAACAATTACAATAGACAACAAAGTTACGATAACAGTAATGACACACAAAATAGAACATATGAAAATTACAACAGGAACAGAGCT
The DNA here is from genome assembly GCA_918026665.1 of Diabrotica balteata. Lineage (NCBI taxonomy): Eukaryota > Metazoa > Arthropoda > Insecta > Coleoptera > Chrysomelidae > Diabrotica > Diabrotica balteata. Next base: position 72,182,314 of record OU898282.1, on the reverse strand, counting down.
GCACAAAATCCTCCGAATAGGAATACGAACGAACAAAGGGGCGATAGAAATAATCAGAGATTCCAACGACAAAATAGAAGGGAGATGAATCATGTAGCAATAGAAAACGAGGAAGAAGACGTATGCAATGAATCCAGACAGGATTTTCAATAAAGCATCCTCTAAACAAAAGTAAAAAAGCATTTTGTCACCCGAGAGAGTTTATACAGTTGGCGGGAAACGAAAAACAAAATTCTAATTCCAATCTTATTTTTTTAGATGCATTTATAAAACATAAAGCGATTAAAATTTTGATTGATTCTGGATCGGAGATATTGTTAATCAATAAAAAACTAGTAAAAGAATTAAATTTGGACAGATTTGTGTATAAGATTCCTAGGGTTGCTTTAGTGGGTGCAAACAATAAAAAATTGACGACAGTAAACGAAGGTTTGGGCGTACGGATCCGAGTGGGAGACCAATTCTATATTATGCAATGTATGGTGATCGAAGATTTAAATCATGATATGATAGCGGGAATTGATAAATTGAGTGAAAAACATATCACCATTAATTTTTCGGAAAATAAACTGGAAATCAGCGCAGAATCAGACAACACAGAAGAAGAAAAGGAAACAGATAGGAAAAAAAAATTCTGAAAGGATAAATGAACAGGAAAAACATAAAGAAATCAATATGATGGTAGAGGATAAATCGAAAGTTCAAGAAAAAAATCAATCAGAAGAGGAAAAAAAAAATAAAAAAAAAGAAGAGTTCGAAAAGAAAGCAGGAAGAAAAGGAAGCTATAATCAGAAAAGTGGAAGGAGTAGAAACATGGTGCTCGGAATACCAAATAGAAATTGAAGATAGAGAAAAAACAAAAGGATGAGGACAGAGAAGAAATGGCAATTATGGATGACAATCAAGAATTTTGTGAAAAAATATTATTGACAGTGAACACATGTGAACAAACTGAGGATGAAAGAAAAATAAAATGTGGAGAAAACATGGAAAAGGAAATTGAGAAGATTTTAAAAAATTATGGAGATCTTATTAATGAAGAAATCTGAGTGGCTAAAAATTATGAACATTCTTTTAAAGTTAAAAACTTAGAAAATTTTAAATCGAAAACATATCCAATCCCGTATAAATACAGGCAAAGCGTCGGACAGGAAATTGAAAATATGAGCAAAGACAAGGTGATCGAAAGATGTGACTCTCCATATATCAGCCCGATAGTATGCGTAAAAAAATCGAGTGGTGAGTTGCGATTATGTTTAGATGCAAGAAACAATAATTCGCACACAATCGCTCAATACGAAGCGCCTTTGAACATCGAAGCAATTTTTGGACGAATCACAGGATCACACATTTTCTCCAAAATCGATTTGAAACACAGTTTTTGGTTAATACCTTTGGCAGAAAAGTGTCGAAAATATACCGCTTTTTCTATCGACGGAGTGGTGTACCGATTTAGGCTGGTACCATTTGGACTACAGAGTGCGTGCGCTGCTTTGGTTCGCTCATTACACACAATCTAAAATAGGCATGGAGAATTTGTTGTACATTACATAGATAATTTATTAATTTTCTCACCGGATATAACAAGCCATCTACGACATATTCATACTGTTTTCGAAGAACTTGATCAAGAAGCAGGATTAAAATTAAATATTCAAAAGTGTCAGTTTTTCCAAAAAGAAATACTGTATTTAGGATTCAAATTAGACACAAAAGGGATTAGTCGTGCAGAAAATAGAATCGAAGTCATAAATAACTACCCTAGACCAACCAATTTAAAAACGTTTAGGATTTTTAGGAATGGTAAACTATTTCAAAAAGCTGATACCAGCCTCAGTACAAAAGAAATACCGTTAATAGCATTACTTAAGAAAAATGTCAGATGGAAATTAAGAACTGAACAAGAAATGGCTTTCAAAAATTTAAAAGGCGCGTTTTCCACAGCTGTAAGAGTGCACCACCCAAGATATGACCAACCTTTCATTCTCAGGACCGATGCTTTCATAAAAAAATTGCAAGGGTGTTATCACAGATCCAAGACGATATAGATGTGCCAATCTATTGTGTTTCCCGTGTAACCAAAACGTATGAGAGAAAATACAGCGTTACTGAATTAGAGTTTGCCAGTGTGTTATTTTGTGTAAATAAATTACGTTTTTACCTACTTGGGGCAAAATTCACCATTGAAACAGACCATGCAGCGTTGGTACACATAATGAAAAATAGGCTGGTAAATAATAGAATTCATAGGGGCATTCTTTTTCTTCAAGAATATGATTTTGAATTTAAATATATCAAAGGAACTGACAATATCTTGGCTGATGCGTTGACGAGAGATGAACAATTCCGCAAAGAGGATCACAAAACTCTCCACGTAGGCATGAACATAATGAGAGAAGAAGCAGGCTTATTTTCTTTAGCTCAAATCAGGGATAATCAGGAAGAATTGGATTAAAGAGAAAATCAAAGGGCTGAACAAGAAAATAACTTATATTTTAAGAGGGTCGATGGTAAATCACTATATGTAATCACGGAGCAAATGGCAAAAGAAGTTTTTTTAAAGTTACACTGTGACAACGGACATATTGGAAGCAAGAAGGTGTGGCTTATGTTCAGGGAGAACTACATTTGTCGACAGGACTATACAATAGCCAAAGAGGTGACTCGAAATTGTGTGACATGCCAAAAGTGTGAAAGTAGGAACTTCAAAAATGAAAACGTCACAAAAAACGTCGTAGCTCGGAAGAGACTGGATATTGTAGCCATTGATTTGTTGAGCGATTTAATACCAACAACGCAAAGGAATAAACACATACTAGTTATGGTGGATCTTTTCTCAAAATATGTTAAATTGTACGCATGCCGAACCACGGAAGGAATTGAAATACATCGGAAGATAGACGATTTTATAGAAACAGTGGGAAGACCAGATAATGTTTTATTGGACAATGCGACATACTTTAGGAATTAACGTTTTAAAAGGGAATTAAGAGAGAGAGGCATCAATACAAAATTTATAAGCATCCGTCATCCACAGAGCAACACATTGAAGCGTTTCATACAAGAAGTCACAAAATTTCTACGAATTGCTGCTGAAGAACATCATCGACATTGAGACAGAAAAGTGTTTGAGATCGAGACGTATTTGAATTGTGCACCAAATACGGTTACCAAAGAGACGCCTTTATATATAATGAAAGAAACAATGCCTACAAGACCGTGGGAAGACACCGCCCCCAGACAACACCAAGAAGTGATCGAGGTGGTTCAAAGAAGATTGAGACGAAGTGGAGAGAAATATCTCCAAAGGCAAGAGAGGACCCGAAGAAGAAGGCCGATCACATTCCAGAAAGGAGATAAAGTCTTAGTGAGGGCCCTGAGGGTGTCTAATTTACAAAATGGTATTTGTGCTAAATTGATGCCGGTATTTGAAGGTCCATATAGGGTCAATACGGAAAATGGGGTAAATAGTTATGAATTAGCGCATATAGAGATAGGCAATATACGGAGTATTTTTAACATTCACGACATCTATCAGTATCATGAGTAGATTTTAATAACATAGTGAGATAATTTGATCCTGGAAAACTTATGCCATTTTAAAAAATTAACAAAGAGTTTTCGGCAGATCAAATGACGGGGATTTGTTATAATATGTAAAATCGAGAAAAATATTGGTTTGCTTAATATATTTCACAGTTCAAAAATTAAATAATTAAAATAATTCGACTAATAAGCTATAAAGATATTTCGAAGAAGTGAAAGTCCATTACATAAATTATTTCTTTGTAAAATATATTCGAGTGAAATTAGTGAAACAAGACAATGCGAGCGGGTTTTCCAAATGGATTTGTACAGTAATTAGGACAATAGAATAGATGTTTAGAAGTTTATTTCTCTGTTAGTTCTTAAGAATTTATAGAAACCGATTAGTTTATTAATAGTTTTTAGGAAATTTATAATTGTAGGTAAAATTGTTCTTTGTTATCTAAATGAAAAGATGGGGATATGTATGACGAGTTTTGATTGGAGGCGATTGAAAAAGGTGGGATGGTTTGTAAGAATTATACTTTAGCTAGTTTTTTAAGGAAACAAAGTTGGGCAGTTGTTTTCCAAGTGTGCAAGACGAACAGTCATTGTTCTCTGGTGGTTCCCGAGAGGTAGGAAGCAATAAAAGTGAATGTTGGTGAGTTTTTCGTGGAGTTAGTGTATCTGACAGAAGCTGATGCAGTAAAATATTGTAAGTTATATCTTTCTACTTATATTCCAAGAGTCACTGTTCAGACCAGAACGAGAGATTCAGTTTATCGAGAGGAGAAGTGGTTAGCATCATTTGAACGATACATGCATTTGAAGGCGATCATTAAAGACGATAGGCTCGCAACAATTTTTTATAGATAGAGTAGGCTACAAGGAACAAGGATTTGGACAACTCGTCATCAGAGAGATAGTTCTGCTATTCATCAGTTTTCTTTATTAACAACACAATTTTTACAATAGTTTTAGAAAAGATAGAAATATTTTGATTATAAGATTTAGAACAACAATTGCGATTTGAGATTTTAATTTATATTGTTTGTACCATTAATTTTGAAGGTTCACGTACGTAGAACAAAAGTTTGATAATCATTATATGAGATATTGTTTATTGAAGATATTTGAGTGTGAATTTTATTTCAATATATAATGTAATATCATATATGGTTTTTATTATTCTGGTATTCTTTGGATCTTACCTCTCACATGTAAAGCATAGATATTGAAGCACCAGTATAACCATGAGATAAGAGAATTAAATAGTGTGATAAAATCATAATCATATCATTTAAATAAGTTTAATTAATTAATTAGCTAATTATTTGCTTGGCGCACTTAAGACTTTGAATATCACATTAATATTTATATATATATATATATATATATATATATATATATATATATATATATATATATATATATATATAGTAAGAAAAAAGAAGTACTTGTGACTCGTTTGGAAAAAATATAACACTGTTTTTGATGGGTTGGAGTCAATAAAAGGGGCTATTTGTTGACTATTTTTTACTCGAGCTTTCAATTGTGATTACAATTTTTATCAAGAGCTTCTAAAAAATACAAAATGTCTTACAAAGTTGAACTAGAAATAAAAAATTTTTTGTTAACTCACCAAATAAAATTAGTTTTTTATATAAAACTACTGCTTACATAATAAATACAAAAAATATTAATAAAAAAATGTCTTATTCTAACAAATGTTTCTCTGAAAAATTTAGATGAATTTTCTTAAGAAAAAAAATTGAAATTATAAACAAATATAGAATAGCTACAACCAGCCTAAAACGTCATAAATACTAACTTAAAAATTCTTATTTTTGACATATTGTCAAAAATAAAATTTTGTTTAAAAAATTCTTCTTTGTTTAGTAACAAAAAAGAAGAAGATTTATTCACCATTGATAGATGCCCGGAAAAATGTAACAAATAAATGGAAAATTCAAAATGTGATATTTTACTGACTGCATAAATTAAATAGAAATTATATAATTATAAATTTTGCTTAAATTTTGAATTTCTGACCTTTTGTTTAAATTATTATCACTTTTGCTAATACAAACCATTTCCAAAAAAGTTCTTTTAAATTTATTACTTTCATTACATAAAATTTTAATATTATCAAAATCCATAATATGGTCTTTGTCTATTACATGCTCTGCCAAAGCACAAGATGGTTTCTTAATTCTACAATCACTCTTGTGAGAAATAATGCGATTAGAGAGATTTCTTCCAGTCTCACCAATATACTCAGCTTCACATTGAGTACAAACAATGCTGTATACTACATTTGTTTGATCTAATTTGTCAATAGGATATTTAGTTTTGGAATATAAAGATGAAATAGTTTTGATGTTCTTTGTTGCTATTTTTATATTGTCAATAACCTTTAATGTTTGTATTAATTTAGGAGTTAATGATGGTATAAAAGGTAGTGAATGATAATATATGTTTTGATTGTTGGATACAGTGTTTTGAGATTTAGCAAAAAATGGTGTTAAGTTATTTATATTTAATAAATTAGAAAAAAGCATCCTATGTAGCATATCAGGAGGATAAGAGTTTTCAATTAAAATATTTTTTAACAATATGTTAAAAAATATTTTATCTTCATCCGCCTCGGGTGGGTCTGTTATCAGGGCTGGGCACATTGGAAGGTGAGCAGCATCTATCTGGGGCTGATCACATAGTAGACAGTTGTCATTTTCGCGGACGCCGATGCGATGTAGATGGGAGGCCAGATAGTCATGCCCCGTAGTTGTTCTGAATACGGCTACACTAATGGGTCTCGGCAAGTTGCGAGGGATTGGTGACTCTATTAGGTGGGCCCAAGATTTTTCAGCACTGGCTTGTATTTGCTGCTTTTTTATCTTCGCTTTGATTCCTCTTCTAATGATGTACTTTGCTGATGTGTACGATTGGAAGCTTGGGGCTGTGGAAGAGTAGTGCCTTCTTTAATAAATGAATAAATGTTTTCTTCCGTAGAGGTATTGATAGAAGTACTCTACTGATTTCACTACTGCTAGAAGTTCTCTTCTCTTGACGCAATAATTTCGCTCAGGTTTTGAAGGAACTTTACTAAAATATCCAAGAACTCGTTCCTGTCCTCCTTGAATCTGGGATAATACTCCTTCAATTCCCACATGACTTGCACCTGTTCCTAAGATGAACTCTCCTACTGGCAGTGGATACCCTAAAATTGGTGCTGTGAATAAATGCTTTTTCAAGGTCTCAAAAAAGCATTTTGGCAGTCTGTATCCCAGCGGTAATCTCTTGCTTCCTCTGTAAGTCGCATTAATGGCTTGGCGATATCTGCAAACGTCTTAATAAACCTTCGGTAGTAAGTACATAGTCCAAAAAAACTTCTCACTTAATGTTTGTCAGTTGGTTCTGGTCATTCCTTAATGGAATCGATTTTTCCCTTATCCACGGCCACTTCTTCTTTACTGACTATATGACCCAGATAATTGACTTTTTTCTTAAAATATCTGGCACTTCCTGGGGTTTAACATCAATTGAGCAGCTTTAAGTCGATTAAAAACGTTTTCTAAATTCTTCAGATGGTCTTCAAATGTCTCCCTCAAGACGATTATGTCATCTAGATAAACCAGGCATGTTTTCCAAGATAACTCTCTTAACACATTTTCCATAAGCCTCTCAATTGTCGCAGGAGCATTACAGAGTCCAAATGGTATAACGTTGAATTGCCACAATCCAGATCCTGTGGTGAAGGCTGTCTTCTTTTTAGCTACTGGGTCCATTTCTACCTGCCAGTATTCAGACTTCAAATCCAAAGTAGAAAACAATTTACTTCCAGCCAATGTGTCCAATGTGTCGTCGATCCGAGGCAGAGCATAACTATCTTTCTTGGTAACGTTGTTCAGCAAACGCTAATCCACACAGAACCTCGTCGTTTCGTCTTTCTTCTTAACCAGGACCACCGAAGAGACCCATGGGCTCGTAGAGGGTTCTATCAACCCGCCTTTCTTCATCCTCTCTTTTTGCATGTGGTAATCGTCGAGCTGTTTAACGAATTGCCTTAGCATAACCAGTATCAATTTTATGCTTAACAATGGTAGTTCTTCCCGTCTTTCCTCCTTTCGGTATAAAAATATTACGATCTTTTTACGGTGCCTTATCCTTAAGGACGTTGGCCATTAAATTTGTCCATTTAATCTTATTTGTAGCAGCCCTGAATAGTTCTATGGAGGTCATGTTCGTCAATTGCCGTAGGTTTTTAAGCCAAGAGTTGCGTCTTCTTCCTGGTCCTCTTTTGCTATTGACTTTGCCTTCGATTATAAGTTGGAGCAGTTCATACTTTTGATTTCTTATGATGTGACCAAAATATTGTGTTTTCCGTTCTTTTATTATAAGCATAAGCTCTCTTTCCTTATTCATCCTCCGCAAGACTTCCGCATTTGTCGTATGGCTCATGTAGGATATTCTGAGCATTTTACGGTAACACCAGAGTTCGAATGCTTGGATTCTTTTTTGTGTTGCTTCTGTCATTGTCCAGGCTTCAACACCATAAAGCAAGGTGGAGAAAATATAGCACTTAAGTATTCTAGTTCTCAATGAGATGCCCAGCTGGCGGTTGAGTAGAACTTTTTGCATTTTGTAAAACATTGTACGTGCCTTTTCCAGGCGTATTCTTATCTCTAGTGAGTGGTCCCAAGTTTCATCAAGATAACTTCCAAGGTACGTTGTTCTTGTTACTCTTTCCAGATCTGTTCCGTCGACATTGACCTTCACCCTTCTGTTTTGGTGCTTGCTGATGACCATCGTTTTTGTCTTCTTTGTATTCAATTTCATTCCAAATTCTCTACAGGCTGTCGTTACTCGGTCCATTAAGCGTTGCAGGGCTTCAGCATTATCTGCCAGTATGACAGTGTTATCAGCATATCGCAGGTTATTTATACATTGTCCGTGTATAATTATACCATCCGTGGTGCCTTCCAAAGCTTTCTGAAATATCTTCCCAGAGTAAACATTGAACAGCAAAGGTGATAGGACACATCCCTGTCTTACTCCCTTCTCGATATTGATTTTTTCAGATGTTTCGCTTTTTATTCTAATTTTAGCCTTTTGTTCTTGGTAGAGGTTTGATATGATCCTTAAGTCTTTATCGTCGATATTACATGAACTTAAATATCTATTAGTTTATCATGCTTCACCAGGTCAAACGCCTTCTGAGAGTCTATAAAACACAAGTATACATCAGAATTGACATCTCTACATCTTTCAACTAGCACACGTATTGAAAACAGTGCTTCTCTTTTTTAGATTTCAATTGGGATATTATCTTCCCCAACAGCTTTTCCGTTCTTTAACTGATTTGCCGCTTTGGTAATTTCTTGCTTTGTGATATAAGGTCCAGTCGATGCCTCCTGCATGTAAATGTTCGTCCTCTCTCGATCTTGAAACATCTCTTCCATGTATTCTCTCCATCTACCTATTTGATCTTCTATGTTGAGTAGCGGGTTCCCATGTTTATCTTCGATGAAAGACGTAGGAGTTTGTTTAAATATTCCAGCGGCTTCTTTTACTTTGTTATGTAGATTGAAAGTATCATGTCTTTGTTCCAACTCTTCAATTTCTTGGCATCTTTCACTTAGCCAGGTTTCTTTGGCTTGTTGGATCTTTATTCTGATATTCTTGTGTATTTGCTTGTATGTTGTTTCATTTTTACCTCTGTATTTTCTTCTTTCATCCATCATGTTTAGAATTTCTTCTGTCATCCATGGTTTGTTCTTTTTTCGTGTATATTGTTTGAGGTAGTCTTCTGTTACTCTTGTAAGTGTTTTCTCAATATAGTGCCATTTTTCCTCGGGAGTTTATGTCGATTGTACTGTTCTCTTACTCAAGTGTCTATGTATTTCTTCCCGTATTTTAATACTAGTGGATTCGTCTTTAAGCTTATCTAGGTTAATAGCTATTATTTGCTTATTTATTTTTGTTCTTTTAAATTCTATCCTAATTGTTGCAAGAAGAAGATTGTGGTCGGTGAAGATGTCAGCTCCGGGGTATGTCTTGCATGTTTTTACTGCGTTTTTGTATCTTTTGTTGACCATTATGTAATCGATTTGATTTCTTGTGATGCGTCCTTCTATTCCATCTGCTGGAGATTTCCACATGTAGAGACGTCTGGGTGGTAACTAGAAAAAGCTGTTCATTGTACTGTACTGATTTTCTTTACAGAACTAAAGCAGTCTATGTCCCCTCTCATTTCTTATTCCTAGGTCAAACTCCCCCACCGTGTCATCTTCTCTTCCTTTTCCAATCTTGGCGTTAAAATCTCCTAATATTATGTTGATTTCATGCTTCTTTGTCTGCAGTAGAGTTTTGTTTAGGTCTTCGTAGCATTGTTCTATTTCTTCTTCTGTGCTTTGACTAGTTGGGGCATATACCTGGATAATATTCATATTGACTGGTTTGCTGTCTATTTTTATTAGCATTTTGATGTTAGTAGTAATCCAGAAACTAATTTTGCAATTTCATTAGATGTAATTATTGCTACACCGTTTTTATTTTGAGTGCCTTCATCTCCAGAATAGAATACTGTATAGTTGTCCATCACACAGGTACCTGTATTTGGCCATCTTACCCCACTGCATCCCAGTATATCGATATCAAGTCTTTCCATTTCTTGAATTAAATTTGCGGCCTTTCCCGCTTCATATATACTTCTCACATTCCATGTGCTTATTCTTTTTGTTTTCCTCCGGGGGATTCTTACCACCCATTGTCCACATTTAAGAGGTGCCTGGGACTGAGGTCCGTTGTTTTAGGTTCCATGAGCATTAGGTATAAACAGATTAGAAGCTTTCGAAATGTGGCTTTATCGCCGTATCCTAAAAATACCATGGACAGCGAAAATCACAAATTTAGATGTCCTTAAAAGAATAAACCAAGAACGCCAACTTTTCGAAACCATCAAGAAAAGGAAAACGGCGTATCTAGGTCACATCATGCGAAATGAAAAATACCAGTTCCTCCAACTTATAATCGAGGGAAAAATTGAAGGCAAGAGAGGAATGGGACGCAAGAAAATGTCCTGGCTCCGAAACATAAGGCAATGGACAGGGATTAACGGCATACAATCTCTGATACATATTGCAAGAAATAGAGAATTAATGGAAAATGTGATCGCTAACATCCATTATTGGATTTGCATCTGAAGAAGAAGAAGAGCATTATGTAATTTTGCTGGGGAAATATTAGTGTAGTGGTTTCCAGTTGCCTTCTACACCGCTGTACATGTGCCGCTTCTGTAAATGTCACCACGCCACATGGTGTCTAATTCACAGCCATTTCAGTCTGCCTGTGGTTAGTGTTCGATCAGCCAGCTGCCACTTTCCAGTGTTAGTTTTATACAGTCCCTAAAACCATTGGGCTGCCACCTCCGCTCTCCGAGCCGTTGTGAAGACCGTCTCCTCCGCCATGGAAACCTTTGTGGAGTTCATCCTTGACCCTGAACAAGGGACCCTTAGCAGGTTCTAGTTTCCAGGGTCAGGAAACACCTGGAATCTGCGGAAGGCAGGGATTGATTCACTTCCCCTGATTGGACTATCCGAAAGGAGTTCCTACTTGCTACCTGTAATATCGTAATAATATTACGATACTGCCGAAGAAATTCCCTTAATTTCCTTTTTCCATCTGATGTAGAGACTATCCTGCAACTGCAACCATTTGGTCGAATTTGTCGTTGGAATTATCAGTTGTTGTCGTCTGATGGATTATGGATAAGTCTCACTGGTATTTTTTTAGCCGAAGTCACCAATTCCTTTCCAATTATGATTCCTCGGCCAACCTCGTCGTCATGGTTCCAAGGCTCCATCATAACAGGTGTCCCTTCGTCCACAATTCCCTGTAACCGCACTCTATCGTTTAACTTCTGACAGGCACGACTGTATCTTCTTTAACGGCTGCTTGCACAGTGTTGTTATCATGTGGATGAAGAAATGCCTACTCGTTACCAAGACGACTCACTCTCTTACGGTTTATAAAACGGGTCTGCTACAGAGTAATCTGCGAATAAAGAGTTTTCTTTTTCTTCCTCTTCCATTTGATCATTCAGATTGTCATTCACATTATATAAATCATCCTCTATTTGTATCTGACTTTATTACTAACTTAGTTATTACACGTGAGATTTTTGAAATTTCGTCTTTTCTATTTACTTTTTCAAATGTGTTAATATCGCCCAATCATCTTTCTGTATATTTGATTTTCTCACAGTTATTCTTAGAGAATTGTAAATAAACTAAGTTAAGGATAAATTGCGTATTAAATATATTACTAAATTTAAAACCATACACCCAATGACAATATTCTGTACTATGTGCAATTCGTTTTTTAATAGCTTGATTTAAAGTAAAATTTTAGCCAATGGTAAACTATCTTATTAATTATTAAAAATAATTATGGAAGATTTATCGAAACTTCTATTTATAAACTTTTATTAAAAAAAATAAATGTAACTGAATCACTTAGTATTTAAGTAATTATATTTTCTTAAGGAATTTCAAAGCTAATTTTTAATATCTTAGTGAAACAGTAAATAGAATAATATAATAATTCTTATAGCGATTATAAGGTATCTGATTAATTTAAAATTCAATTACCAAACTTATTTTTAAGCAATTATTAAGTACCTACATGCAACATTTTTCATTATTATAATTTATATTTGAATAAAAAGTAATATTGAGATAAAGAGATAACTTGAACTTTTCTTTTAAGTTTAGAACTGGTTTTTTAATTTGAAATATAATGTGTAATATTAATACTTTTCTTGTAAGTAATATTTTTTTATAGAACAATATTTTTGAGAAATTATTTAATTATTATCTAAGATTTTAATTAATTAACACAAATAAAACTGTAATCCTTTGTTGGCTTATTATAGTACCTCAGATGAAATATAACTAATTTTATACTTACCGTTATTTTGCTTCATAAGGGATAACCTCAATATATTCTTCGCTCTCTGCAACATGGTTCGTATTTGCATCACACTCGCACTGACATAATGCGTTTAGTTTCAGTTGGCCGGTAAAAGATTGAGAACTCGATCGGGAATAACAGAATAGCAGTGTTGCCAAGTTTACTGACCCGGATTTGTCAATTGAAATACCTATACGAATTCGTTGAAATCAGCGCCCCAAGCGTTTTTAAACATTACAAAATGGCTATTGATAGGGAGACCGGGGAGAGTTCGGACACAGGGAGACATCGGACACATTTGAATTTCGCACATTTTTGAAGATGCACTGTTGTCATTTGTTAAACACAACCTTATTTGTACATAATTATAGGTTATGTATTGACAGCTGTGATTTCGGTCGTAGTCACAGAGTTATCTATTGTGAAGTGTTTTGTCGAGTTTTGTTCTAAAAATATCGGTGCAATCCAGAAGATATATTTTAAAATACATAGACTTACCACGTATAAAACTTTGGTGCTGTAATCTACTATACTTATTTCATTAATTTGCGTTTATGTTGTTGCAATATTTAGGTAAGTTTTTGTATAAACCCATTGTATTACCAATGTTTGCATTAGGGGAGAGTTCGGACACAGTGTCCGAACTCTCCCCTGTGTGTCCGAAGTCTCCCCTGATCTGTAGTTATTCTATTTTTCTCTTACAGCTCATAATGCCCCGTACATATACAAGGGTAACAGAACGACAATTTTCTGCAGACACTATGAAAAATGCCACATCAGAGGTGCTTGACGGCAAATTGAGCATTCGGAATAGCGCCAAAACCTACGGCGTTCCTAAATCTAGTCTTCTAGATTACATAAAGAAAGCTAGAGCTGTGTGTATAGACAACGTAACATTCTCTCCAAATTTCAAGCAATCTCAAGTGTTTACCGATATAATGGAAAAAATGCTTGAAAAATATTTATTAGATTGTTCTTCCATGTTTCATGGACTAACGCCTAAAGCTGCAAGACGTTTAGCTTTTGAATTTGCCAAGAAAAACCATGTTAAAATGCCTACTACATGGAGCGAAAATGAAGAAGCTGGAACAGACTGGTTTTCAGGTTTCATGAAACGTCATCCTGTACTATCTATTAGAACACCTGAAGCCACTAGTCTCGCTAGAATGACGAGTTTTAACAAAGTTACTGTTGAGACGTTTCAAAATAAATTAGAAGAAGTTTTACGTCGTCATTCTTTTGGATCTTCAGCGATTTTCAATTTAGATGAAGTGAGTCAATTAACAATTTTGTTTAGTTATTTTGATAATTAATATCACTTATTTTTTAGACTGGGGTTACTACAGTTCAGCGTGTACCTAAAATAATTGGAAGAAAAGGTCAACATCAAATAGGGCAGGTGACCTCACGTGAACGTGGAGAATTAGTTACACAAGTGGGCATAATTTCTGCTGATGGAAAAGCATTGCCTCCTATATGGGTATTCCCACGGCAACGTTTTGATGAAAACCGCATGATGAAAGGGGTTCCTCAAGTTGCTTTAGGATTAGTATCTCCTTCAGGATGGATGACAGGTGATAATTTTTTGAAAGTACTTAAACATGTTGTCAAAAATACACTCTGCTCTGATACTAATAAAATTTTACTAATCATGGATAACCACGAGTCCCATCTCTCAGTGGAGGGACTTGATTACTGCAAAGAAAATGGAATTACTGTTTTGACACTACCACCTCATACTTCTAATAAGTTACAACCTTTGGACCGAACAGTGTTTGGTCCTTTCAAAAAGTTTTTTAATGATGGTGCTAATTCCTGGATGTTGTCTAATCCTGGTCAGACACTTTCTATATATGACTTGCCTGCTATTTGTTCTTCTGCTTGGGACAGAGCTGCCAATCCAGTTAATATTAAAAGTGGTTTCAAGTGTACAGGCCTTTTGACAGGAATATATTCGGAGAAGAAGAGTTCTTATCTTCTTACGTGACAGATAGACCAATGCCTACTACAGAACCGGAACTCGGAAAAAGAGATTTTGATAGCTTGTCCAAACCGGGGCCAAGCAAAGTTTTAGTTTCTCCGAGTCACTCAACTTCTCCAAACATCATTTCTCCAGAAATGGTTAGACCGTTTCCCAAGGCGCCAGAACGTAAAACATCAAATAGATGCAGGCCTAAGGGCAAATGTATCATTGCCACGGATATTCCAGAAAAAGACGAAATTGCCAACAGGAAACTAAAACGATCTGTTACAAGGAAAGTAAATCCTAAAAAAAGACAGAAAGTCACTAAAAAAGTTGTTGAAACATCTTCTTCTTCTTCCTCTGAAGACATAATGAGCAATGAAGAATCCTCTGACTTCATAGAGCAAGATGACGAAGTGGATACAGAAGAAACAAATATTGCAAATGGTCAGTTTATAATTGCCAGAGTTTATGGAAAAACACCAGCTACATTTCGGCACTATGTTGCAGAAATTCAGGAAAAACAGATAAAAGGATACGACGTAAAATTTTATAAAAAACATGCCACTTCTAATCGGTTTATCTCCACTGAAGAAGATGCTTTTGTTATATTTGAAGACATAAAATGTATTTTACCGAAGCCCTTGAAAGATACACGTCAAAGATATGAAAATATGATCTATTTTAATACAGATTTAGAAGATTATTCATTGCATTAATTTTTTAATATCTAAACATGTCTATTTTTTTTAAATACATTTTTATAAGTAACATATGTTGTACTGTCCGAAGTCTCCCAGTACTGTCCGAAGTCTCCCAGTTCCTAGTCCGAAGTCTCCCCGTTTCTGGGGAGACTTCGGACAAATGACCCCCTGCAATATTTTTTTATTTTTGTTGTTAATTTATTGATTTGATATATTCTGCTCTTGATTGGTTATGCCTGAACCTTGGAAGCTTAAGTTAACTACTTTAAAAGGTAAATATATCAATACACTTTTCTAATAAAAATTAATTTTTAAAAATGGTCCGAACTCTCCCCGGTCTCCCCTATATATACAGACCACAGTAAAATTTGAAATAACTATTCTCAGACATGTTAGATTAACCTTGCTCTGGATTCGTCAGATTCTGTAGCGCGGCAGATTTAATCTGGCCAAATTTGGTGGCCTGGACGTTACTAACAAGCGAGTTATAAACCGAAACAATTCCAGGCCGCTTATATAGTCTGGGATAGCGGCACTGGCCTGGATTTGTGCATTAAGTTTACTATTTCTGGCCTGACTTTGTGCTAAAGATGTATCTATATATATATATATATATATATATATATATATATATATACATATATATATATATATATATATATATATATATATATATACATATATATATATATATATATATATATATATATATATATATATGTATATATATATATATATATATATATATATATGGTTATGATTGTTTATTTTGACTTTAATCTTAGTTTATTAAGCCAATAAAAAATATAACTTATTTGTTATCAAAAGTAAAATAAACTCCTTATATTGCCTGTGTTCGATGGATTCAAAGATTTTTTAGTTGTCCTTTATCGGGATAGAGAAGAAGGATAATAATAAAAAAAATATTATATTACAAAAAAATTGCGTTTCTTTATTTTATATGAACGAATAAAACAATTATCAAATTCTGCCGTTATCTTATCAATCAGCATACAAGAAAATGAATCAAATTTTTATAATAATAAGATTTTAAATCTACATACATTTATATTAAGTGAAAACCAATTTTAATTAAATTTTTCTTTACTTGAAACAAGAAACAACAAAACTTTAAACTTTTGATTAGCCTAACAAAACCTCAAATCTTAAATTTGAATGCTAATGACCATGATGTCAAACAGACCCTTCACAGATATAAAATTGAATTGTACAAAACACTTACAGCTTATTTTCTTATTGAGTTGTATGTTGGAACATACCCAGAAAAGTCCAGTCTCCTCAACGATGTGATCTCTCCTTTTTGGCACCTAGGCTTCTTCCAAACGTCTCTGCAAACCTGCTGCACTAACCAAAAACACCTGATTCATTTCTCCAAAAACTCAACTACTTATTAATGACGCAAGGACCTCCTTTTGTCAACTTGATGACATAAAAGTACTTTCACAAATCTTCACAAAATGCCCACGGTAGATACAAAGACCTCTTTTAATCTACTTGCTATCTCCTGCTGCAAAACTGTTCAATTCTTTTCACAATGCCGGTATCCAACTCACGAACCACACCTTGTCTTGAGACAAACGACTGTTTCCTTCGATGACCAAATTATAACTGACTTCTCCGGTTCTCCTGATCGGCTCACAAATTTCCATTCAAAACGTTCGTCCAATCAAAAGCTCAAATGGTGTTTACCATTATTTTGGAAAAGCCTAATTCGGTTTCAGAGAAAAACTAAATAAAAAAACAAAAGTGGGTATATTTATTACCCTGTGTGTATTACCCTGCATTATGTATATTATAAGTCTTGTTACGAAGATCAACCTCTTTTTTTGTGATACGTGGTATATAGCCAGCTACAGGAATTATTTTCCTTGTAGATTTTAAAAACTAAATAGCTTAATTTAAAATTCTTTTTGTCAATACATAATTTATACATATTTCAAAAGATTAGAATATGGTCACTTAATATTCGATTATACAAACAATGAAAAGATTAACTTACAGGTAAAATCTCTTCTAATTCTAAACAACAGTTTTTTGATAATTTTGTTGGAAACGGAAAAATGTCGTTTGCCAAACAAATTTCTATTCTTATCTACACTAAATCTTATCTTAAATTACTATATACAATTTGTTTATACTGATATCTTAAAATTTTATTTCGATGGATCTTTTTATTTATTTTTCTTTAGTTATATATATATATATATATATATATATATATATATATATATATATATATATATATATATATATATATATATATATATATATATATATAAATCATAAAAACCAAAAAAATTAACGCATGCGTGTTGACAGATCATGCATTTAAAACATGAATTTAATTGCGAGGATTCCTGTATTCTGGCAAGGGAAAATAACCATTCTAAACGTGTTTTCTTGGAAATGTGTTTAATAAAGTCCAGTGCGTCTTGTATAAATAAGAAGTCCGATATAGACAAATTGAGTAACATTTATTGTTATTTACTGACTAAACATCAA
Source organism: Diabrotica balteata (assembly GCA_918026665.1). NCBI lineage: Eukaryota > Metazoa > Arthropoda > Insecta > Coleoptera > Chrysomelidae > Diabrotica > Diabrotica balteata. The sequence goes on along the minus strand of OU898282.1, from coordinate 72,164,626 downwards.
AAATGACACAAAGACTTACTTGTACATATACACACCATAATACACCTGCATGCTAAACAGGTTGCATACCATCAACACAGGTTTAATACATTACCTTCTATTAATAACATATGAAAAACTCCTAATGAATTTTTAATCATACTATTTTTATTTTTCTTTTTTTTTTATTCTCTATGGGTAAGTTAAAACACACCAAAAAGATGTAGAAAACGAATTTTTAGAACTTTTATTATTTTTAACTAAATTTTAAAATGTATTGTATCCATTATTGTCTAAGTTATAGTTTATATGTTTGTTATTAATGTTGAGTGTCATAGCTTCTTACAAATAATCTCAACGACTAGTAAGTACACTGACATTTTGTGATATATTGTAAATATTTACACATTTTTCTAATTACAGTATCTTGATAAAGGAATTAAACAATTCCGAAAGCTAGACCAAAAGTCAAAAGAGTGTTTCTGTAACATCCCGGCCAAACTTCTGACTGCAGCCCCAATAAACTTTGTTGTATGTTTAAATTGACAGTCACGAATATCCAGTATTCATTATATATATATATATGGACATTAGCTAATGGGTGATAGCTGACATCAAAATAAAGCGTTTGAGCTCAAATTGCTTTGGTAAAATGTTGCTAGTTTTCGTTCTACAGGATGATTTATTAATATTTTTTTATATTATTTTTAGGGATATATTGAAAACTCCTCAACCGATTTAAGTAAAATTTGGTATCTTGCTATTATTTAGTATGCTTAATATGAAAATGATATTAGTTTAACCGATGACACTAGGTGGCGCCAACTACTATAACATTGGTTCATTAATGGGGCCATATTTTTTTTTTCCGCCCTGTATAAACATTCTAGGAAAAAAACATGAAATAACATTCAATTCTACACAAAAAAGGTATACTTGTTTCAAATCAAAAAAGTACACCGTTTTCGAAATAAACGTATTTGTTAGAGACGTGCATAAAATTTACAAAAACTTATGTAAATTCAAACATTATTCAAAAGGTCTTAAATAAAAGTGAATATTAAATGTATTAGTAGAAGATAATTTTTGCAAACAAAATGCATATGGTTGAAACAATTATTTTTATTAAACCTTTGACTCAGTAACAAATTTAAAAAAAAATCAGAAATTAAATTAAACAATGAAATGAATATAAGACAATTAACAAAGTGAATAATTCAAAACGAAATGAAAAAAAATTACAATAAGTGTTCAAAATGTGCACCATTAGATAAACTACATAATCTAAATCTTTTGTGTAAGTTTTGTCTTATTTTAAATAATGAGTTTCTTTGGGCCCTAATTACGTTAACTCCCTCTACAATATTTTGCCATAACTCTTGACGGTTATTTATTTTTTTTTATAAACAAGTGACTTTAGGTAGCCCCACAAGTGAAAGTCTAGGAGATTTAGTTCGTGACTACGTGCTGGCCATGGGTATACACTACCTCTACCAATCCACATTTGAGGATAAATTTCATCTAGATAATTTCTAACTTCTAGGCTATAATGTGGTGGTGCACCATCATGCATGTACCAAGAGTTCCGTTTCAAATTTAGAGGTATGTCTTCTAAAAGAGTTGGTAAATCTTTTCTCAAAAAATTTAGATACGTTATTCCGTCAAGCCTAGTTGGTAATTCGAATGGTCCTACAATACAATCCCCAAATAAGCCACACCAGATATTTATGGAAAACTCGTGTTGAAAATGATGTTCTTGAAATGCATGAGGATTTTCTGACGCGTAGGTATGGCTGTTGCGCCAGTTAAATACACCGCTTCTAGTAAATGTGGCTTCATCGGTAAATAAAATTTTATTATAAAACATTGGATCGTCTAAATGCCGCCTCATCATAAACTGACTAAATCGGAGCCTTGCTGGAAAATCGTGTGGTAAAAGATTCTGTACTGGAGTAAAACGATACGGATACAGATTTTCTGTCCGTATTATTCTTGACACCGTAGATTTGCTTATACCAGTGGCCGCAGAAACAAGCCTTGTACTGGTTTCTGGATCTTCCGCAACACTCACAACAATTTCATCCTCCATATCCGCATCAATTACTCTCGGTCTTCCAGCATTCCTGTTTTTGGAATGAAATGACCCTGTTTCGCCTAATCTGTCGAACAATGATCTAATAGTTTTAAGGTTTGGTTGCCTTCTATTGGGATAAAGTTCGAAATACAGTTCAGCTGCTTTACGAGCACAAAAATTTTCCTGGGCATACAAACACATTATATCGCGAATTTCTACATTAGAAAATTCACTATGACGTGGCATTTTTCCTTTATCTTAAGTGGTTTATAAAAAACTTAATAGCACTTTGACAAATAATGACTCGCACTGCACTTATGACAACTATGACAACTAATAATAAATAAATTCGTAGTTACCTTTGACAACTAATAATAAATAAATTCGTACTTACGCCTTGACTTTGCCATTAAGTTCACAGCATAGGTACCTGCTTGTTTTGCGAAAAACAAAATACGTTTATTTCGAAAACGGTGTACTTTTTTGATTTGAAACACGAATACCTTTTTTGTGTAGAATTGAATGTTATTTCATGTTCTTTTTCGTAGAATATTTATACAGGGCGGACAAAAAAATTATGGCCCCATTAATGAACCAATGTTACAGTAGGTGGCGCCACCTAGTGTCAATGGTAAAACTAATATCATTTTCTTATTAAGCATATTAAATAATAGCAAGATACCAAATTTCACTTAAATCGGTTAAATAGTTTTCAATATATCCATAAAAATAATATAAAAAATATTAATGAATCTCCCTGTAGAACGAAAAATAGCAACATTTTTCCTAAGCAATTTGAGCTCATACGCTTTATTTTGATGTTAGCTATCACCTATTAGCTAATGTCCAATTAATTATGGGACACCCTGTATATATATATATATATATATATATATATATATATATATATATATATATATATATATATATATATATATATTATTGTGATATTTAAGGTCTTGGTGCGCCAAGCAATAATTAGCTAATTAATTTTTTTGATTAATTAAAATTATTTAAATGATATGATGATGACTCTATCACAATTTTTAATTCTTTTATCTCAGGGTTAAATTCGTGCTTCAATATCTATACTATTACATGTGAAAGGTAAGGTCCAAAGAATACCGAATAATAAAAAACACATATGATCTAACACTATATATTGACATAAAAATAATGAAATAATTCACACTCAAAAGTTTTCAGTAAACAAAATCTCATATAATAATTCTCAAAATTTTGTTCTACGTACGTGAACAATCAAAATTAATGGTACAAACAATATTAGTTGAAATCTCAAAATCCAAGTATTACTCTAAATCTCCTAATCAAAATATTTATATCCTTTCTAAATTAAGTGATAAAAATTGTGTTATCAATGAAAGAAAAACTGCAAAAAACAAAACTATCTCTCACTGATGATGAGTGGTCCAAATCCTTGTTATTTGTAGACTATACTATTTACTCGTGGCCGCTCCCTAAGTAATTAGCAATCTTACAATAAATTGTTGCAAGTATAGTGTCCTTAATGATCTCCTTCAAAAGCACAAATCATTCAAATTATGATAGCCTTTCTCCTCTCGATAAACTGAATCTCTCGTTGGCCCGAGTGAAAAATGACTCTTGGAATATCTTCTCTTTACGATAAACTGAATCTCTCGTTGGCCTGAACAGTGACTCTTGGAATATAAGTAGAAAAATATGACTTACAATATTTTGCTGCTTCAGCTTCTGTCAGATACACTAACTCCACAAAAACTCACTAACATTCAACACTACTGCTTGCTACTTCTCGGGAACCGCCAGAGAACAATCACTGTTCGTCTTACAGACTTGGAAAACCAACTGATTATCTTTTCTCTCTCCTAAATCTAGCTAAACTTTTATTCCTACATACCTATCCCACCTTTTTTTTCTCCGCCAATCAAAACTCGTCACAATTCCCCATTCTTTCATTCCGATAACAAACAAATTTTTACCTATAATTGTAAAATTTCCTAAAACTTATTTACAAATAATATTTTTCTATAATTCTTAAAAACTAACAAAAGCATCTTTCCAAATCTCTTCTATTGTCTATAATCACTGCGTTAATGTATTTGGAAAACCCGGTTCAATTGTTCTTTGGATTTCACTTAAAATTATGCAGGTCACTCAAGTATAGTATAACAAAAGAAATAATTTATGCATAGTACATTTTGTTTAATACAGGTAATCCAAAAATTTTAAATACTTTCCTTCTTCGAAATGTTTGTTGGGTATTATCCTACTTATCTGAATTATTTTAATGTTTTGAATTTTGAAATATTTTAAACAACAAATATTTTTCTCGATTGTACATATCATAACAATATATATATATATATATATATATATATATATATATATATATATATATATATATATATATGTTACGTCCCTCCACACATATTTTTTATTAAGTATTTCTTATTATTTTATTTTATAATTAATTATTTTATTAACGTGTGTGTATGTCCTACAATCGTAAATTAATACGGCCCTGGACCAGGGGCGGCTGGTCCTATGCGGCAGGTGAGGCAGTGCCTCACCAGTATTAATCGACTATTTACGTTCTTTAACTACAATTTAACTTTTTGGAATTTTCTAAATAACTTTATTTTCATTATGATAAAAAATTAAAATAGGTACACCCCTGATGTCTTATCTTTGTATATTTCTTCATAATCTACGGGCCGGACAAGGGACAAGCTTAAACCACAAAATATTAAATAAACAACTGCGCCTATCATCTGTGCATCTCATTCTCTCTTTAAAAATTATAGCCGAGGCATGCCTCACGGCATTGCTCTGTCTAGCATATTAGACATCACATTATGTAGCGAAATTCAACATGATTTATTTATTTTCTGCCCACTATTTCACCGAACAGGAGAGGCAAGCCTCTCTCGTTTGGTGTAGTTCTTTTAATTAGCAGCGTTGCCGTTATTCGCTACATTTTTTCCCTCGGGGTATAAAAGTACATTTTAAATAAAACATAGATTTTTATTTGAAAATTGTAACAACATTGGAGTATTTTCCTTTAGTAGATGGTACTATACATATTGTTCTATTGTTTTCCGATTTAACAAACAATATTTTTTTTCTATGCATTTACCAGATTAGCAACTTTGGTACATTTTGGAACATTTCTGCAAAATTGTTGTAGTAAGTAGTAGTTAAATTACTTCCTGTTGACCTGTTGGTGCGGCAGGATCACGTTTGACGTATCTCGTGTTGTTTTTCATTAAAAAACAGTAAGATTACATGTTATATAATAAGTGCAATTCTAATTAAGTTTTTTTAATAATTTTGGTGGGTTTGTTTTTGTCTGCAGGATTTTCTGTTTTAGTGAAAAATGGATTTAGCACCGAGCACTTCGTCACAACTTTCCCAGGTAAATGTAAATATTCGTAATACTTGTAATCTCGTAAATTTTTTAGTCAAACAGCAGAATTTTTCAAGTCATTCATATGAAGATAAATTATATATAGTTAAAGTAGTAAAACGACCTATTCCAGATTTAAGTAAACATCTTGTTTCTATCGGTGGCGTCGGAAAACCAAATCGGGGATTTCAAAATGAATAGTACGAAAAGTTTGACTGGCTTACGGGTAGTATAACATTAAATAAATTGTTTTGTTGGCCATGCATTTTATTTGCCACAGCTAATACTAGCGACAAAGTTTGGTTCAAAAATGGTTATACTGATTTGAAAAATTTGTCTCGGAGTCTATTATTACACAATAAAAGTTCTCAACATATTACATCGAATTGCAAGCTTACTCTTATGAGAAAACAAAAGCAAAATATCGCTACAGCACTAGACAATTCGCGTAAAATAGATATTGAAAATTTCAATGCTAGGGTTAAAGAAAATCGGCAAATTTTAAAAAGCCTTACAGATATTACGTCACACCTCTGTATGCAAGAGTTACCGTTTAGGGGGCATGATGAATCTAATGAATCTTTAAATTGCGGGAATTTCAAAGAGCTAGTTGTTCTTGTTAGTAAATTTGACACCAATTTAAAAACATTTTTAGAACATGATAATGACTCTAGATCAGTTTTTTCTGGGACATCTAAAACCATACAAAATGAATTAATCGATTCAATTGCTTTCGTTATAAATAAAAAAATTGAGGAAGAAATTTCAAAATCATTATTCTTTTCCTGGCAGGTGGATGAGACTACTGATATAAGCTGCCATTCACAACTATCCGTTATTTTTCGTTACGTAATAAACAATAAACCAGTCGAACGATTCATAGGATTTTACGATGTAAGTTCCGGGCGTTCTGCTCAAGATTTATTTGAATTTTCATCTACCAAATTTGATCGTGAAGAAGATGGCACTAGATTAGCAGTCGCCATTTATAACACTTACTAACAAATCTCCCAGATAAAAAATACCTACTAACCCCCAAAAAAATATAAAAATCCCAAAAAAATTAATAAAAAATATATAAATTCAAAAAAATATATAAAATAATAAAAAATTCACAAAAAAATTATAAAAATACAAAAAGGACACGGGAGAGGCCACCTAGATCCTTGAGGCTACAACTTGGCCGCTAACCAAGGTGCAGGTTCGAGGATTACAGCTCCCTCGTTTTTCGTTCGCTTTTATCTCACGATATGAGATTTCATGATAAACGGGAGTAAGTCGCTTAACGACACCTTGGGTATGATTTAAGTTACATTTATGAGCACCCTATTACACATGGTGCTCATAAATACAGCTCAATCGCGGACTTTTTCAAAAAGCAGTCAGCCCTTATGTTGCACCTTCAGTGCACATAAGGGAGGGTGGAGGAGGGCTTAGGAGAGCTTTGAGGTGAGGATGACTTTTGTTGATCCGCGCGCGTATCGTCAGAAGTCCTTCTCACGCCAAGTCATTGTTTGCTGGCGCGAGCAATGCCTCCTTAGCCGGGTATGACTGGAGCAAAGAGAAGCTAACCATAATAATAATAATTTTCCTTACGTGTAGTGTGCCTCACCAGCTTGTACTATCACGAGCCGCCCCTGCCCTGGACAGTCTACCCCTACTAGACTTTAGAGAATGCAAAGCTACCATAGTACACACACCTCAATTTCAATCAGTCTTGTATAAATCAGCGCGCTAAACACTTCAGTATATTTTGTGTAAACTTGACGCGGCTAAGAAGAGTCCCTGAAGCCACTCTGAGTTCCCCCCAGTACACTGTGGAAGAAGCAGAAGTTCTAGATTAACATCACAAGTACCGTAATTTGATTGCATACACACACAACATTTATATTAATTGATAAATTTACATATAACTTATTTTCATATTAAAAATAATACGAGCACCTAACAAAATAATTATGAACAAGTGTTTGCTTCTATAGTAATATACATTTGTGTACATTGGTCCTACAGATACTGAATTAAAATTAGTTAAGAGTAATTTATTCAATTAAAAACGCTATCAAATTATATATAAATTTTTAAATATTTGAGCAAATCTTCTCAAAGATCGTTGAAGGTCATTTAAAAGTCTGTAAACGGTATATATATCTGGCAATCAGCCTTCTTTAATCCCAAGTACGACTACCTGTCCTTTGTTAAATATAAGCCTTTACAATTTCTAAAATCACGTAAAATTCCTACGTAACAAGTTACCTGATTTAAGTATAAGCAATTACAATATCTATAAAATTTCTTATGAATACTAATTAAGAATTCTTTGAATGCAGGGTGCTTTATAAGCTTATATATTTTATTTAAATAACTTTTAAAATTTAAAAATTTAATTTTTAAATTTTAAATTTTATTTTAATTTAAAAATTTAGAAATTTTAAAAACGCAATATTTATTGAACCCTTTGGTTTTAAAAATATTTTATGCGTGTATTTCTAGTTACAATTAAATAAATATATTGATTTTTGTTTAAATAATACTTGGAGTGTTTTTTTTTTTGTTTTTTCTTTTTTGCTCGATTATACATACGCAAATATAATAAATATTTATACTTATTGATACTTATTGAGTTTCATAACTTTAAAAGTATTACATATACGAGTACATACTGAACTTATTGAGAATAATTCTTTAAAGGTTCTTTGTGTTACCAACATTTCTATTTCCATAAATAATAATGTCTTCCAGAAATTCAAATAGAATTGTTCGTTTGCGTGCGTTGAGAAACGTTGACATTTGTAAAATTAAACAAATGGAAAAACTGGCAGATGAAGTATTAGTTGATGCTTCATTAATTCCAGGATTTCTCTTTGCTGCAAAAGACTACGAAGACAAAGACTACTATCAATACTAGTTTTAATGATCAGCATACTGAATTAATTAATTTAATTGCTGTTGAGGAAGACGTAGATTTAGATACGGAAGAATTAATTAGATTTGAATTTGCTAATAGTATTAATAAAATAGCTTCTATTTATTTTAAACATAATGCATCATTGAACATTACTGCTAGTGGAACTCAAAATGTGTCCGCTGATCCACATATTAGATCAAATACTAATGTAAATCTTCCTAAACTAAATTTAAGTATATTTACGGACGAGATTCCCGATTTTCCCACATTTATAGATTTATATAATGCTCTTGTGCATAATAACTCCGATCTTTCTAATATAGAAAAGTTTAGTTATCTTCTGCAATCACTTAAGGGAGTACCTTACAATTTAATTAAAAGCATTAAGCTTCAAGATTCTAATTATATAATTACTTACGACACCTTAATTGATCGCTATGAGGGAAAACGAGACTTATCTAGAGCATTGTGGAAAAATATACAAAAAGCCAGTGTGGTTAAAACTGATGATCCTATTTCACTTAGAAAGTTATTAGATATTTTCAATGAAAACTTAGCATCTCTAGAAAAATTACTTTTTTCTCGCTCTCAATGGGACTTCATTCTAATGAATTTACTGATGGACAAATTGGATGTAGAGACAGTTAGAGCTTTTGAATTACACTTTGCTTCAAAAAATGTACCGACCTATGAGGAAGTTTATAAGTTCGCATTGCAGCGTTGCACTTAATTGGAATCGTATAAAAGAGAAGTGAGCAAAAATGTTAAATCTGCCAATTCCGATAGTTCTAATAACGTAAGATATTCATCTCGTCAAACTTCTACATTTTTGACCAGTTCTGTCAAAAATAAATGTCTATTTTGTGGTTTGGATCATGATGTGTTTAAATATAATCAATTTCTTGCTGAATCACCTCAAAAACGTTTTGACTTTGCTAAACAGAGTAAATGTTGTATAAATTGCTTGTCTAGAACTCATGTTACGGTCAAATGCCTTTCTTCCAAAATATGTACACATTGTAATAAAAAACATCATACTGCTCTTCACTTTGATTATCTCAATGCGAGTGATCAATCATCTTCTTATTCTTCTCATAACGAGGTTACTAGTTCATCTACCGATCCCATGCCTTCTATTTTTGCCTTATCAAATACTTTAACAAATAATGTCTTGCTAGCTACAGCTACAATCTATGTTCTAGATGGTTTTGGTTAAGCCTTGGAAGTTAGAGCCTTGTTAGACAGTGCGTCTCAAGCTAACTTTATTAGCAAAGAATGTGCAGACAAATTAAGTCTCCCTAGATTCAATGCGGCTTTATCGATACTAGGTCTTGATAGAATGTGCACCCCAGCCAAATCAGGCGTAAAATTGAACATTTCTTCGTCTTATAACATAAACTTTCATTGCGAGATGGATGCAATAATTCTTCCTCAAATCTGTCAAAACATGCCAACTGTTCCAATTTCTTTAGACAACTTGCCATATCTTCAACATTTAAGGTTGGCTGATAAAATGGCAAAGTTGATGTTCTATTAGGAGTAAATATTTTTCCTTATATCTTAACAGGGGGAATTATTAAAACTCGTAATGATCAGCTTTCAGCTCTTGAAACAAGTTTCGGTTATGTTTTGATGGGAAATATTCCACCTACAAATATAAAAAATATTTATTCCTTTTTGACGTCATTTTCTGCTAATGATTCTGAGCAATTAGATGCCACATTGAAACAATTCTGGGCCATTGAGGAAGTACCAGAAGTTAAATCTTATTCTCCGGAAGACTCGTTCTGTGATAAGCTGTATACTACCACTTATAGAAATGCCGAGGGCAGATTTGTAGTAAATCTGCCTTTTAAAAACTAAATACCGTCTTTTGGCGACACAAAACGTTCAGCCTTACAAAGATTTAGTTCTTTAGAGCGCAGATTTGCCAAAAGGAATCACTTAAGATTCAGTATTCAAACTTTATCAAAAGTTTCATAGATAATCATTATTTAATTCGTATTCAGCCAAGTACGGCAGTAAATAATGTTTATTATCTACCACACCACTGTATTTACAAGGAGTCCAGTACTACTCCATTGCGCGTTGTGTTTGATGCTTCCGCACACGCCCCTAACTTTCCGTCTTTAAACAATACTTTATATTAAGGTCCAAAATTACAAAATGATCTTGTAAATTTATTGCTAAAATTCAGGTTTCATAAATATGTCTTTACTGCAGATATTAAATCCATGTTTACCCAGATTCTTATCACTTCTGAGCAACAAAGATTTCAAAGAATACTTTGGCGTTTTTCGGAACAGGAATCTATTGCTGAATACGATCTTACTCGGGTTACTTTCGGTGTGTCTAGCTCACCATATCTTGCAATTCGTACCCTACAGCAGCTAGCACTCGACGAACCGGACTTACCTGTGGCCTCATCTAAAAGATACTTACGTAGATGATGTGGTGACAGGAAAGGATTCTTTAGAAAATAGTGTTCTTGCTATAAAATAATTAATATCTTTATTGAAACGTGGTGGATTTGAGTTACGAAAATGGGCAAGTAATGCCCCTCAGTTATTCTCTCTCGCTAATATTCCTTTGGATCATATTTTGCAACAGTCTTTTTCATTTGACTTAGATCAATATTCGTTGAAGGTATTAGGACTTGGATGGAATCCATCATCTGATGATTTCTTTTACCTCTCCAAGCTTCTTAAAATTTTACCTATCCAAGCTTCCTGCACAAAGCGAAATATCTTAAGCCAAATAGCTCGCATATTCGATCCTTACGGTATTCTCAATCCTGTCACTTTGATAGTGAAAACTATTACTCAGCGTCTTTGGCTACTTAATTAAGATTGGGATGCAATACCACCTTTGGAAATTACTTCAAGGTGGGAACAATTTAAAATTAAACTGCCTATATTGTCTAAGTTTTCTTTACCTCGTCATATTTCTTTAAATGGAATTATTTCCTGTGAGCTTCATGGCTTTTGCGACGCTTCTTTACATGGATCTTCTGCTGTTACATACCTTCGTGTTTGTTATAATACAGGAGTCATCAAAACTTATTTTTTCTTTTAGCCCGAACCAAGGTATCTCCTACTAGGGTTCAAACTATTCCTCGTCTTGAACTCAATGCAGCAGTAATTCTTAGTAAATTATTGTCTTATATACTGCAGACTCTCACTATATCGTTTAGTAGAATTTACGCTTGGTCAGATTCGACTATTGGTCTTCATTGGATTAATTCACAGCCATATAAATGGAAAACCTTCGTTAGTAATAGAATTTCTTATATTCAAGACAGGGTTGCTTCAAAACACTGGCGCTATATTCCTTCTTAATTAAATAGTGCGGATCATGGATCTCGTGGACTTTTCCCTGAGGATTTCTTAAATACTCCTGCTTGGTGGGTGTGTCCGGAGTTTCTTCGCACTACTGAAGATAACTGGTCATTCTCCATGACCGATTCTATCAAACATAACCTAGAATTAAAACAGAAGAGTTGTCTTTTGTCTTTTCCATCTGATGAATTTGTCGATGATCTCTGTAATCGATTTTCTTCTTCTTCTTCTTCTACTTTTTGTAGATCTTTCGATCTGTTTAATTCTGAAGCTGCCTCTGGTTAATTTCTTGGGAGGTAGATTGCCAACTATTCCTCCATCTTTTAGGTGGTCTTCTGGGGGCTCTTGAACCAGGCGGATTGTTTTCTAGGGCAATTTTTGGGAGTCTATTCTCATCCATTCATCTTACATGGTTGTACCACATCCTCTTGCGCTGTCTTCCCCATCTTACCATATCTTGAATTTTGCACTGCTCTCTAATGTTTGTATTTCTCACTCTGTCCCTTCTTGTTTTCCCCATTATTGTTCTTAGGGTTTTCATTTTGGCAACCCTTAGCATCTGTTTCGTTTTGTTGGTATCTTCGCGCACTTCTATGCCATATGTCATGATCGGTCGTATGCAAGTCTTATAGATTCTAATTTTACTATCTGTGCGCATATACGGATTAGAACAGACTATCTCCCGCAGACATCCTGACAGTGCAGATGCTTTGTTGATCTGACTCCTCAGGTCCTTTACTGGGTAATGGGTGCTTGATATATCTATGCCCAGATATCTGAATTGCATCACCTGTTCTATGGGGTTGTCCTCAACCACTAACTTACATCTGAGCGGATCTTTTGCTATTATCATACATTTAGTTTTGTTGGTAGAGATGTTCATATTTAATAGTCGGCTTGTTTGAAAGAACTGAAAGAGCTGCCTTTGGAGATCATCTTCTGATTCGGCAATAATTGATGCATCGTCTGCGTAGCACACCATACCAATTCTTTTGTTGCCCATTCTATATCCGAGATTAAGAGATGTTACTTTGTTGATAATTTTGCCCATGAGAAGATTAAACAAGAAGGGGCTTAAACTGTCGCCTTGTCTAATTCCTCCCGGTGTTGAAATATTTTCAGTGAATTCGTCTCCTGCTCTAACTTTGGTTACGTTGTTGTTATTTGATTTTCTTCCTTTTTAAAATTAAAGCGTATCTTTTCCTGTGTTCTTAGATTCGTTGGTAGGTAAGATATCTTAAGGTGGAAATAGAACAGGTTAAGGGTAATACTGTAAAATTTAAATATTTGAAAAAATTAAATCCCTTCATTGATTCACATGATCTCCTAAGAGTGGGTGGAAAACTTATCCAGTCAGAATTGGCGTATGACAAGCCTCTTCTTTTACCTTCCTAAGGTAATTTTATAAAATTACTTATTTCGGAAGTTCATATTGTGCATCTACATGCAGGCATTCAAGGTACGCACTTTGCTTTGTCACAAAACTTTTGGATAATTTCATCCAAACGTGTTATTCGTAGTGTTCTTTCAAAATGTCTTTCCTGTTAGAGACTAAAACCTCAAAATTATCAGCCACCTATGGGGGCTCTTCCCGACGTACGGATATCCAAGGTCAAACCATTTTTTTGCGTTGGCGTCGACTTTGGCGGTCCTTTTCTGATACGAACCAATAAGATTAAAAATGTCAAACAAACGAAAGCCTATATTTGCCTATTTGTATGCTTTGCCACTAAGGCTTTGCACTTAGAATTGGTATCTGAACTTAGTACCGAGGCATTTTTAGCCATTTAGACGTTTTATAGCACGTCGAGGACGTTGCTCTGTTGTATATTCTGATTGCGGAACAAATTTTGTAGGAGCAAAATTCTATTTAGAAGACAATAAGTCGCATTTTGATAAAAACGACGTCATTACATGGCATTTAAATCCCCCTGCAGCTTCCCATTTTGATGGATTGTTTGAAGCGGTTATAAAAAGCGTAAAAACACATGTGTCTAGAGTCATAGGCGAACAAGTTTTAACCTATGAAGAATTCAATACATTACTCATACAAATAGAGGCTGTCTTAAATAGTCGTCCCCTATGTCCTGTCAGTAATGATCTAAATGATTTTTCAACTTTAACACTAGGACATTTTCTTACACTAAAGCCTTTAAAGATAATTTCCGATCGGGATTACAGTGATGTTCATTTAAATAGGCTAAGTCGTTGGCAATTGCTGCAACGATTACATGCAGACTTTTGGCAAAGATGGAGCAGAGAATATTTACATACTCTTCATCAACGCACGAAGTGGCATAAAAATGAGGGTAATCCTAATATGAGTACTCTTGTACTAATACGTAATGAGACCAAGCCTCCCTTACAATGGCAAATGGGTCGAATTAAAACTTTAATTTTTGGTCAAGCTGGTATTGCTCGCGTAGCTATCGTACAAACCGCGAAATGTAAACTTAGGCGACCTTTGGTGAAGCTATGCCCTTTGCCTTATATTGACTAAAAATGCAAATATGCATTTTGGTGGGTGGGAATGTTACGTCCCTCCACACATATTCTTATTTTTTATTCAGCGCGCTAAACACTTCAGTATATTTTGTGTAAACTTGACGCGGCTAAGAAGAGTTCCTGAAGCCACCCTGAGTTCCCCTCAGTGCACTGTGAAAGAAGCAGAAGTTCTAGATCAACATCACAGGTGCCGTAATTTGATGGCATACACACACAACATTTATATTAATTGATAAATTTACATATAACTTATTTTCATATTAAAAATAATACGAGCACCTAACAAAATAATTATGAACAAGTGTTTGCTTCTATAGTAATATACATTTGTACACAATATATATATATATATATATATATATATATATATATATATATATATATATACTTCTAGCGGTTAATATAAGCTCCGTACTAAAACGGTATTATAATAACTCCAGTAGAATATACACCATGTATATTATTATCTAAGTAGCGCTTTATGTAAACTCCGACCAACAGGTAAGATCAAGTGGACTCCGTAACTGGATAAAACATTTTTGGGATCCGTATATAGTTTTTAGCGTACACAACTAAGCTCCTGCAATGTTGTCAATAATTGTATTAGTCGTAGATTTTCAAATTTTATAGCAGGTTCATTTTGGAACTAAAATTTATTTAAATATCCACCAGTTTAGTCATCGAGGAATTTCAGGAATATTTGGTTAATGTATTTAAATAGGTTATAATATAAATGGTTAACAATATAATTTTATTTTTATGTATAATAAGCGCGGTGATAATTTATATTACTTGCTCTAATTATTTTCAAACTTTAGTAAGTGTCTATTATAAACTAATTAATGCTAATAAATAGTATTATTTTATAGCGTTCTAATATATAATCTATTGATTAAATCCGAATAGCTGTTTGATATTCCTTTACTTTCTCGAAATTATATTTTAGATATATTTATATTTATTCTAACACTCGAAAGCTTATTTAATTGCCAAAACCTTCCTTCCATATTCCATTCACTTATAAGGGGCAGCACTAACATCAGTACGATAATAAGGCTTACCTATAGTCCTGGGCTGGCTAATAGGAAGCATTAGTGTAACAGTTTTATTGGTTTCGGAACTGCTACCTGGATTGGGGAAGCAGGATATCAGCATTAAGTTAATGCATATAGAAATTGTTGCTTGACCGGCGAAATATCAAATACCTGCACGACGGTAGCAGTCTGAGAAAGCAACGCAAAACAACTTATTATTAGACAATGTCATATTTTCTAATAAAATAATATTGACTTTACAACGAGACAAATTTTCTGCTGTTGGACATCGAAACATGTACATAGCAACGAATTTCCTACGTCGGTATCCCGAAAAATTGTTGTAATAATGATACGGGAAACAAAAAACTTAAGATGGAAATGGGCGCCAAGAAACTCTGCGTTAATAAACAGTAGAATAAAATACAGATTCTCAATTCAAATAGTCAAAAAATTAAAGAACAGCTTATTAAGATAGAAATAGCACCTATTTTTAATCTATTAACGGCCCAAGGTACAAAACAGCTCCTAGTTATGCTAATGATTAGATCTAGAGCTTAAATGTAATAATATAACATAGAAGATTGGAACAATTTAGATATCGCTGATAACGTTGTCACATAAAAGATAAAAGGGAAAATGCATGTAGTAAACCATAGATATATAATACAAATAGACTGACTGCTGCCATACATCCGCGCTTCCGCAATGCGACAGAGAAAACTGACAAAAATCAATCCCTGCATCTTTTTCTAATGGGACGGGTTTATTGACCACGTTTTCGATAAACCTGACAAATTAGAAAGAGATGCAGGGACTACTTTTCGTCACTTTTCTCTGTCGCACTGGGGAAAGGGATATTTATTGCAACAGTTAGTCCATTTGTATTTTATGTCTATGTATCAAACTGATATCTTCATATAACTATTAAATCTTCAAAAAGAAGAAATTGTAATATAAACAAAATTTGTTTAGTACGTGTCTAGAAAAGAACTCAAAAATAAGGAATTTGGAGATAGAAACGTCAACTACATGTATAGTATAAAAATCAAATTTATTCTTTTAACCAAAATGGTTACACCAAGTTTGATTGTATTAAAATATTCGGTAGCTCCAACTAACTGTACTTTACAGTATTCAATTATCCATCTCAATATGTCCGAATTTATTTTTTTTTATTTTTTGGATAGAATACAAGAAATATGACACAGTATTTATTAATATATATTTTATTTGGCGTTTCGATGTTTAAATAGGAGTTCGTTCTCAAAAATGTACAATATTATTTTTACAAGGTACATATTGCGTAGATACGTACAAGATGTTATTTATGTTTTTACTTTATCTGGCTGGTTATATTATAATCAATTAGTTCCCAGTTGTTCCGCAATCTGTATTGATTTGTGATATTATCCATAACAGGTTTATATATTTCTTTTTTTCACTTTTTTCGTCGTCCATATTTCATGTACATATGTTATTATAGGTCTTACGACTGCATGGTAAATTCTTAATTTTGGTATTGCATGGTATATTTTTGGATTTAATTTTTTTGCTTAAAAAGGAGCGATTGCCAGTGCGATTGTATATATTCTGTTGTTAATCTCGTTTGTAATGTTTTTATTAACAGTGATTTTAGTTCACACATAATTAGATCGATGAACCATTTTAAATTTGTACTGGTCTATTGACATAGGATGTCTTATCATGTTTCTCTTTTTATGATATATTTTTTATCCTCGTTTATATGGAGGGCCCATTTTTTCCGCTTTTTCGTATAGAATTTATTGAAGTTTTTGTTGTTACTGTTGTAGTTTTGCAACTACATAAAGTATTATTTAAATATCAATAGACTTTTTGTTAGTTTTGATTCTTCTCGTATAATTAGCCCAGTAACAGAGAGTTATTCCATCCAATAAGGGTGGAGGCTGCTCAGTCATCAAAGACAATCATTTCATTCAGTAGGGATGAAGGCTGCTTAGTCATCAAAGACAGTCGTTCTATCCAGTAGATGTGGTGGCTGCTCAGTTATCGAAGAGACGAGTTCCATCTGTCAAACAAGAGAGTCGTGTCTTGGTTAAGGGGTAGCTTTGCGCTATAGCTGATTCTTTTGTGGTTTCTGTGTGTCAAAGGAGTAAGGTACAATCTACATATTTGTTGCCAAAATTACTTTGCTACTGTATCGAGTACCGTTTGAATAATAATATGAATTTTGTTACAAATTTATCTTTTATGCTGAACTCTAATAAATCTTTTACCGCGAATTGGAAAACATGTTTTAACCTTTATTTGAAACATTTATCGTTAACGTTCAGTGGACCATTTTACGTTTATCTAAATAAGTATAATACTATATTCTGTAATAGCTGTAGATTTATTTTACTATTGTATCTGTATGGGTATAATGTGTAATATAATATTATTTTGTACATAAATAAATATACAAAATCATCCTAATTGCATTACATTGATATTTATGTGGCAATTAGCTAAGTCATTAGTCTTTCCAGCCGTATCATATTTTCCCCGATTTTTTTTTGTAGACAAGCGGTTTAATTTGTGTAATATAATATCCCCGATTCGTTTCATAATATTTAGTTTTCAAAACAGCTGTAACGCTAATTCGTTCACCTCTTTTAAAAGCCCTATATATGAGTTGCGACCGATATCACAATTTTAATACCTAAGTTGTTAAGTTATTTTAAATTAAGTCTTTAATACCTAAAATTATTACTATACAAATCTGATTCGAAATATCGTCAAAAAGTAATACACGGCATGTAAAATTTAAATTTTGAATAAAAAGTAAAAGATTAGACATCACTTATGGGGTTCAAAGAACGAGCCTGTACGAAGATTGAAGTACTAATAAGACCACCGCAATCGGGCATACCCCGGGTAATGATTAATTAATTAATCGGCTAATTCTTCATTCACCCTTTTAATATAATTTTGTCAAATTGGTGCTTTTTAGGACCAACTATTCTAATAACAACTGTTAAGGGTATATCTAGAGATAAAGAAACTTTAATTTACTTAAACTTATCAGACATACGCGCTAAACACGAATCTGAGTTATTTCTAGAGCAGGAAACACAAATAGGGCCTAACCTAGGGTACTTGGTATAAAGCTGATCGATAAAAACCACATTATAGATATAGACATGCTATTTCTATAGGAAACAAAGCAAAGAAAAACTCAAAGTAAGAAAGAACAAAACCAGTCAGCTGAGAGAACTTTTAAACGACGTTGAGCTTGGATCCACCATATAATTAAAATACTACAATGGCTTATCCGGATGATGAACAACTGTATTTAAATTTTGAAGATACCCAAAGTCTAGAGACAAGCCAAATTTGTTACTTTGCTTAAACCTGGCAAAAACTCTAACGACCACAAAAACTATCAGCCAATATCTTTATTTTGTCAGCTATTTCAAATACTATTGAACAAGATTGTTAGTATGATTTCACTGATGTTATAAGAAACACTCAAATTAAAAGACGAAAGTGGCTATATATAGGGAAGATCATGTACATCACAAATACTAAATCTTACGCAAGACAGCAAAGACAGGCACGAAAAATAGTCGGTATCAGGGGTGGTATTTTTTAATCTAACTACCACTTACGACACCTCAAATTACAAGATATTAAAGCATATAAAAAGGACAGCAGAAAAAATGTGCGCTTTTTCAATTCTCCTAACACAGACGCTTTCACAAAAATGAACCGCCAATAATGTCATGAAATCGTTGAACTGTAGACTTTCTATAAATTCATTCAAGTTTTTCACTCAAGGTTGATGGCGTATAGACCAACGAAGCCGCAGACGTTTTTAAGAGTAACAAAGCTGTCCTTTAGATGGAAATGGATATTTAGAAATCTTATCGAATATCAGAAATCTTTCTGATATTCAATAAGATTCTGCTTTAAAGGAGGTTTATTCTCAAGTTTCAGAAACGTTTGCCTGAGACAAATTTTGGATTAAATATGTGTGTGACAAAAAACATGCGGAACTAAAACCTTTGGCAGTGAAACTCTGTACTGTACTATGTTTGGCTCAACTTATGTGTTCGAAGCAAATGAACTTTATTAAAAATCGGTACAGATCTCGGTTGACAGAGTAATAGTCTAATTTTTTAAGGAGTTTTACCTTTAGTTTTAGACTTATTGTAATCATTAATTTTGAAATAAATTAAACTAATGTACCCCTTCCTAAACAAGATGGCCTAGTTGCCTGGTTTCAACTATAGCGAGGGTGATATCTTGATGGGGGGGAGGGGTAACAACTACTGGAGGGTTTTTGGGTAGCGCCCCCCTCCGGTTACGTGAGTGTCCGGACCACAGAAGTGTAGTAGTAGATTTTCGAAACGGACGCTTACGGAATATAATTTGTGACAGCCTGCTCTAGAAGATAAGTAGCTAGAGAACGAAAAAAACCAATTCTAGATTCGCACGATTCACTTTTCGAATACCAGCCCATTGTACGATGGCTCAAATCAAGAAAAAACTGGTCAGATCAACACATTTGCAACATATATCAGAAAAAACATGTTAATAATAAGACACTAATTTGTTTTAACGTAATTTAACAGAACTAAATACAGTAAATACAGCATACGACAACAATGGCAAGAAACTGATAACAGAATTAATGAGACACATGCAAAAAGGTCACAGTTCACAAGATTTAGCAACGACATAGCACCAGGTATGAAATAAATCTTAAAAGTATACAACATAAAAACGCAGAACCCTTAAAAATGTGGAAGCATAAGATGAATACACAATAAATAATAACATATTTCAGTAGGCAAGATCAACAAAAGTATACTTTTATCAAGCGGACACAAATCAGTGATATACTACATTTTGACAAACAAAAATTTTCATTACAAAGAAGTATTAAACTGGAAAAACTAGTTGAGGAAAAATAATTAAAACAAACCATGAAAATTTGATGATTCGAAGGAAATCTGTCGGACTATGGCAACTGGCATGCCATCCAGAACGCATTCAGACATGGTCTCAGAGTCAGCAACAACCTTTATTGGGAGTCTTAAGCTATTATGTAGGGTACCTGTTATATACTTTATTAACACATCTTTTCAACTACTTAAAACTTACCCAGAATTTTGGTAGCTTGACTCATGTATACCTGGTAATAATTCACTGATGTTGGACTTTTTGGCCCGAAAACGTTATGTAATCTAGCCCGAAAGAATCTGTTTAATTATATACCTTTTATAAAAATGTTTTAAATTAAACTTTTGTGATTCGCGGTATACAGTTAACAACACTAATTTCATTTTCCTTGTGGATTACATTAAAGTTGCATAAAAAATGAAATAGTCTTCTTTCATACAAACTTCGACAGCTTTTAGATTTAGGTGTATTTGAACCACACCTGCTGTAAAAGATCTACCCTAAAAAGATTTATTTTACGTACAATTAGCACATTGCCTCTGGAAATGACCTATAGTGCATGAGTCTGATCTGCCTTAGTCGTTGCGAATTATTTTTCTAAACCATAGTGTTATAAGAGCTTTCTTTATTTAGCATGGGTTCTCATTCTATACCGATTTGCAGCGATAACATGAGGACTTTAATGTTTTTTTAATATTGTTCTGAATCTATTTTCTCGTGGCATCTTAAGGTATTTACTATTTAAATGATAATAAGCCACAATTAAAGGTTAAAGTATGTTTGTTTACGTGTTAATTTCCACTTTGGAAAAGATAGTGAAAAAATTGTTGGAATAATTTAATTTTATCTGACTGATTTATATTGACAAGTCAGACATACATTATACATTTTAAAGTAGACGACTTTAAAAATGATATTACCAGTATTGTTGAGTTGCGTTCATGGGACGGCTTTACTTGTAAGATAGTTCATTCGAGTACATGAAATCAATTTTAACTTGAGAATATCCGTCAGAAAAAATCATAGCATGTACTTCGTCTTTAAAAAGACAAACACATGCCATGTTGACAGAAAAACTCTCCTGTTAGTGATTCCACAGTAAATTATAAGGGGAAAAACCAGGAAAAAAACCTCATAATACTATCCCGAATAGATAGATCTCAAATATGTAAACACTTATGGGATAATGAAGATAGGGTTCAATGGAATGATTCAAATATAGTCCTGAAAGAAACGGAAGGTAAAATGAGAAAAATCAAAGAAGCGGCTCTTATTATGCTACATGAGACCAATTGTCACAAATTCCTCTGCAGAATGTAGTAGGATCTGGTTATCTATATTAAACGAGGAAGTTATTAAAGGGAACATACCAGTATTAGTAAGTCAGTAACATATAGAGAATACATTGACTATGTTTTTTAAATAACAAACATATAAAAGCCGAATTTGGTGTTTATTGAAAGTAAATTAAATGCACGACGAAATACTTACCATGTTGGGATAGTATTATGAGGTTTTTTCCCTCATAATTTACTATAGAAACACTAACAGGAGAGTTATACTGTCATCATGGCATGTGTTTGCCTTTTTAAAGACTAATTACATGATATGATTTTTGTCTGACGGATATTCTCAAGTTAAAATTGATTTTATTTAATCGAATGAACTATCTTAAAAGTAAAGTCGTTCTTGGAACGCAACTCAACAATATTGGCCATATCATTTTAAAGTCTACTTTAAACTATATAATGTATGCCTGAATTTTCAATATAAATGGGTCAGGTAAAGTTAAATTATTAGAAGAATTTTTTCAACAAAAAAAATTTGTTAAATTTACTAATGTTTGTATTTTAAGAACGATTTCCGAAGTGGAAATTGAAACATCAGTAAACGTACTTTAACCTTTAATTGTGGCTTATTCCCATTTAAATAGTAAATACTTTAATGTTTTATCTAGATTTATTAAATCGTTCTCTTCTCTTTGTTTGCTCGTATTTGGTTTTCACTTCACTGGTTTCGAGTGAAACTTTTTTTGTGCTCTCTGAACCTTATTGAAGATATCGTTTACATAAAATAGTGAGTTTCTTATAACATAATTATATATCGTCATGATATGCTAGGTGCTGCTTTGTACCTTGAAATATCTTAAATAGGCGTATTTCCTATTTTAGTAAGCTGTGCTTTAATTTTTTGACTATTTGAATCGTGAATCTAGTTCCATCTCTGTTTTTTTACAATGACCTTTATATAACATATAAAGCCATCAGAAAGCCTAAACCTAAATTATTTAAAAATTCTAAAATAACGTTCTCTAAGTTTTCACCAGTATCAGAAAATATAGGTAGAAATCCCAAAAATCCTTTTATACCACTTAGAAGAACATAGTGAAGAATGACGGTAAGCTGATCTATGTGGGATATATCTGGTGTTAAATGAATAATTAGAGAGTAAAATTTGGCTTCCTTTATTTTGTTCACTATAATGAGTTTTAAATCTTTTAATATATTAGAAATAAATTCATCACATATTGTAGGGATAAATAGTTTATTGTACCAATGTTGCAGTTCAAACGAACTCGATAAATATTACAAACCACCTATATAATTACCATTATTTTTACAAAAATACTTCATTTTTACCACGAAACGCCAACATGTAAGAAATAATTTTATTGTCACTACTACACGTTAAAGTATGTACTTCCAATATATTTTTTTCATTTATTATTTTTAAATACCTGCATAATAAATAGTGTTACGATTTTAAATGTTATGGCATATAGAACTGTAAATATTTTATGACTAATTCTTTTTTTATTGATTCTCGTAGTTTGTAGGTCAAAATATACCTGAGCTTCGCTACCAGTTGTTTACAGAAATCTCTAGACACTAATTTTAGTGAGTCATCCACGTCTCGAGGTTGAAAAACGAGTCGAGCGCCTTCACCAAAATACGAGATTATTCAAGAAGTCCGCGGAATTCTCTAGATGACAACAGTTGTGTATATAAATGAAACATTTTTATTTGGCAGTCAGTCATAAGAAGATCGGTACACGCGGTATTTAAATGTAACGAAACGTGAAATAAATACATTTGTAAAGTTATTTAATAAATTAGTAATTAGCTATCGTGAGTTTTAATAAATTAGATTAAAGACAAATAAATTAGAACTAAATAAACTTCACAGTGGTGTCGGTGTGGGATTTGAATATAAATCAAACAGTGATTTTTGAAAAAGACTTTTGAATTCTTGAAAAGACTTTTGAACTTTTGAAAATTATTGTTCATCGGGAACATCCGCGTATTTCGGTAGTGATCGTTGTACGAAAGAACATTTAAAAAAAGTACGTGTGTGCTTGACCAAAGATGCTGCTAGTAGAACTTTCAGTGAAACAGTTGCGTGAGCAACTAGAAGAACGCGATGAAGACTGCAGCGGGTCCAACAAGATCCTCCAAGAACGACTGAAGACTGTTATCAACAAGAATGGAGACGACCCAGAGACATTCCAGTTCCAGTCAGCAGAAGAAGCCGTTTTAACGAAAATAATTGATGGAAAATTCGAGACTGTTTCCAAAAGATTCGATGAAACGTCTCAAATGATCGAAGAAACTTCTCAAATTATTAAAGAAACAGCTAGACAAAACGACGAGAAATTTGAAAATATGTCTAGAAGATTCGACGAAGTATGTATTCAGAATAGTGAGAAGTTTGAAGAAGTCTCTAAAACATTTGATAAAGTTGAAGAGAAAATCAAACAGTTAGAGACCATGATAACTAACACGAGAGTGCTACCACCAATTAATACGGTAGCTTTAGATCCGGTAGAGATAAAAGAAGACGAGACGAAATGTAAGTTGGAAACACGGCCGAAATTTGAAGGAAGCGGAGGTTATGTTCATGTCAAAGTTCCAACTTTCGACGGAAAATCGTCATGGAACAACTACATGAAACAGTTCGAATCAGCTGCAAGAGCGAATGGATGGTCTGAAAAAGAAAAGGCTGTAAACCTGACTATCGCTCTTCGAGGAGATGCCTTAGATGTGCTCCAGACCATAGCCGTAGAGGAGACGGATGATTTCGAACAACTGAAGAAGAGGTTAAATATGCGATATGGCCACGAACACTTGGAGCCTGTATATCAGTCGCAGCTCAAAAATCGAAGACAAAAGAAAGATGAGGCTCTTCAAGAATATGAAGTAGATATCGCTAGATTAGTGCGATATGCTTATCCAACAGCTCCCGAAGACATGATGGAAAAGTTGGCCGTTCAAACGTTTATTGATGGTCTTCGTGATCATGAGATGCAAAGAACACTACCATTAGCTCGTCACAAGACGCTGGTTGATGTCTTATCCGCCGCCCTCGAATACGAGTCAGCTACGCAGGCCTCTGGCGGTTACAGTAAAGTTAGGACTGTAAAAGAGGAAGAAGATGAAGATAAACTAAACCAGCTCGTTAATATGATGAAAAGCATGACATCCAAGAAGACGAAGACCATAAGATGCTGGAATTGTGGCGAAATAGGACACGTACGAAGTTCATGTAAGCATCCTAGGTACGACACAAATCAAGAAACTCACCATCAGGAAAACTAGAACGGGTCGGCCTTAGGGGGGCAGCTTCGACCCAGAACTTTTCCAAAGACCCTCTCATACTAATAGCTTCTTTGAAATGTCGTGAAGATAGTGTATATGTAGATGGAGAAATAAATGGTAAAAAGCATACGTTGTTGGTGGATACCGGAGCGACAAGAACCATTATTCGCCCGACAGTTATAAACAGCCAAAAAAAACTGTTACCAACGAGGTTGCGACTTCGGACCGCCACAGGTGAAAATGCCAACATTCATGGAGAAATCCAGGTACAATTAGGAATTGGAGCAGAAAAGTTCGTCCATACTGTTATAGTTGCTGACATCGAAGAGGATGTTATATTAGGAATGGACGTAATGAATACGCATGGATTCCAATTGGATTTTAAGAATAAGGTAATCAAAATTGGTAACAAGGAGGTATTTCTCCATCCACATGATGACAACACTATGCAAGCAGCCGTTAAAGAAGATACAGTCGTGCCTGCGAGAAGTGAAACGATAATAGTAGCGCGGCTACAGGGAATTGTGGACGAAGGAACACCTGTTATGATGGAGCCTTGGAATCATGACGACGAAGTTGGCCGTGGAATCATAATTGGAAAAGAATTAGTGACTTCGGCTAAAGAAATTCCTGTGAGACTTATTAATGTCAATGACTACCCAGTGACCATCAAGAAAGAGACAAAAGTAGGAACTTGTGTACCTGTCACATCTATAATCCGTCAGACGACAACGTCTGATAATTCCAACGATAAATTTGATCAAATGGTTGCGGTTGCTGGACAGTCTCTGAATCAGATCGAGAAAAGGAAATTAAGGGAATTTCTTCGGCAGTATCGTGATATTTTCGTACCGAAAGGAGGAAAGACGGGAAGAACTACCGTTGTTAAGCATAAAATCGATACTGGTAATGCTAAGCCAATTCGTCAAACAGCTCGACGATTACCACAGGCGAAAAGAGAGGAAGCTGAAACGATTGTTCAGGAAATGAAGAAAGACGGGGTGATAGAACCTTCTACGAGCCCATGGGTCTCTCCGGTGGTCCTGGTTAAGAAGAAAGACGGAACAACGAGGTTCTGTGTGGATTACCGTTTGCTGAACAACGTTACCAAGAAAGATAGTTATCCTCTGCCTCGGATCGATGACACATTAGACACATTGGCTGGAAGTAAATTATTTTCTACTTTGGACTTGAAGTCTGGATACTGGCAGGTAGAAATGGACCCGGTAGATAAAGAAAAGACAGCCTTCACCACAGGATCTGGATTATGGCAATTCAACGTTATGCCATTTGGACTTTGTAACGCTCCTGCGACATTTAAGAGACTTATGGAAAATGTGTTAAGAGGGTTATCTTGGAAAACATGCCTAGTTTATCTAGACGACATAATCGTCTTGGGGAAGACATTTGAAGACCATCTGAAGAATTTAGAAAACGTTTTTAATCGACTTAAAGCTGCCCAATTGATGTTAAACCCCAAGAAGTGCCAGCTATTTCAAGGTAAAGTCAATTATCTGGGTCATATAGTCAGTAAAGAAGGAGTGGCCGTGGATAAGGGAAAAATCGATTCTATTAAGGAATGGCCAAAACCAACTGACAAACATCAAGTGAGAAGTTTTCTGGGACTGTGTACTTACTACCGGAGGTTTATTAAGAAGTTTGCAGATATCGCTAAACCATTAACGCGACTTACAGAGGAAGCAAGAGAATACCGCTGGGATGTAGACTGCCAGAATGCCTTTGAAACCTTAAAAAAGCATTTAATCACAGCACCAATTTTAGGGTATCCACTGCCAGAAGGAGAGTTCATCTTAGATACAGATGCAAGTAATGTGCGAATTGGAGGAGTGCTGTCTCAGATTCAAGGAGGACAGTAAAGGGTCCTTGGATATTTTAGTAAAGTTCTCTCAAAACCTGAGCGAAATTATTGCGTCACGAGAAGAGAACTTCTGGCAGTAGTGAAATCAGTAGAGCACTTCTATCAATACCTCTATGGAAGAAAGTTTTTAATCCGAACCGACCATGCCGCCCTTAAGTGGTTGATGCAGTTTAAGAATCCAGAGGGTCAGATAGCCAGGTGGATCGAACGACTTCAAGAATATGATTTTAAGATTGAGCACCGGACCGGAGTTAGCCACCGAAACGCTGATTCTCTTTCCAGAAGGCCATTCCCAGCAGAGTGTTCCCACTGCAACAAAACGGAATCCAAGGAAGCAGCAGTGCTAAGAACGACGGTGATCAACAACGACTGGACGCCTACCAAGATCAGGGAAGAACAAGAGAGAGATCCAGTTATACAGAAAATCCGAAAATGGAAAGAGGAAAACCGTCGACCACCTTGGCAAGAAATATCGAACCTAGGCTCAGTAGTTAAGACATATTGGGCCCAGTGGGACTCATTTATCATGGAAGATGGCTTGCTCAAACGAGTCCTGGAAAATGATGACGGTTCAGAGAAGAGAAGACAGTTGGTGATTCCAAAGAGCAGAATAGCCGAAGTACTTCGTCAGTTACACGACAGTCCATCAGGAGGGCATTTTGGTGTGAAAAAGACCCTTCAGCGAATTCGGGAACGGTTTTATTGGATGAACATTTCCGACGATGTAAAAGACTGGTGTAAGAAATGTACTATTTGTGCTACGAGTAACGGGCCTTATCGAAAAAGGAGAGCTCCTATGAGACAATATAATGTTGGAAGCCCGTTTGAAAGAATAGCTTTGGATATTGCTGGGCCATTTCCAGAAAGTGATAATGGAGGCAAGTACATGTTGGTAGTAATGGATTACTTCACTAAGTGGGTCGAGATTTACGCACTTCCAGACCAGAAGGCCGCCACCGTTGCAGATAAGTTGATCCAAGAATATATCAGCCGATTTGGAGTGCCTTTGGAGATCCATAGTGACCAAGGCAGGAACTTCGAAAGCGATTTATTCCAAGGAATATGTGATAGACTAGGTATGAAGAAAACAAGAACTACGGCTTATCATCCGCAATCGGATGGTATGGTAGAACGAATGAATAGAACAGTTGGCAAGTATTTGACAAAGATGGTGTCCGATCATCAGCGAGACTGGGACCAATATCTTCCGTTCTTCACAATGGCCTACAGATCTGCTGTTAATGAATCAACAGGCCAGACACCAGCCAGAGTCCTATTCGGACGCGAGATGCGACTACCTTGTGATCTAGAGTTTGGGTGTCGACCTGGAGAAGATGTAGCAGGTGAAGATTATGTGATCGAATTACGAAGAAGAATGGACGATGTACACGAGTTGGTCCGTTCCCATCTCCAAATCGCTAGTGACCGAATGAAGAAACGGTACGATACACAAGCCGAAAAGGGGTGTTTTAAGAAGAACGATAAAGTCTGGCTTTATAACCCCAAAAAGCGAAAAGGTTGTTCTCCCAAATTGCAGCAGTTTTGGGAAGGTCTATACCTCATTATGGAGAAGATCAATGATGTTATTTACCGAATAAGCAAGATCCCGAGAGGAAAGCCGATGATAGTACACCATAACCGGTTGGCGTCTTTCGAGGGTGACCACGACGTAGATGAAGAAGTGGAAGTAAACCAAGTCCAAGATGTGTCTGACCTCACGTTTGAGGAATTCATGGGTGCCTATGGAGGTACCAGTAAAGCAAGACATGGTGTTACCACTGAAGAAAGGTAAGATCTACTCGCGCTTCCCGATGACTACTCACTGGCCCTTACCATCCCGGCCAGTATCAAAGATGCACCAGGGTTGGCATCCGTCTTTCGAAGGAAGTTTGGTCGAGTTGCAGAACTTCAATGCCAAGTGCCAGCTCCTGGTAAAACCTTGAAACTTCAAGATGCATCACGTTACCTTTTCTACCTGGTAACAAAAGACACTGCCCGTGACCAACCTACCTACCGAGATGTATGGGAAGCCTTACTTCAGTTGAGAGAGCACGTACTAGAGTCCGACGTGCAAAAGTTAGCCATGCCAAAGTTGGAGTGCCGCCAATTAGATTGGAGGGTTATACGAAACATGGTGGAGGAAATCTTTAAAGACACCGAAGTCCAGGTGTTAGTCTGTTGCAATCCGCATAGTTACTGGTGCGGAGAGAAAACCGTCCCTTGTCATTTCTATACAACTGGAAGTTGTAAAAGAGGGTCCAGTTGCCGATATCAGCATGTCGTTCCAGTTCCAGTCCCGACAAGGTTCCAGGAGGAACCATCTTTTAAGAGGGGGGCAATGTTACGATTTTAAATGTTATGGCATATAGAACTGTAAATATTTTATGACTAATTCTTTTTTTATTGATTCTCGTAATTTGTAGGTCAAAATATACCTGAGCTTCGCTACCAGTTGTTTACAGAAATCTCTAGACACTAATTTTAGTGAGTCATCCACGTCTCGAGGTTGAAAAACGAGTCGAGCGCCTTCACCAAAATACGAGATTATTCAAGAAGTCCGCGGAATTCTCTAGATGACAACAGTTGTGTATATAAATGAAAGATTTTTATTTGGCAGTCAGTCATAAGAAGATCGGTACACGCGGTATTTAAATGTAACGAAACGTGAAATAAATACATTTGTAAAGTTATTTAATAAATTAGTAATTAGCTATCGTGAGTTTTAATAAATTAGATTATAGACAATAAATTAGAATAAAGACAAATAAATTAGAACTATACAAACTTCACAATAGGGATGGCAACGATATATACATATACATACATTAAATATACCAATATCGCCCACACAGTATTAATACAGCATATTGGCACGTATGTAGTATATACTCCAGAATATATTACATACTATAAAATACTATGTCTAAGTATTCCTTGTCAAGGTCAGTCTCTACTTCAAATTATGTTGTATGATTTCGTTTATTATTTTATACGTATTGGGGCACAGCGACATTGATGTATAATGTTTTTGATATCCCCAAGGGTAAAAGCGATTAACGAATCGGCATAATTTAAATATTTCAGCAATAATTATGAATATCATGTTTTTCTGTTAAATAAAAATGTAAGAATTTTAAAAATTAAAACCTAATTTTAATTTTCTGGCCCAAGGCCATAGGCGTCTATAGGCTGCCTAGGACTTAGTTTGCCCCTGAACGGTAGAATAAAAGTAGTAGAAAAGATTTAAAAAAATAAAAGCATAAACATATCTTTTCCTACTTTTTTGATAAAGAAAATTTTGTACACTTATTTTAACACTGTTACTTTAAATAATTGAGTAATTTGACCGTTACTTGATACAAATTCATTGTATGTAACAATAAAACACTGAAAACTTTGTTTTCAAAACTTCCACAAAATTTATTTTAAACTCTTATCACTACAGCTTTCCTTTCTCAAGTGATCTATTTTTGGCATGTGTACACTTTATATTCCTTAATGAAATAGGTTGAGGAAGGAAGAACTCTTTGTCTCAAGTTGGTCATTCAGAATTATATCTGTATTTTTAATTTGTTGATTTCAATAGATTCTAACAAAGATAGCTTAAGGCCTTTATTTTGAATATGAAGAATGTTAAATTCGTCATTAAAAGAATGATTATGATCTACATACGCAGTTTACCTTCTAGATCATAATCATTCTTTTAATGACGAATTCAACATTCTTTACATTCAAAATAAAGGCCTTAAGCTATCTTTACTGATAGGATCTATTTTTAAGGATGACCTACAGCGCAGAAACCCCCACAAGAACAACGAATAATGTTAGGGATTTCTCTACGTGATAGAATACTCAATGCTACTGTACGCAAAAGATCAGGAGTAGCAGACGTTATTGAAAGGAACAACACTAAAGTGGAACTGGGCAGGTCATGTAGCAAGATCAGTTGATGACCAGTGGACCAAAAGAACTTTGGAATGGAGACCCCGAATACAAGCTAACAGAAATAAAGGTCGACCTCTAACGAGATGGACAGATGACATAAAAGCAGTGACTACAAATTGGATTCAGATGGCGCAAAATCGGACTAAGTGGCATGCGAGAGGCCTATGTTCAGGACTGGACGTTAGAGGCTAGTTGATGATGATGATGAAGCTATCTTTGTTAGAATCTATTGAAATCAACAGATTAAAAAACACAGATATAATTCTGAATGACCAACTTGAGACAAACAGTTCTCCCCTCCTCAACCTATTTCATTAAAGACTATAAAGTGTAAACGCATGCCAAAAATAGATTACTTGAGAAAGGCAATCAGCCGAAACAGCTGCAGTGATAAGAGGTTAAAATAAATTTTGTGGAATTTTTGAAAACAAAGTTTTCAGTGTTTTACTGTAACTTTAACTTTTGTACACTGTTTGTTATCAATATAAATGAGTTGTAACCGATATTATAAACTTGTTTACTCTGCACAAAGAGTCTCTTTAATACCTACAGTTTTTCACGAAGCAGCCTTCACGAAGACTGAAGTACTAATGAGACAGCCGCAATCGGGCATATCCTGAGTAATGATTAATTAATTAATCGGCTAATTCTTTAATCACCCGTTCAATATGATTTTGTCAAATCGGTCCCTTTCACGACCAACTATTCTAATTATGTCTATAAATATTGAGGGCATATCTAGAGATAAAAAACTTTACTTTACCTAAACTTATTAGATATACCTATGAGTTTAATACAAATGTGACGTATTTCTAGTGCAGATCTTTGCTGGCAATGAATGCAAAGAAAAACTCAAAGTGAGAGATAAAAAAAAACAGTCAGCTGAGGAAACATTTCAACAATATTGAGCTTGGATCTACCATCTACCAGTAGATACTAGGACTGGTAGTCCTAGTGGATAAGTGGATAAAAATCTAAATCATACCTAAAACACAATAAAAATACATTATAAATGAATTTCAAGCCAAATCCAATAGTGCCATTAAATGCTTCAACTATGGACTTCCTATAAATACATTGCAAATATTTTGTACTGCACACACAACTAAAAGGAAAACTGAGGACCAGAAATAATATTCTCCGCAAGCGCCAGTATGGGTGACATCAACACATCCTTAACACGTAGATTAAGACTTCACATCAATACATAAACTCTACCCTATCGTAGCTATAAATATATCCAATATGCGAAGTTTATTGAAACCGTTACTTGATGAAAATTTATTTTATCTAACAATAAAAGATGTATGCATTTACACGTTATAGTGTGTAACTGAATAAGTAATGTACGGGATAATTGTTTGTCTCAAGTATAGAAAGATCTAAATCATACCTTAAACACAATAACAATAGACTATGAATCAATTTTAAGCCAAACCTCAGAAAAAGTCAGATGTTCTCCTTTTATGTCCCTAACAGAGACGCTTTCAAAAATCTAAACATCCAGTAGTGTCATGAAATTTCTAAACCCTGGACTTGCTATAAATAATTTGAAGATAGTTTGTATCACACTTTGTCATTCACAGAACATTGTTTAAAACTAAAAGGCAAACTGAGGACCAGAAAAATAATCTCTGCAAACTTGTCAGCTAAAATTGAGAAGCGCATCCTTTCATCCTTAAAACGTAGACGCTTGCACTCTATGCTTCTGCTACCGAATATACCTTGCAAGTATGGATGACACCAACAC
Source organism: Diabrotica balteata (assembly GCA_918026665.1). Taxonomy (NCBI): domain Eukaryota; kingdom Metazoa; phylum Arthropoda; class Insecta; order Coleoptera; family Chrysomelidae; genus Diabrotica; species Diabrotica balteata. The sequence goes on along the minus strand of OU898282.1, from coordinate 72,132,284 downwards.
ATACTCAACACGTAGATTTAGCTATAAATTAGTCAGCCAAATTCAGCGGATATTAAGACACACACACATTCATACATAAGCTCTACATTATCGTAGCTATTAATTCACCTTATATCCGAAGATAAGTAGCTAGATAATAAAAGATACAAACTCTAGAATCGCAACATCAACGAATACCAGCTCAATTTATAATTAAAATCGAGAAAAAACTGACCCAAGATTATTGCAAATTTTACACTCCACGTTTATTGAATACATATTACCCCTAAATAGAAGATAAAACATTCAGAAGTATGTAATATTGGTGAACTGGTATATTCTTCTTATATAAATTAAGCATTCTTCCCTCTTTTGTGCCGTACTACCAATTTTTACATAAAAATATCTATTTTTGCACTTAAATATTTATTTTAAGATAACCCATCCAGAATTATATGTAGTAGACAGATAAAATCAGAAATAAAATAATAAAGAAGCTGTATACAAGATATCGTAAAACAATGGATTAACTAAAAGTTCGTATTAATCGTATTCTTAAATAAAACGTATACAGACATACTCCTGATAACAAAATACATTAGGAAATTTTCGCATATGAAAAAACACATCCAACTTGGTAATGAAATCCTTTTGTATTTATAAAGCTATTTTTAGAATAGCACGTACCTACCAAAAACAGGTATTTGGTATTATACATATCTATTACATATTGTCATGATGATCGCCAACATTCGTAACGGATAGGCACATCAAGAAGAAGAAGAATACATATTGTAATGCGTATGAATGTTAACAAAAATAAGGAGTCCGTATGAACCGTTTAAAATATATAAAATATATATATATAGAACGCTGGCTTAATTGCATAGTTGCCAAACTATCAGAGCTTACTTAAACCGATATACTTATGGTTTCAATATACAGTGAAAAAGATCTGAACGACCCCTATAATATATACACGTGAACTAAGCGAAATACATTTATGATACAGGGGTACTTATGAGCTCCAAAATTTTTTTACGAATTATGAAACTATACATCTTAACGAATCGACAGAGCCAATATTATGGAATGGACAAGTGAGCTCCGTATATCGGTGTCCACTTGACCACGGAGCTCAATTGAACCTGAATTTTAACATGGGCGGAGTTCACTTTATGCCGTAGATATATATATATATATATATATATATATATATATATATATATATATATATATATATATATACATATATATATAATATATATATATATATATATATATATATATACTTCTAACGGTTAATGTAGGCTCCGTACTAAAACGGTATTATACTAACTCCAGTAGAATATACACCATGTATATTATTATCTAGGTAGCGCTTTATGTAAACTCCGACCAACAGGTAGGATCAAGTTGACTCCGTAAATGGATAAAACATTTTTGGGATCCGTATATAGTTTTTAGCGTACACAACTAAGCTCTTGCAATGTTGTCAATAATTGTATTAGTCGTAAATTTTCAAATTTTATAGCAGGTATAATCCGACAAGCGAGAGCTGGCGGTGTCTCGAAAAGGAATTATTCTAAGAGAGATAGGAGAGGTACTTAATCGCGATTATAGGTATATAGTATAGGTACTTAAACGGTTATACACGGTGTGAACTCCTAGCCGACTGTAATAGAAATGAGCAATTCCTTCCACTTTTTAATTTGTTCTACGCGCAACCCGCCAGCTCTCGCTTGTCGGGTTATACATTTTGGAACTAAAATTTTTTTAAATATCCACCAGTTTACTCATCGAAGAATTTCATGAATATTTGACTAATGTATTTAAATAGGTTATAATATAAATTGTTAACAATATAATTTTATTTTTATGTATAATAAGCACGGTGATAATTTATATTACTTGCTCTAATTATTTTCAAACTTTAGTAAGTGTCTATTATAAACTAATTAATGCCAATAAATAGCATTATTTTATAGCATTCTAATATTTTATCTATTGATTAAATCCGAATAGCGGTTTGATCTCCTTTTACTTTCTCGAAGTTATATTCTAACACACAAGAGCTTATTAAATTGCCAAAACCTTCCTTTCATATTCCATTCACTTATAAGGGGCAGCACTAACATCAGTATGATAATAACGCGTACCTATAGTCCTGGGCTGGGTAATAGGAAGCATGAGTGTAACAGTTTTATTGGTTTCGGAACAGCTACCTGGATTGGGGACGCAGGATATCAGCATTAAGTTAATGCATATAGAAATTGTTGCTTAAACAGCGAAATATCAAATACCAGACGGCACGACGGTAGCAGTCTAAGAAAGCAACGCAAAACAACTTATTATTAGACAATATCATATTTTCTAATAAAATAATATTGACTTTACAACGAGACAAATTTTCTGCTGTTGGACATCGAAACATGTACATAGCAACGAATTTTCTACGTCGGTATCCCGAAAAATTGTTGTAATAGTGATACGGGAAACAAAAAACTTAAGATGGAAAGGAGCGCCAAGAAACTCTGCATTAATAAACAGTAGAATAAAATACAGATTCTCAATTCAAATAGTCAAAAAATTAAAGAACAGCGTATTAAGATAGAAATAACACATATTTACGATGTAATCCATTAACGGCCCAAGGTACAAAACAGCTCCTAGTTATGCTGATGATAAGATCTAGAGCATAAATGTAATAATATAACATAGAAGATTGGAGCAATTTAGATATCTCTGATAACGTTGTCACATCAAAAATGCATGTAGTAAACCATAGACATATAATACAAATAGACTGACTGCCGCCATACATCCGCGTTTCCGCAATGCGACAGAGAAAATTGACGAAAAGCAATCCCTCCATCTTTCTCTAATGGGACGGGTTTATTGACCACGTGTTCGATAAACTTGACAAATTAGAAAGAGATGCAGGGACTACTTTTCACTAGTGTCTAGAGGCTGACCTACTCTTATGTGCAGACATGCGCAGTTCAATTGTATCCATTTCTGAATGTGTCAATGAGGTTTATGTGTGTTGTTGGTTGCAAACAATTTTTTTTATAAATTAATAATATAATTACTTCAATCTATCTCTTTAACCCGTTTGATAAATTTAATAATGTTTAAATTATAAGAATAACTCTAAAATAAATAGTAAATAATAGCAACAGAAAACTAAAGGTTTTTTAAAATGGTTTTAAAAAGTATCAAAAAAAAAACTTTTTGCGCATTTTTTCAAATAAAAATTTGTTATTTTATATACAGGATGTTGACTGATGTTATGTATTAATTACTATGATACCAACTTTAATATTTTAAATGAAACATTGGTTATATTATAAAATTTTTGGATTCTGCACAAAATTCCCAGAACTTTAATATATTGCATGTTATAGTTAACTTATTTTAGGATACAGGGTGGTTAATGAATAGATCACTCTCTGCATGTCTCCTTATGCCTTTAAAAGGTTCTATACCTAATTTCAATAAAGAAGAGTGAGTTCAGTTTCGTATCTCAACTTGTTTTTAATATTGTATATAGTATATACTCTAAGATATGTACCTATATTTTTTTAACATAGATATTATGTCAAATAAATGAAACTGCGCAAGTCTGCACATAAGAGTAGGTCAGGCTCTAGACGCTAGTCTACTTTTCGTCACCTTTCTCTGTCGCACTGGGGAAAGGGATCTTTATTGCAACAGTTAGTCCATTTGTATTTTATGTCTATGTATCAAACTGATATCTTCATATCACTATTAAATCTACAAAAAGAAGAAATTGCAATATAAACAAAATTTGTTTAGTACGTGTCTAGAAAAGAACTAAAAAAAGGAATTTGGATATAGAAACGTCAACTACATGTGTAGTATAAAAATCAAATTTATTCTTTTATCCAAAATGTTCACACCAAGTTTGATTGTATTAAAATATTCGGTAGCTCCAACTAACTGTACTCTATAGTATTCAGTTATCCATCTCAATAAGTCCAACTTTATTTTTTTTTTTTTTTGGATAGAATACAAGAAATATGACACAATATTTAATAATACATATTTTATTTGGCGTTTCGATGTTTAAATAGGAGTTCGTTCTCAAAAATGTAAAATATTATTTTTACAAGGTATTGCGTAGATACAAGATAGGTATTGCAAGATGTTATTTATGTTTTTACTTTATCTGGCTGGTTATATTATAATCAATTAGTTCCCAGTTGTTTCGCACTTTGTATTTATTTGTGATATTATCCATAACAGGTTCATATATTTCTTTAATAATATTCTTCTTTCTGCAACACTCAATCGGCTGTTATTTTGTTTTTTCGTCGTCCATTTAATTTTTTGCTTAAAAAGGAGCGATTGCCAGTATATATTCTGTTGTTAATCTCGTTTGTAATGTTTTTATTAACAGTGATTTTAGTTCACACATAATTAGACCGATGAACCATTTCAAAGTTGTACTGGTCTATTGACATAGTATGTCTTATCATGTTTCTCTTTTTATGATATATTTTTTTATCCTCGTTTATATGGAGGACCCATTTTTTCCGCTTTTTCTTATTGAATTTATCGAAGTTTTTGTTGTTACTATTGTACATAAAGCATTATTAAAATATCAATAGACTTTTTGTTAGTTTTGATTCTTCTCGTATAATAAGCCCAGTAACAGAGAGTCATTCCATCCAATAAGGTTGGAGGCTGCTCAGTCATCAAAGACAATCATTCCATTCAGTAGGGATGAAGGCTGCTTAGTCATCAAAGACAGTCGTTCTATCCAGTAGATGAGGTGGCTGCTCAGTTATCGAAGAGACGAGTTCTATCTGTCAAACAAGAGAGTCGTGTCTTGGTTAAGGGGTAGCTTTGCGCTATAGCTGATTCTTTTGTGGTTTCTGTGTGTCAAAGGAGTAAGGTACAATCTACATATTTGTTGCCAAAATTACTTTGCTACTGTATCGAGTACCGTTTGAATAATAATATGAATTTTGTTACGAATTTATCTTTTATGCTGAACTTTAATAAATCTTTTACCGCGAATTGGAAAACATGTTTTAACCTTTATTTGAAACATTTATCGTTAACGTTCAGTGGACCATTTTACGTTTATCTAAATAAGTATTTACTATATTGTGTAATAGCTGTAGTTTTATTTTACTATTGTATCTGTATGGGTATAATGTATAATATAATATTATTTTGTATATTTATAAATATACAAAATCATCCTAATTGCATTACATTGATATTTATGTGGCAATTAGCTAAGTCATTAGTCTTTCCAGCCGTATCATATTTTCCCCGATTTTTTTTGTAGACATGCGGTTTAGTTTGTGTAATATAATATCCCCGATTCGTTTCATATTATTTAGTTTTCAAATCAGCTGTAACGCTAATTCGTTCACCTTTTTTAAATCCCTATATATGAGTTGCGACAGATATTACAATTTTAATACCTAAGTTGTTAAAAATAAGTTATTTTAAATTAAGTCTTTAATACCTTAAATTATTAATATACAAATCTGATTCGAAATATCGTCAAAAGTAATGCACGGCATGTAAAATTTAAATTTTTAATAAAAAGTAAAAGATTAGACATTACTTATGGGGTTCAAAGAACGAGCTTGTACGAAGATTGAAGTACTAATAAGACCACTGCAATCGGGCATACCCCGGGTAATGATTAATTAATTAATCGCCTAATTCTTCAGTCACCCCTTTAATATCATTTTGTCAAATTGGTGCTTTTTAGGACCAACTATTCTTATAACAACTGTTAAGGGTATATCTAGAGATAATGAAACTTTACTTAAACTTATCAGACATATGCGCTAAACACGAATCTGAGTTATTTCTAGAGCAGGAAACACATATAGGGCCTAACCTAGGGCACTTGGTATAAAACTGATCGCTTAAAACCCCATTATAGATATAGACATGCTATTTCTATCGAAAACGAAGCAAAGAAAAACTTAAAGTAAGAAAGAACAAAATCAGTCAGCTGAGAGAACTTTTAAACGACGTTGAGCTTGGATCCACCATATAGTAAAAATACTACAATGGCTTATCCGGATGATGAACAACTGTATTCAAACTATGAAGATACCCAAAGTCTAGAGACAAGCCAAATTTGTCCAAAATCGGTACAGATCTCGGTTGACAGAGTAATAGTCTAATTTTGTAAGGAGTTTTACCTTTAGTTTTAGACTTATTGTAATCATTAATTTTGAATTAAATTAAACTAATGTACCCCTTCCTAAACAAGATAGCCTAGTTGCCTGGTTTCAACTATAACGAGAATGATATCTTGATGGAAGAGGGTTACAACTACTGGAGGGTTCCTGGGTAGCGCCCCCCTCCGGTTACGCTACTGCATGGTTTAGTGCTGAGTGTCCGGACCACAGAAGTGTAGTAGACTTTCGAAACGGACCATTACGGAATATAATTTGTGACCCCTGCTCTAGAAGATAAGTAGCTAGAGAACGAAAAAAACCAAATCTAGATTCGCAAGATTCACTTTTCGAATACTAGCCCATTGTACGATGGCTCAAATCAAGTAAAAACTGGTCAGATCAACACATTTGCAAGATATATCAGAAAAAAACATGTTAATAATAAGACACTAATTTGTTTTAACGTAATTTAACAGAACTAAATACAGGGTACGAAGAAATATTCGGAAGTAAAAGTAAACATAAGTAAATAAAGCGATCTTTAATATTACAGTACACAACAACAAGGGCAAGAAACTGATAACAGAATTAATGAAACACATGCAGACATTTGCGCCATTCCAATGAGGTAAAAAGGTCACAGGTTACAAGATTTAGCAACGACATAGCACCAGGTATGAAGTAAATCTTAAAAGTATACAACATAAAAACGGAAAACCCTTAAAAATGTGGACGCATAAGATGAATACACAATAAATAATAACATATTTCAGTTGGCAGGATCGACAAAAGTATACTTTTATCAAGCGGACACAAATCAGTGATATACTACATGTTGACAAACAAAAATTTTCATTACAAAGAAGTATTAAACTGGAAAAAATTAGTTGAGGAAAAAAAATTACAACAAACCATGAAAATTTGATGATTCGAAGGAAATCTATCGGACTATGGCAACTGACATGCCATCTAGAACGTATTCAGACCTGGTCTGAGAGTCAGCAACAACCTTTATTGGGAGTCTTAAGCTGTTATGTATAGTACCTGTTATATACTTTATCAACACATCTTTTCAACTACTTACAACTTACCCAGAATTTTGGTAGCTTGACTTATGTATACCTGGTAATAATTCACTGATGTTGGACTTTTTGGTCCGAAAACGTTATGTGATGTAGCCCGAAAGAGTCTGTTTAATTATATATATATATATTATACCTTGGTACGAACGTCAATGAAAATTGGGACCATTCCATAGAAATCAAATGTAGAATAGAGAAAGCAAGATCTGCATTTCAAAAAATGGCCAAGTTATTCAAATGTCATGATTTATCAATGCCCATAAAAATCAGGTTACTACGATGTTATATCTTTCCTATACTGTTGTACGGAGTTGAGTCATGGACTCTCACAGACGCCACCTGCAAGAAAATTGAGGCTTTTGAAATGTGGCTTTATCGTCGCATCCTGAAGATATCGTACACCGACCACGTTACTAATGAGGGTGTTCTGTTGAGAATGAAAAAAGAAAAAGAGCTGTTAACCACAATAAAAACAGCTAAAATCGAATACCTCGGTCACATCATGAGGAACAGCGAAAGATATGGACTGCTGCAACTAATCTTGCAGGGAAAAGTAGAAGGAAAACGGGGACCAGGAAGGCGAAGGATTTCCTGGCTGAAAAATCTACGAACGTGGTTCAATACAACAACCACAAATCTTTTTAGAGCAGCAGTGTGTAAAGTGCAGATTGCTATGATGGTCGCCAACATCCGAAACGGATAGGCACTACAAGAAGAGAAGAATTATATACCTTTTATATATATTTTTTAAATTAAACTTTTGTGATTCATGGTATACAGTTAACAACACTAATTTCATTTTCCTTGTGGATTAGATTAAAGTTGCATAAAAAATGAAATAGTCTTCTTTCATACAAACATCGACAGTTTTTAGCTTTAGGTGTATTTGAACCAAACCTGCTGTAAAAGATCTACCCTAAAAAGATTTATTTTACGTACAATTAGCACATTGCCTCTGGAAATGACCTATAGTGGATGAGTCTGATCTGCCTTAATCGTTGCGGTTTATTTTCCTAAACCATATTGTTATAAGAGCTTTCTTTATTTAGCATGGGTTCTCATTCTATACGGATTTGCAGCGATAACATGAGGATTTTAATGTTTTTTTAATATTGTTCTGAATCTATTTTAGCCACAATTAAAGGTTAAAGTATGTTTGTTTACGTTTTAATTTCCACGTTGGAAAAGATGGTGAAAAAATTCTTCGAATAATTTAATTTTATCTGACTGATTTATATTGACAAGTCAGACATACATTATACATTTTAAAGTAGACGACTTTAAAAATGATATTACCAATATTGTTGAGTTGCGTTCATGGGACGGCTTTACTTGTAAGATAGTTCATTCGAGTACATGAAATCAATTTTAACTTGAGAATATCCGTCAAAAAAATCATAGCATGTAATTCGTCTTTAAAAAGACAAACACATGCCATGTTGACAGTAAAGCTCTCCTGTTAGTGATTCCACAGTAAATTATAAGGGAAAAAACCAGGAAAAAAACCTCATAATACTATCCCGAATAGATAGATCTCAAATGTGTAAACACTTATGGGATAATGAAGATAGGAATCACTAACAGGAGAGTTTTACTGTCATCATGGCATGTGTTTGCCTTTTTAAAGACTAATTACATGCTACGATTTTTGTCTGACGGATATTCTCAAGTTAAAATTGATTTCATTTAATCGAATGAACTATCTTAAAAGTAAAGTCGTCCCAGGAACGCAACTCAACAATATTGGCAATATCATTTTAAAGTCGTCTACTTTAAACTATAATATAATATATGCCTGAATTGTCAATATAAATGGGTCAGATAAAATTAAATTATTAGAAGAATTTTTTCACCAAAAAACAAAATTTGTTTAATTTACTGATGTTTGTATTTTGAGAACGATTTCCGAAGTGGAAATTGAAACGTCAATAAACGTACTTTAACCTTTAATTGTGGCTTATTCCAATTTAAATAGTAAATACTTTAATGTTTTATCTAGATTTATTGAATCGTTCTCTTCTCTTTATTTGCTCTATTTGGTTTTCACTTCAATGATTTCAAGTGAAACTTTTTTTGTGCTCTCTGAACCTTATTGAAGATATCGTTTACATAAAATAGTGAGTTTCTTATAACATATATTTCGTCATTATATGCTGGGTGCTGCTTTGTACCTTGGAATATCTTAAATAGGCGTATTCCCTATTTTAGTAAGCTGTGCTTAAATTTTTTGACTATTTGAATCGAGAATCTAGTTCCATCTCTGTTTTTTTACAATGACCTTTATATAACATATAAAGCCATCAGAAAGCCTAAACCTAAATTATTTAAAAATTCTAAAATAACGTTCTCTAAGTTTTCACCAGTATCAGAAAATATAGATAGAAATCCCAAAAAATCCTTTTATACCACTTAGAAGAACATAGTGAAGAATGATGGTAAGCTGATCTATGTGAGATATTATATCTGGTGTTGAATCAATAATTAGAGAGTAAAATTTGGCTTCCTTTATTTCGTTCACTATAATGAGTTTTAAATCTTTTGATATAATAGAAATAAATTCATCACATATTATAGGAATAAATAGTTTATTGTACCAATGTTGCAGTTCAAAGAAACTCGATAAATATTACAAATCACCTATATAATTACCATTATTTTTACAAAAAATACTTCATTTTTACCACGAAACGTCAACATGTAAGAAATAATTTTATTGTCACTACTGCACATTAAAGTATATACTTACCTCCAATATATTTTTTTCATTTATCATTTTTAAATACGTGCATAATAAATAGGGATGGCAACGATATATACATACATTAAATATACCAATATCGCCCACACAGGATTAATACAGCATATTGGCTCGTATGTAGTATATACTCCAGAATATATTACATACTATAAAATACTATGTCTAAGTATTCCTTGTCAAGATCAGTCTCTACTTCAAATTATGTTGTATAATTTCGTTTATTATTTTATACGTATTGGGGCACAGCGACATTGATGTATAATGTTTTTGATATCCCCAAGGGTAAAAGCGATTAACGAATCGGCATAATTTAAATGTTTCAGCAATAGTAATGAATATCATGTTTTTCTGTTAAATAAAAATGAAAGAATTATAAAAATTAATAACTAATTTTCTGGCTCTATGTCATAGGCGTCTAGGTTGCCTAGGACTTAAATCGCCTCTGAACGGTAGAATAAAAGCAGTAGAAAAGGATTAAAAAAATAAAAGCATAAACATATCTTTTCCTACTTTTTTGATAAAGAAAATTTTGTACACTCATTTTAACACTGTTACTTTAAATAATTGATCGATTTGACCGTTACTTGATAGAAATTCATTTTATGTAACAATAAAACACTGAAAACTTTGTTTTCAAAACTTCCACAAAATTTATTTTAAACTCTTATCACTACAGCTGTTTTGACTGATTTCCTTTCTTAAGTGATCTATTTTTGGCGTATGTACACTTTATATTTCTTAATGAAATAGGTTGAGGAAGGGAGAACTGTTTGTCTCAAGTTGGTCATTCAAAATTATATCTGTGTTTTTTAATTTGTTGATTTCAATAGATTCTAACAAAGATAGCTTAAGGCCTTTATTTTGAATTATGAAGAATGTTAAATTCGTCATTAAAAGAATGATTGTGATCTACATACGCACTTCACCTTCTAGATCATAATCATTCTTTTAATGACGAATTCAACATTCTTCACATTCAAAATAAAGGCCTTCAGCTATCTTTAATGATAGGATCTATCTTTAAGGATGACCTACGGCGCAGAAACCCTTACAAGAACAACGAATAATGTTATTTAGTTATGAACACTGCTCAATGCTACTATACGCAAAAGATCAGGAGTAGCAGACGTTATTGAAAGGATAACAACACTAAAGTGGAACTGGGCAGGTCATTTAGCAAGATCAGTTGATGACCAGTGGAAAAAAAGAACTTTGGAATGGAGACCCCGAATACAAGCTAACAGAAATAATGGTCGACCTCTAACGAGATGGTCAGATGGCATAAAAAGAGTAACTACAAATTGGATTCAGATGGCGCAAAATCGGACTAAGCGGCAGGCGAGAGGCCTATGTTTAGCAGTGGACGTTAAAGGCTAGTTGATGATGATGATGAAGCTATCTTTGTTAGAATCTATTGAAATCAACAAATTAAAAAACATAGATATAATTCTGAATGACCAACTTGAGACAAATAGTTCTCCCCTCCTCAACCTATTTCATTAAAGACTATAAAGTGTAAACGCATGCCAAAAATAGATCACTTAAGAAAGGCAATCAGCCGAAACATCTGCAGTGACAAGAAGTTAAAATAAATTTTGTGGAAGTTTTGAAAACAAAGTTTTCAGTGTTTTACTATAACTTTAACTGTTGTACACTGTTTTTTATCAATATAAATGAGTTGTGACCGATATTATAAACTTATTTACTCTGCACAAAGAGTCTCTTTAACACCTACAGTTTTTACTATACAAATCTGATTCGAATTGTATCCAAAAAGTAATAGTCAATATGTAAAATTTAAATTTTTAATGAAAAATTAAAGTTAACCCATTACTTATGAGGTCAAAAGAAGCAGCCTTCACGAACACTGAAGTACTAATGAGACCGTCGGGCATATCCTGAGTAATGATTAATAAATTAATCGGCTAATTCTTTAATCGCCCGTTCAATATGATTTTGTCAAATCGGTCCTTTTCAGGACCAACTATTCTAATTATGTCTATAAATATTGAGGGCATATCTAGAGAAAAAAAAACTTTACTTTACTTAAACTTATTAGATATACCGATGAGTTTAATACAAATGTGACGTATTTGTAGTCCAGATCTTTGCTGACAATGAAAGCAAAGAAAAACTCAAAGTGCGAGAGAAAAAAAAAACAGTCAGCTGAGGGAACATTTCAACAATGTTGAGCTTGGATCTACCATCTACCAGTAGATACTAGGACTGGTATTATGAAGACGATATATCTATTGATGCACCAAAAAATTTTGTTGCTGAAGTGGATAAAAATATAAATCATACCTTAAACACAATAAAAATACATTATAAATGAATTTTAAGCCAAATCCAATAGTGTCATGAAATGCTTCAACTATGGACTTCCTATAAATACCTTGGAAATATTTTGTATTGCACACACAACTAAAAGGAAAACTGAGGACCAGAAATAATATTGTCCGCAAGCTTGCCAGTATGGGTGACATCAACACATCCTTAACACGTAGATTAAGACTCCACATCAATACATAAACTCTACCCTATCGTAGCTGTAAATATATCCAATATGCGAAGTTTATTGAAACCGTTACTTGATGAAAATTTATTTTATCTAACAATAAAAGATGTATGCGTTTACACGTTATAGTTTGTAACTGAATAAGTAATGGACGGGATAATTGTTTGTCTCAAGCTGGACACTCAGAATTATGTCTTTATTTTTTAATTTGCTAATTTCCATAGATTCTACTTTTCATAGAATCTAAAGGTAGCTTCAGGGCTTTATTATAAATATACTTTTTCAGGAATATAAATACGTAAATAGAACCTGGAATACCAACATAACCTAGTAACATAGTATAGTAGAATAGTAACATAACCTTTGATCTCTGAGATAAACCCAACTCCTGAACAATGGCGCCGATATATGTAGTTAAAATTTTGTACACGTATTTTAACTGTTTATTTTCTTATTATCCATATATGAGTTGTGACCGATATTACAAACTCATTTACTTTTCACAAAGAGATTCTATATTAACTACAGTTATTACTATACAGATATGATCGAAATATTCTCTAAAAGTAACAGTATGTAAAATTAAAATTTTTAATGAAAAGTAAAAAATTAGCCATTTTTTATAGGGTTTAAAGATCGACCAAATTGGCCTTTTAAAGCCAACTATCCTAATTATGTCTATAAATATTAAGGGAATATCTAGAGATAAAGATATTTTATTTTACTTAACTTTATCAGACATATGCGGTTAACACAAATGTGACGTAGTTCTAGTGCAGGAAACACATTGAGGGCCAAACATAGGCAAACAAGCAAAGAAAAACTTAAAATGAGAGGGGACAAAACCAGTCAGCTTAGGGAACCTTTCAACAGTGTTGAGCTTGGATCTGCTATCTACGTATATAATGAACAATATTACGGCTCCTGACTAAGGATCTGAGCACAAAACTAATTCTAAAATTTGGATCAAAAATACAACAATGGCTTGTATTGTCCGGGTATGCCTACACAACAGAAGATCACTAAATGGTAAAAATAACAGATGGAAAACGCAGAAGAACGGTGTCCTTTGGGGTAGCGTAATGGTACCTACACTGTATAATATTTACACAACCCATACCAGTAATTACTAGGACTTTTATTATATAGACGATACATCTATATTGTTGCACAACCAAAAACTTTTGTTGCTGAAGTATAGAAAAATCTAAATTATACCTTAAACACAATAACAATAGAGTATAAATCAATTTTAAGCCAAACCTCAGAAAAATTCAGATGTCCTCCTTCTATGTCCCTAACAGAGACGCTTTCAAAAATCTAAACATCCAATAGTGTCATAAAATTTTTAAACTCTGGACTTGCTATAAATACCGTGAAGATAGTTTGTATCACACTTTGTCATTCACAGAACATTGTTTAAAACTAAAAGGCAAACTGAGGACCAGAAAAATAATCTCTGCAAACTTGTCAGCTAAAAATGAAAAGCGCATCCTTTCCTCCTTAAAACGTAGACGCTTGCACTCTATGCTTCTGCTACTGAATATACCTTGCAAGTATGGATGAAACCAACACATACTTAACACGTAGATTTAGCTATAAATTAGTCAGCCAAATTCAGCGGATATTAAGACACACACACATCCATACATAAACTCTACATTATCGTAGCTATCAATTCACCTTATATCCGAAGATAAGTAGCTAGAGAATAAAAGATACAAAGTCTAGAATCGCAACATCCACTCAACGAATACCAGCCCAATTTAAGACTAAAATCGAGAAAAATCTGACCAAAGATTATTGCAAATTTTACACTCCACGTTTATTGATTACATATAACCCCTAAATAGAAGATAAAACATTCAGAAGTATGTAATATTGGTGAACTGGTATATTCTTCTTATATAAATTAAGCATTCTTCCCTATTTGGTGCAGTACTACCAATTTTTACATAAAAATATATATTTTTGCACTTAAATATTTATTTTAAGATAACCCATTCAGAATTATATGTAGTACACAGATAAAATCAGAAATAAAATAATAAAGAAGCTGTATACAAGATATCGTAAAACAATGGATTAACTAAAAGTTCTTATTAATCGTATTCTTAAATAAAACGTATAAAGACATACTCATGATAACAAAATGCATTAGGAAACTTTCGCATATGAAAAAACACATCCAACTTGGTAATGAAATCCTTTTGTATTTATAAAGATATTTTTAGAATAGCACGTACCTACCAAAAACAGGTATTTGGTATTATACATATCTATTACATATTGTCATGATGATCGCCAACATTCGTAACGGATAGGCACATCAAGAAGAAGAAGATTACATATTGTAATGCGTATGAATGTTAACAAAAATGAGGAGTCCGTATGAACCGTTTAAAATATATAAAATGTATATATCAAGAACGCTGGCTTAATTGCATAGTTGCCAAACTATCAGAGCTTACTTAAACCGATATACTTATGGTTCCAATATACCGTGAAAAAGATCTGAACGACCCCTATAATATATACACGTGAACTAAGCGAAATACATTATATATCCGTACATCAGTGCTCCGGGACTCCGTATATCGGTGTCCACTTGACCACGGAGCTCACTTAAACCTGAATTTTAACATGGGCGGAGTTCACTTTATGCCCTAGATATATATATATATATATATATATATATATATATATATATATATATATATATATATATATATATATATATATATATATATCTACGGCATAAAGTGAACTCCGCCCATGTTAAAATTCAGGTTCAAATGAGCTCCGTGGTCAAGTGGACACCGATATACGGAGCCCACTTGTCCATTGCATAATATTGGCTCTGTCGATTCGTTAAGATGTAAGGTTTCATAATTCTTAAAAAAATTTTGTGTGTATATATTATAGGGGTCGTTCAGATCTTTTTCACTGTATATTGGAACCATAAGTATATCGGTTTAAGTAAGCTCTGATATTTTGGCAACTATGCAATTAAGCCAGCGTTCTTGATATATACATTTTATATATTTTAAACGGTTCATACGGACTCCTTATTTTTGTTAACATTCATACGCCTTACAATATGTAATCTTCTTCTTCTTCTTGATGTGCCTATCCGTTACGAATGTTGGCGATCATCATGACAATATGTAATAGATATGTATAATACCAAATACCTGTTTTTGGTAGGTACGTGCTATTCTAAAAATAGCTTTATAAATACAAAAGGATTTCATTACCAAGTTGGATGTATTTTTTCATATGCGAAAATTTACTAATGTATTTTGTTAACATGAGTATGTCTTTTTAAGTTTTATTTAGGAATACGATTAATAAGAACTTTTAGTTAATCCATTGTTTTACGATATCTTGTATATAGCTTCTTTATTATTTTATTTCTGCTTTTATCTGTGTACTACATATAATTCTGGGTGGGTTATCTTAAAATAAATATTTAAGTGCAAAAATAGATATTTTTATGTAAAAATTGGTAGTAGTGCACAAAAGAGGGAAGAATGCTTAATTTATATAAGAAGAATATACCAGTTTACCAATATTACATACTTCTGAATATTTTATCTTCTATTTATCTTTATAATATCTCTATGATATCTTACGTAGCTGTCTGCGCTGTATTGGATAAGATATAGTATTTGTGACGTACATGATATTCGCGTCTTAACATTTCAATTTGAGTTCTTCCTCTATTAACGGTAATATTATATAAAGGACCATTTGTAAGTATTTTGAATAGCTGACAAAATAAAGATATTGCCGACAGTTTTTGTGTTAATTGGAGATTTTGGCAAATTTAAGCAAGGCAACAACTTAGGCTTGTCTGTACACTTTGGTTATCTGCATAGTTTGAATACAGCTTGCTGTTTATCATCCGGAGAAGCAATTATAGTGTTTTTCTTTCAAATTTCGTAATTAAGTTTGTGCTCAGATCCTCAATGTTTGAAGTCGTATTATTTTTCGTTATATATACATAAATGGTGGATCCAAACTCAACATTGTTGAAAGGTTCCCTCAGCTGACTGGTATTTATCTCTCTTACTTTGAGTTTTTCTTTGCTTTCATTGCCAGCAAAGATAGCATTTCCCTATTTATCATGTGGTTTTATCTGCACTAGAAATACGTCACATTTGTATTAAACTCCTAGGTGTATCTAACAAGTTTATGTAAAGTAAAGTTTCTTTATCTTTAGATCTGCCCTCAATATTTATAGAATTAATGAGAATAGTTGGTCCTCAAAGGGACCGATTTGACAAAATCATATTGTACGGGTGATTAAAGAATTAGATGATTACTTAACTAATCATTACTCAGGGTATGCCCGATTGCGGTGGTCTCATTAGATTAGTACTTCAGTCTTCGTGAAGGCTGCTTTTTTTGACCTCATAAGTAATGGGTTAACATTAATTTTTCATTAAAAATTTAAATTTTACATATTTACTATTACTTTTCGGATATAATTCGAATCAGATTTGTAAAGTAAAAACTGTAGCTATTAAATAGTCTCTTTGTGCGGAGTTAATAAGTTTTTAATATCGGTCACTACTCATTTATATTGATAACAAACAGTGTACAAAAGTTAAAGTTACAGTAAAACACTGAAAACTTCCACAAAATTTATTTTAAACTCTTGTCACTACAGCTGTTTCGGCTGATTGCCTTTCTCAAGTGATCTATTTTTGGCATGCGTTTAAGGACTTTATAGTCCTTAATGAAATAGGTTGAGGAAAATAGAACTGTTTGTCTCAAGTTGGTCATTTAGAATTATATCTGTGTTTTTTAATTTGTTGATTTCCATAGATTCTAACAAATATAGCTTAAGGCCTTTATTTTGAATGTGAAAAATGTTAAATTCGGTATTAAAAGAATGATTATGATCTAGAAGGTAAAGTGCGTATGTAGATCCTAATCATTCTTTTAATGACGAATTTAACATTCTTCACATTCAAAATAAAGGCCTTAAGCTATATTTGTTAGAATCTATGGAAATCAACAAATTTAAAAAACACAGATATAATTCTGAATAACCAACTTGAGACAAACAGTTTTCCCCTCCTCAACCTATTTCATTAAAGACTATAAAGTGTAAACGCATGCCAAAAATAGATACTTGAGAAAAGCAATCAGCCGAAACTGCTGTAGTGATAAGAGTTTAAAATAAATTTTGTGGAAGGTTTAAAAATAAAGTTTTCAGTGTTTTATTGTTACATAAAATGAATTTCCATCAAGTAATGGTCGAATCCATCAATTATTTAAAGTTACAGTGTTAAAATAAGTATACAAAATCTTCTTTATCAAAAAAGTAGAAAAAGATAATATTTATGCTTTTATTTTTTTAAATCTTTTCTACTACTTTCATTCTACCGTTCAGGGGCGAACTAAGTCCTAGGCAACCTAGACGTCTAGGGCCTAGTGCCAGAATATTAGATTTTAATTTTTATATTTCTTACATTTGTATTTAACAGAAAAACATAATATTCATAACTACTATTGCTGAAACATTTAAATTATGCCGATTCGTTAATCGTTTTTACCCTTGGGGATATGAAAAACATTATACATCAATATCACTGTGCCCTAATACGTATAAAATAATAAACAAAATCATACGACATAATTTGAAGTAGAGACTGACCTCGACAAGGAATACTTAGATTTAGTAATTTATAGTATGTAATATATTCTGGAGTATATATTACATACGTGCCAATATGCTGTATTAATTCTGTGTGGGCGATGTATATTATTTAATGTATGGATATATATCGTTGCCATCCCTATTTACTATGCACGTATTTAAAAATAGTAAATGAGAAAAAAATATATTGGAGGGAAGTACATACTTTAACGTGTAGTAGGGACAATCGAATTTATTTCTTACATGTTGCCGTTTCGTGGTACAAATGAAGTATTTTTTGTAAAAATAATGGTAATTATATAGGTGATTTATAATATTTATCGAGTTCGTTTGAACTGCAACATTGATACAATAAACTATTTATCCCTACAATACGTGATGAATTTATTTCTATTATATCGAAATATTTAAAACTCATTAGAGTGAACGAAGTAAAGACAGCCAAATTTTACTCTTTAGTTATTGATTCACACCAGATATATCTCACATAGATCAGCTTACCGTCATTCTTCACTATGTTTTTCTAAGTGGTATAAAAGAAGGATTTTTG
Source organism: Diabrotica balteata (assembly GCA_918026665.1). NCBI lineage: Eukaryota > Metazoa > Arthropoda > Insecta > Coleoptera > Chrysomelidae > Diabrotica > Diabrotica balteata. Next base: position 72,113,547 of record OU898282.1, on the reverse strand, counting down.
AGATTTCTACCTATATTTTCTGATACAGGTGAAAACTTAGAGAAAGGTATTTTAGAATTTGTAAATAATTTAGGTTTAGCCTTTCTGATGGCTTTATATGTCATATAAAGGTCACTGTAAAAAAACAGAGATGGAACAAGATTCTCGATTCAAATAGTCAAAAAATTAAAGCACAGCGTACTTAAATAGAAAATACGAATACCTATTTAAGATATCCGAAGGTACAAAACAGCTCCTAACATATACGGACGATACATATGTAGAACAAATAGAAGAGAACGATTCAATAAATCTAGATAAAACATTAAAGTATTTACTATTTAAATGGGAATAAGTCACAATTAAAAGTTAAAGTACGTTTATTGACATTTCAATTTCCATTTCGGAAATCGTTCTCAAAATACAAACATTAGTACCTAAATTAGACAAATATAGTTTTTGTGTTACTTGGTGAAAAAAATTCTTCTAAAAGACCAATTTATATTGATAATTCAGGCACAACTCATATCGGTCACAACTCATTTATATTGATAAAAAACAGTGTACAACAGTTAAAGTTACAGTAAAACACTGAAAACTTTGTTTTCAAAACTTCCACAAAATTTATTTTAACCTCTTGTCACTGCAGATGTTTCGGCTGATTGCCTTTCTTAAGTGATCTATTTTTGGCATGCGTTTACACTTTATAGTCTTTAATGAAATAGGTTGAAGAGGGGAGAACTATTTGTCTCAAGTTGGTCATTCAGAATTATATCTATGTTTTTTAATTTGTTGATTTCAATAGATTCTAACAAATATAGCTTTATCATCATCATCAACTAGCCTTTAACGTCCACTGCTGAACATAGGCCTCTCGCATGCCGCTTAGTCCGATTTTGCGCCATCTGAATCTAATTTGTAGTCACTCTTTTTATGCCATCTGTCCATCTCGTTAGAGGTCGACCATTATTTCTGTTAGCTTGTATTCGGGGTCTCCATTCCAAAGTTCTTTTTTTCCACTGGTCATCAACTGATCTTGCTAAATGACCTGCCCAGTTCCATTTTAGTGTTGTTATCCTTTCAATAACGTCTGCAACTCCTGATCTTTTGCGTATAGTAGCATTGAGCAGTGTTCATAACTAACTAACATTATTCGTTGTTCTTGTGAGGGTTTCTGCGCCGTAGGTCATCTTTAAAGATAGATCCTATCATTAAAGATAGCTGAAGGCCTTTATTTTGAATGTGAAGAATGTTGAATTCGTCATTAAAAGAATGATTATGATCTAGAAGGTGAAGTGCGTATGTAGATCACAATCATTCTTTTAATGACGAATTTAACATTCTTTATAATTCAAAATAAAGGCCTTAAGCTATCTTTGTTAGAATCTATTGAAATCAACAAATTAAAAAACACAGATATAATTCTGAATGACCAACTTGAGACAAACAGTTCTCCCTTCCTCAACCTATTTCATTAAGGAATATAAAGTGTACACACGCCAAAAATAGATCACTTAAGAAAGGAAATCAGCCAAAACAGCTGTAGTGATAAGACTTTAAAATAAATTTTGTGGAAGTTTTGAAAACAAAGTTTTCAGTGTTTTATTGTTACATAAAATGAATTTCTATCAAGTAACGGTCAAATCGATCAATTATTTAAAGTAACAGTGTTAAAATAAGTGTACAAAATTTTCTTTATCAAAAAAGTAGGAAAAGATATGTTTATGCTTTTATTTTTTTAAATCTTTTCTACTGCTTTTATTCTACCGTTCAGAGGCGAACTAAGTCCTAGGCAATCTAGACGCCTATGACCTAGAGCCGGAAAATTAGTTATTCATTTTTTATAATTCTTTCATTTTTATTTAACAGAAAAATATGATATTCATTACTATTGCTGAAACATTTAAATTATGCCGATTCGTTAATCGCTTTTACCTTTGGGGATATCAAAAACATTATACATCAATGTCGCTGTGCCCCAATACGTATAAAATAATAAACGAAATTATACAACATAATTTGAAGTAGAGACTGATCTTGACAAGGAATACTTAGACATAGTATTTTATAGTATGTAATATATTCTGGAGTATATACTACATACGAGCCAATATGCTGTATTAATCCTGTGTGGGCGATATTGGTATATTTAATGTATGGATATATCGTTGCCATCCCTATTTATTATGCACGTATTTAAAAATGATAAATGAAAAAAATATATTGGAGGTAAGTACATGCTTTAATGTGCAGTAGTGACAATAAAATTATTTCTTACATGTTGGCGTTTCGTGGTAAAAAGGAAGTATTTTTTGTAAAAATAATGGTAATTATATAGGTGATTTGTAATATTTATCGAGTTCCTTTGAACTGCAACATTGGTACAATACACTATTTATCCCTATAATATGTGATGAATTTATTTCTATTATATCAAAAGATTTAAAACTCATTATAGTGAACGAAATAAAGGAAGCCAAATTTTACTCTCTAATTATTGATTCAACACCAGATATATCTCACATAGATCAGCTTACCGTCATTCTTCACTATGTTCTTCGAAGTGGTCTAAAAGGATTTTTTGGGATTTCTATCTATATTTTCTGATACTGGTGAAAACTTAGAGAACGTTATTTTAGAATTTTTAAATAATTTAGGTTTAGGCTTTCTGATGCCTTTATATGTTATATAAAGGTCATTGTAAAAAAACAGAGATGGAACTAGATTCTCGATTCAAATAGTCAAAAAATTAAAGCACAGCTTACTAAAATAGGAAATACGCCTATTTAAGATATTCCAAGGTACAAAGCAGCACCTAGCATATAATGACGAAATATATGTTATAAGAAACTCACTATTTTATGTAAACGATAAGGTTCGATAAGGTTCAGAGAGCACAAAAAAAGTTGCACTTGAAATCATTGAAGTTAAAACCAAATAGAGCAAATAAAGAGAAGAGAACGATTCAATAAATCTAGATAAAACATTAAAGTATTTACTATTTAAATTGGAATAAGCCACGATTAAAGGTTAAAGTACGTTTATTGACGTTTCAATTTCCACTTCGGAAATCGTTCTCAAAATACAAACATCAGTAAATTAAAAAAAATTTTGTTTTTTGGTGAAAAAATTCTTCTAATAATTTAATTTTATCTGACCCATTTATATTGACAATTCAGGCATACATTATATTATAGTTTAAAGTAGACGACTTTAAAATGATATTGCCAATATTGTTGAGTTGCGTTCCTGGGACGACTTTACTTTTAAGATAGTTCATTCGATTAAATGAAATCAATTTCAACTTGAGAATATCCGTCAGACAAAAATCATAGCATGTAATTAGTCTTTAAAAAGGCAAACACATGCCATGATGACAGTAAAACTCTCCTGTTAGTAATTCCTATCTTCATTATCCCATAAGTGTTTACACATTTGAGATCTATCTATTCGGGATAGTATTATGAGGTTTTTTTCCTGGTTTTTCCCCTTATAATTTACTGTGGAATCACTAACAGGAGAGCTTTACTGTCAACATGGCATGTGTTTGTCTTTTTAAAGACGAATTACATGCGAAATTAACATTAATTACGAACATTAATTACGAAAATTAAATTATTCGAATAATTTTTTCACCATCTTTTCCAAAGTGGAAATTAAAACGTAAACAAACATACTTTAACCTTTAATTGTGGCTAAAATAGATTCAGAACAATATTTAAAAAACATTAAAATCCTCATGTTATCGCTGCAAATCCGTATAGAATGAGAACCCATGCTAAATAAAGAAAGCTCTTATAACAATATGGTTTAGGAAAATAAACCGCAACGACTAAGGCAGATCAGACTCATGCACTATAGGTCATTTCCAGAGACAATGCGCTAATTGTACGTAAAATAAATCTTTTTAGGGTAGATCTTTTACAGCAGGTGTGGTTCAAATACACCTAAAGCTAAAAACTGTCGATGTTTGTATGAAAGAAGACTATTTCATTTTTTATGCAACTTTAATCTAATCCACAAGGAAAATGAAATTAGTGTTGTTAACTGTATACCATGAATCAAAAAAGTTTAATTTAAAAAAAATATATATAAAAGGTATATAATTAAACAGACTCTTTCGGGCTATATCACATAACGTTTTCGGACCAAAAAGTCCAACATCAGTGAATTATTACCAGGTATACATGAGTCAAGCTACCAAAATTCTGGGTAAGTTGTAAGTAGTTGAAAACATGTGTTGTTAAAGTATATAACAGGTACTATACATAACAGCTTAAGACTCCCAATAAAGGTTGTTGCTGACTCTCAGACCATGTCTGAATACGTTCTAGATGGCATGTCAGTTGCCATAGTCCGATAGATTTCCTTCGAATCATCAAATTTTCATGGTATGTTGTAATTTTTTTGTAAAAATTTTTGTTTGTCAACATGTAGTATATCACTGATTTGTGTCCGCTTGATAAAAGTATACTTTTGTCGATCTTGCCTACTGAAATATGTTATTATTTATTGTGTATTCATCTTATGCGTCCACATTTTTAAGGGTTTTTCGTTTTTATGTTGTATACTTTTACGATTTACTTCATACCTGGTGCTATGTCGTTGCTAAATCTTGTGACCTGTGACCTTTTTACCTCATTTGAATGGCGCAAATGTCTGCATGTGTTTCATTAATTCTGTTATCAGTTTTTTGCCCTTGTTGTTGTGTACTGTAATATTAAAGATTGCTTTATTTACTTATGTTTACTTTTACTTCCGAATATTTCTTCGTACGCTGTATTTAGTTCTGTTAAATTACGTTAAAACAAATTAGTGTCTTATTATTAACATGTTTTTTCTTATATATTTTGCAAATGTGTTGATCTGACCAGTTTTTCCTTGATTTGAGCCATCGTAAAATGGGCTGGTATTCAAAAAGTGAATCTTGCGAATCTAGATTTGGTTTCTTTCGTTCTCTAGCTACTTATCTTCGAATATTAGGTGAAATTTGTAGCTACGAATGGTAGAGCTTATGTATGGATGCATGTCTTAATGTAACAAATATTCCGTAATGGTCCGTTTTGAAAGTCTACTACACTTCTGTGGTCCGGACACTCAGCACTAAACCATGCAGTGGCGTAACCGGAGGGGGGTGCTACCCAGAAACCTTCCAGTACTTGTAACCCCCTTCCATCAAGATATCATTCTCTTTATAGTTGAAAACAGGCAACTAGGCCATCTTGTTTAGGAAGAGGTACATTAGTTTAATTTAATTCAAAATTAATGATTACAATAAGTCTAAAACTAAAGGTAAAACTCCTTACAAAATTAGACTATTACTCTGTCAACCGAGATCTGTACCGATTTTGGACAAATTTGGCTTGTCTCTAGACTTTGGGTATCTTCATAATTTGAATACAGTTGTTCATCATCCGGATAAGCCATTGTAGTATTTTTACTATATGGTGGATCCAAGCTCAACGTCGTTTAAAAGTTCTCTCAGCTGACTGGTTTGTTCTTTCTTACTTTAAGTTTTTCTTTGCTTCGTTTTCGATAGAAATAGCATGTCTATAACTATAATGGGGTTTTAGCGATCAGCTTTATACCAAGTGCCCTAGGTTAGGCCCTATATGTGTTTCCTGCTCTAGAAATAACTCAGATTCGTGTTTAGCGCATATGTCTGATAAGTTTAAGTAAAGTTTCATTATCTCTAGATATACCCTTAACAGTTGTTATTAGAATAGTTGGTCCTAAAAAGCACCAATTTGACAAAATCATATTAAATGGGTGACTAAAGAATTAGGCGATTAATTAATTAATCATTACCCGGGGTATGCCCGATTGCGGTGGTCTTATTAGTACTTCAATCTTCGTATAAGCTCGTTCTTTGAACCCCATAAGTAATGTCTAATCTTTTACTTTTTATTAAAAATTTAAATTTTACATGCCGTGTATTACTTTTGACGATATTTCGAATCAGATTTGTATAGTAATAATTTTAGGTATTAAAGACTTAATTTAAAATAACTTATTTTTAACAACTTAGGTATTAAAATTGTGATATCGGTCGCAACTCATATATAGGGATTTAAAAAAGGTGAACGAATTAGCGTTACAGCTGATTTGAAAACTAAATATTATGAAACGAATCGGGGATATTATATTACACAAACTAAACCGCTTGTCTACAAAAAAAAATCGGGGAAAATATGATACGGCTGGAAAGACTAATGACTTAGCTAATTGCCACATAAATATCAATGTAATGCAATTAGGATGATTTTGTATATTTATAAATATACAAATGTAACGATGATTCCAAGCCATTACCGTTAAACCAGCGTGCGAGCGAACCAACCCATGAAGTAGGAGTGTATCGACAGTAGAAAGGGCAAAACTTTGCTATATAAACAGCATTATTTCCTCATAGAGGCAGAATCGTCAGGTGTTGACTGAAGGTTCTCTTCTTCCCTACCCCGGCTTGTGGACGTGTTGAGTTCACAAGTTGTTTCGTCCCATACCGCCGTACCCGAACCGAAGAGCGTGTTGAGCTTTTCATTACCCGTACTCCGAAGCAGTCGTGTTGAGACTGTCGAGGAGTGTCCTATTAACCCGAATCACTTAAGGGACGTGTTGAGTTCCTTTCTTTTCTTTGTACCTATCGTCCGCTGTTATTAAATCGACACATCGTTCACGTAATATTCCGAAAACACACTCGATTGCCGATCAGACTAACTTCATACGACAAGGTCAAACTTAATTTGAATAAATAGGCCAGGTACTGAGAAGACTAAACTAAATTGTAAATATGTACATAAGATTTTTGGCAATTTAATTTAAGGAAGACAATAAAGTTTTATTTTTATTTTGAACTCTGTCTCTGACTGTCCAAAAGCTACCCGGATAGTGACTCCTACGAGAGGACGTCACAGATGGCGCCCGAGCAGAAAAATTCGTTTTAAACAATAATATCGACCGAATTCCGAATTTTATTTTCATGAGACAGTACTGCATTTCAAACTTTATTCAAATACAGGGTGATTCACAGTTCAAAAATAACAGACGCTCCGGAAACGTCGAAGGTTAGTTGGGTGTACCTATTAAAGAAAGACGAACTTATAGCCGAATTAACAAACGACGAAGGACAGGAACAAGTCATCGCTTACGCAAGTCGAAACCTAACAAAGGCCGAAAAAAATTACAGCGTGACAGAAAAAAAACTACTAGCGATCATCTTCGGTGTAGAAAAGATGAAACCCTACATCGAAGGATACCCATTTTCAATTATCACAGATCATCAAAGTCTACGATACTTACAAACAATGGAAAACCCTACATTTACAGAAAGGGCTCTGAGAACGTCCTGGCCGACGCGCTCTCTAGAGAACCAGTAGATCTGGTTTGCATAATAAACGTAGAAGATGTAGAACCCGACGAATGGTACAATAAAGCTTTAAATAAAATCCAGACAAATCCGCAACTATTTCCAGACTACTCTATCAAAGATGGACTTCTATATCGACACTTCTGGGACAAATACGATTTAAAAGAGACAGAGGTATCTAACCCCTGGAAACTATGCATCCCAAACCACAAGAGACAAAACTCCTGGCAGAAAACCACGAGCAACTGACCGCAGGACATCTAGGAATAGCTAAAACAATAACCCGCCTAGCTAGAAAATACATGTTTAAAGACGCCGCAAAGTTCGTCAGGAACTGCAAGAACTGTCAGCAATTTAAGCCGCAACAAAGCTTAACTCCAGGCCGCATGCAATATACACAAATTCCCCCACATCCATGGCACACCGTTTCAACCGACATCATAGGACCCCTTCCAACATCCAGCAAAGGAAACAAATATATAATGACATACCAGGACACCTTTTCAAAATGGGTCGAAGCCATACCGATCAGAACAGCAACGGCAAAATCAGTCTGTCAGAACTTAAAAGATAAAATCATTATGAGATTCGGATCACCCAAAGAGCTAATATCAGACAACGCAAGAACATACGATAACAGGGAAGTACGAAAGTTGCTAGACGAATTCCAGATTTCTAAAAGAAACATTCCGCCATATTCACCCCAGAATAATCCAGTAGAAAGAACAAACAGAGTAATCAAAACAATGATAGCTCAGTTCTGCGATAATAACCATAAGAAATGGGACACGAGCCTTCCAGAACTACTATTCGCATATAATACAGCTAAACACGATTCAACGGGTTTCTCCCCAGCCTTCCTGAACTTTGGACACGAACTATAAATTCCAAGTAAAGTCGTAAAGGCCCCAAACGACACACAACATACCGATCAAAACATAAAATGGCATAAACTACAAGAAACATTCGAACTAGTACGTACAAACCTGGCAAAAGCTTTTACAACTCAAAGCCATTACTACAACTTACGACGAAGAGAGTGGAAACCCACAATAAACGACAAAGTCATGAAAAGGGAATACCAACTCTCAAATGCCGCCAAAAATTTTAACGCCAAATTAGCACCGAAATTTTCAGGCCCATATACTATAACAAAAGTGTGTTCTAATGTAATATTCAAATTAAAACACGACGATAAAAACCGTACAATAACAGCTCATATCAAAGACCTAAAACCCGCATTTACCGATTTCCCTACTCCTTAATCAGTCCAAGCACTTACAGTCAACACCAAGTAGTGACAGTATATTTTAATACAGTTTACCAGTAACCTTCAAATATAATGTCAGACACGTTAGAAATATATTACAGTGACATAGAAATGGACGGCACAGTTACGCCGCCACCATACACCGTTCGAGAGTTATTATCACCATTGGGGATCACACCAAAACCTAACACCCCGGGCAAAGGCTGCGAACCCCTGATAAAGGCTATTTCCAAATTTAAAAACCTTTTCGATGAACCAGCCATGGGCATCACAAAAATTCAGAAAGTCCAGTCAATTCCAGTGTCAATCCCGCTGCTCTCACTAATTCCGCCGCAGCATAAAGGAAAAAAATACAGACTGAGACTCCCGAACCGGGTGCTGAGGATAAAAACCAATAATTGAAGCCCCACGAAGGAAGACGTTTTTTTTAAGAGAGAGGAAGACGATTTTTTTAAAAAGACGATATTTATTTTTTTTAGGGCAGACATTTTTTTATTTCGATGTATTGTAAATTGTTTTTTAGGGTAACCAAGTACCTGGCAAGGAATAAAAATAAAAAAATTTTGTTCCAAAATTTTTTTTTCCCAGGAAGAGGGTGTAACGATGAGTCCAAGCCATCACCGTTAAACCAGCGTGCGCGCGAACCAACCCATGAAGTAGGAGTGTATCGACAGTAGAAAGGGCAAAACTTTGCTATATAAACCGCATTATTTCCTCATAGAGGCAGAATCGTCAGGTGTTGACTGAAGGTTCTCTTCTTCCCTACCCCGGCTTGTGGACGTGTTGAGTTCACAAGTTGTTTCGTCCCATACCGCCGTACCCGAACCGAAGAGCGTGTTGAGCTTTTCATTACCCGTACTCCGAAGCAGTCGTGTTGAGACTGTCGAGGAGTGTCCTATTAACCCGAATCACTTAAGGGACGTGTTGAGTTCCTTTCTTTTCTTTGTACCTATCGTCCGCTGTTATTAAATCGACACATCGTTCACGTAATATTCCGAAAACACACTCGATTGCCGATCAGACTAACTTCATACGACAAGGTCAAACTTAATTTGAATAAATAGGCCAGGTACTGAGAAGACTAAACTAAATTGTAAATATGTACATAAGATTTTTGGCAATTTAATTTAAGGAAGACAATAAAGTTTTATTTTTATTTTGAACTCTGTCTCTGACTGTCCAAAAGCTACCCGGATAGTGACTCCTACGAGAGGACGTCACACAAAATAATATTATATTATACATTATACCCATACAGATACAATAGTAAAATAAAACAACTACAGCTATTACACAATATAGTAAATACTTATTTAGATAAACGTAAAATGGTCCACTGAACGTTAACGATAAAAATGTTTCAAATAAAGGTTAAAACATGTTTTCCAATTCGCGGTAAAAGATTTATTGGAGTTCAGCATAAAAGATAAATTCGTAACAAAATTCATATTATTATTCAAACGGTAGTCGATACAGTAGCAAAGTAATTTTGGCAACAAATATGTAGATTGTACCTTACTCCTTTTACACACAGAAACCACAAAAGAATCAGCTATAGCGCAAAGCTACCCCTTAACCAAGACACGACTCTCTTGTTTGACAGATAGAACTCGTCTCTTCGATAACTGAGCAGCCACCTCATCTACTGGATAGAACGACTGTCTTTGATGACTAAGCAGCCTTCATCCCTACTGAATGGAATGATTGTCTTTGATGACTGAGCAGCCTCCAACCTTATTGGATGGAATGACTCTCTGTTACTGGGCTATTTATACGAGAAAAATCAAAACTAACAAAAACTCTATTGATATTTTAATAATGCTTTATGTAGTTGCAGAACTACAATAGTAACAACAAAAACTTCGAAAAATTCAATACGAAAAAGCGGAAAATATGGGTCCTCCATATAAACGAGGATAAAAAAATATATCATAAAAAGAGAAACATGATAAGACATACTAAGTCAACAGACCAGTACAACTTTGAAATGGTTCATCGGTCTAATTATGTGTGAACTAAAATCACTGTTAATAAAAACATTACAAACGAGATTAACAACAGAATATATACTGGCAATCGCTCCTTTTTAAGCAAAAAATTAAATGGACGACGAAAAAACAAAATAACAGCCGATTGAGCGTTGCAGAAAGAAGAATATTATTAAAGAAATATATGAACCTGTTATGGATAATATCACAAATAAATACAAAGTGCGAAATAACTGAGAACTAATTGAATATAATATAACCAGCCAGATAAAGTAAAAACATAAATAACATCTTGCAATACCTATCTTGTATCTACGCAATACCTTGTAAAAATAATATTGTACATTTTTGAGAACGAACTCCTATTTAAACATCGAAACGCCAAATAAAATATGTATTAATAAATATTGTGTCATATTTCTTGTATTCTATCCAAAAAATAAAAAAAAAAATAAAGTTGGACATATTGAGATGGATAACTGAATACTATAGACTACAGTTAGTTGGAGCTACCGAATATTTTAATACAATCAAACTTGTTGTGAACATTTTGGTTAAAAGAATAAATTTGATTTTTATACTACACATGTAGTTGACGTCTCTATATCCAAATTCCTTTTTTTAGTTATTTTCTAGACACGTACTAAACAAATTTTGTTTATATTGCAATTTCTTCTTTTTGTAGATTTAATAGCGATATGAAGATATAAGTTTGATACATAGACATAAAATACAAATGGACTAACTGTTGCAATGAAGATCCCTTTCCCCAGTGCGACAGAGAAAAGTGACGAAAAGTAGACTAGCGTCTAGAGCCTGACCTACTCTTATGTGCAGTTTCATTTATTTGACATAATATGTATGTTAAAAAAATATAGGTACATATCTTAGAGTATATACTATATACATTATTAAAAACAAGTTGAGATACGAAACTGAACTCACTTTTTTTTATTGAAATTAGGTATAGAACATTCATTAACCATTCTGTATCCTAAAATAAGTTAATTAAAACTATAACATGCAATATATCAAAGTTCTGGGAATTTTGTGCAGAATCCAACAATTTTATAATATAACCAATGTTTCATTTAAAATAATAAAGTTGGTATCATAGTAATTGATACATAACATCAGTCAACATCCTGTATATAAAATAACAAATTTTTATTGGAAAAAATGCGCAAAAAGTTTTTTTTAATACTTTTTAAAACCATTTTAAAAAAACCTTTAGTTTTGTGTTGCTATTATTTAGTATTAATTTTAGAGTTATTCTTATAATTTAAACATTATTAAATTTATCAAACGGGTTAAAGAGATAGATTGAAGTAATTATATTACTAATTTATAAAAAAAATGTTTGCAACCAACAATACACATAAACCTCATTGACACATTCAGAAATGGATACAATTGAACTGCGCATGTCTGCACATAAGAGTAGGTCAGGCTCTAAACGCTAGTGAAAAGCAGTCCCTGCATCTCTTTCTAATTTGTCAGGTTTATCGAACACGTGGTCAATAAACCCGTCCCATTAGAGAAAGATGCAGGGATTGCTTTTCGTCAGTTTTCTCTGTCGCATTGCGGAAACGCGGATGTATGGCGGCAGTCAGTCTATTTGTATTATATGTCTATGGTTTACTACATGTATTTTTTATGTGACAACGTTATCAGAGATATCTAAATTGCTCCAATCTTCTATGATCTATTATTACATTTATGCCCTAGATCTTATTGTCAGCATAACTAGGAGCTGTTTTGTACCTTGGGCCGTTAATGAATTACATCGTAAATAGGTGCTATTTCTATCTTAATACGCTGTTCTTTAATTTTTTGACTATTTGAATTGAGAATCTGTATTTTATTCTACTGTTTATTAATGCAGAGTTTCTTGGCGCTCCTTTCCATCTTACGTTTTTTGTTTCCCGTATCACTATTACAACAATTTTTCGGGATACCGACGTAGAAAATTCGTTGCTATGTACATGTTTCGATGTCCAACAGCAGAAAATTTGTCTCATTGTAAAGTCAATATTATTTTATTAGAAAATATGATATTGTCTAATAATAAGTTGTTTTGCGTTGCTTTCTCAGACTGTTACCTTCGTGCCGTCTGGTATTTGATATTTCGCTGTTAAGGCAACAATTTCTATATGCAATAACTTAATGCTGATATCCTGCTTCTCCAATCCAGGTAGCTGTTCCGAAACCAATAAAACTGTTACACTCATGCTTCCTATTAGCCAGCCCAGGACTATAGGTACGCGTTATTATCCTACTGATGTTAGTGCTGCCCCTTATAAGTGAATGGAATATGAAAGGAAGGTTTTGGCAATTTAATAAGCTCTTGTGTGTTAGAATATAACTTCGAGAAAGTAAAAGGAGATCAAACCGCTATTCGGATTTAATCAATAGATAAAATATTAGAATGCTATAAAATAATGCTATTTATTAGCATTAATTAGTTTATAATAGACACTTACTTAAGTTTGAAAATAATTAGAGCAAGTAATATAAATTATCACCGTGCATATTATACATAAAAATTAAAGTATATTGTTAACAAATTATATTATAACCTATTTAAATACATTAGCCAAATATTCATGAAATTCCTCGATGAGTAAACTGGTGGATATTTAAATAAATTTTAGATCCAAAATGTACCTGCTATAAAATTTGAAATTCTACGACTAATACAATTATTGACAACATTGCAGGAGCTTAGTTGTGTACGCTAAAAACTATATACGGATCCCAAATATGTTTTATCCAGTTACGGAGTCCACTTGATCCTACCTGTTGGTCGGAGTTTACATAAAGCGCTACCTAGATAATAATATACATGGTGTATATTCTACTGGAGTTAGTATAATATATAATATAATATATAATACCGTTTTAGTACGGAGCCTACATTAACCGTTAGAAGTATATATATATATATATATATATATATATATATATATATATATATATATATATATACTTCTATATATATATAATATGAACAAAATAAAACAGACTTGTGATCAGTATGGATTAAAACTCAACGTTAAGAAAACTAAATATATGATAGTTAGCAAACAAAATTATATACATGATGACGGTATAAAAGTCGGAGATTCCACACTGAACAGAGTAGAGAAACTCGTGTATCTCGGCAGTAATATCAATGAGAGCTGGGATCCAACCGCAGAAATTAAAATCCGAATAGAACAAGCCCGAGCTGCCTTTGTAAAAATGAGAAACGTACTTTGCAGTCATGATCTTAGCATTGACCTTAGAGTTCGTATGATATCTTGCTACATCTTTCCTGTCCTACTGTATGGAGTAGAAGCGTGGACCCTAACTGAAGCTATGCTTAAACGCTTGACAGCCTTTGAGATGTAGCACCCTTAAGCTAGCGGGGACACATGAGCGGAATCCATTTTAACCTACGTAATATTTTTTCACCCATTTTTCACTAATTTATTACCACCCTAATAATTTTTCACCACCAAACCAACCTTAAGGGGAGCGATTCTGCTGGCTTAAGGTTCAAGTTAGCAGAATTTGGAAAAAAAACTTTTTGTTGATGGCATATTTTTTCACCTATTTTTCACTAATTTATTACCACCCTAATAATTTTTCACCACCAAACCAACCTTAAGGGGAGCGATTCTGCTGGCTTAAGGTTCAAGTTAGCAGAATTTGGAAAAAAAACTTTTTGTTGATGGCATATTTTTTCACCTATTTTTCACTAATTTATTACCACCCTAATAATTTTTCACCACCAAACCAACCTTAAGGGGAGCGATTCTGCTGGCTTAAGGTTCAAGCTAGCAGAATTCAAAAAAAAAACTTTTTGTTGATGGCATATTTTTTCACCTATTTTTCACTAATTTATTACCACCCTAATAATTTTTCACCACCAAACCAACCTTAATGGGAGCGATTCTGCTGGCTTAAGGTTCAAGCTAGGAGAATTAAAAAAAAACTTTTTGTTGATGACATATTTTTTCTCCCATTTTTCACAAAATAATTACAATCCTAATATTTGTTCAGAATCAAACCACCCTTAAGGGGAGCGATTCTGTTGGCTTACGGTTATACCATACCATACCATATACCATAGTGTTCTGCTAGGTTTTTACAAATGTATTACAACCCGAGTAATTTTTCACCCCTTAACTACCCCTTGTGAAAAGTCAATAATTGTGTTAGATTAAAATTTACGAAGAAATTTTTTCCTCTTTTCTACTTATAACTGAAATAAAAAAAGTGGTTTGTTAAGTTTTTACTATACTTTGACCATCCTAATAATTTTGCACTTCTAAACTAATCTTATTTAAAAATGTTCCTGCTAGCTCAATATTTGAACCAGCAAAATCAGAAAAAAATTATTTTTTTTAATATCACAGTGTTTTGCTAGGTTTTTGCGAATTTATTTCCACACTAGCAATTATTGACCCCTCAACTGCCTCCTATGGGAAGTCAATAATTCTGTTAAACTTTAAGGTGAAAAATATTCTTTTACAATGTTACTCTTCGCTACTTATAACTGAAATAAAAAAGTGTTATGTTAAGTACTTTCTAAACTTTGATCACCCTGATAATATTTTATCCATAAACCAATCTTATTTGGAAATGTTCCCGCTAGCTAGATATTCGAGTCAGCAGAATTAAAAAAAATATATATTTTTAAAATACCAGAGTGTTTTATAAAATAATTTTTATTTTTAATAGATTTTAACGAAATTTTTACGAAATCTGGGCGTAAATTCCGCAGTTTACGCTCTAATTTTCGGGGGCGTAAAGTCGTACTTTTTCATCCGGTATAAAAAAAATGCACGTTTTTGCATTTCAATAGTTGGATATCAACTCAATATAATGCACAGGTTTTTACTATTAAAAATTACTTCAAAACTATTATACTCAGCATAAAAGACACTCAGGGACAGTACAGAGGCACTATATTTGCAATTTATTCAAAAAATTGAATAATAATGAAGAGGGCGGTATCAATCTAATATCCGATTAAGACTGTAGCCCCCACTCCTTGATTGGAAGTACACTTCGCTTAGCTCTGAGTCTATCCAGGTAATAGTGAGTTATTCTCTGTCGTAATTCAAATTTAATTTACTACGCAAATAATCTATAACAGCTGTTCTGACCAACCGGTAATTTCCGATTTATTTGAATATACCTACTGTACCGTTTTTAAATAAAACGAGCGGTTCGAATTTATATAAATATATTTATTTATAACTTTACAGTTCGATACTATCTTATCAACTAAACTTAACTCCTAATTCCGTTACATATATATACCAAAGTATTATGTTCGAGAATATTCGAGACTAGTCCCACCTCTAATTCGTTATTCGACGGGTGGAATTTTACAGCGCTTTGATATATCGCGGAAACTTCTGGGTGCTTCGAGATGCGACCGTTAGGCGAGCCGCGTTCGTAACACTGCTCCCCTCTTAGATCTGAGCGTCCCGATCAGGAACTCTATCTATAGGCCCAGGATGGCGGAATCTACAGGACTCTCCAGCTCCGCATGAACCCCTCAGAAAGAAATAACAGTCTACTGTCTTTGAAGGACACGATCTCTTCGGATTAATGCAACACACAGTAATTCTTACACCGGTTTCTCGGAAGATCACTTCTAGCATGCTTCTGACAATCTTCCAATCCAGATTATCTAGTGCATGGCCTATCTTGGGTAAGGCCAAATTCTTAATGTCGTAATTGCAGACGATTTTCTTCAAATTAGTTAGAGCACACCATATATCCTCGTAGGTTGCCCTGTCTGTATACGACTTCCTGGTCACCATATACAGCAAAGATCGAGAACCATCTTCTAATCTCAGTACTCTTCCAACTTTAGGCTGCTGGTTTTTTAACTCGTCCAAGCGACCGAATTTCTTATAAAATACAGATGAGATTCCTTTAGTCATCTCAAGATCTTGGGCAACACAGTGGGCTAGAGAGACGTTATGCGGAACACTAAAAAGATCCTGCTGAACTTCTGTCGTCACGCCGAATCTAGCATTCTTTCTCTCTGCGTAATTTGACATAAACTCCTTAAAGCTTGGTCGCCGTTTATCTTTGATCTCATCTTGAAGGATTCGTGCTTCTTCTGTTTCATTTGAGCCAGCATAAGGTGCAAGCCGATTTATGTGAACTACTTTTGGTTTACCTTTCGGTAACTTTTTAATTCGGTATATTACGTCATTTATTCTCTTTTTAATTTCATATGGACCCTCCCATTGTCTTTGCAGTTTAGGAGACAAGCCACGACGACGTTGTGGATTATAAAGCCAAACAAGATCACCTACTTTATAGCTTTCATTTTTGCATCGAGAATCATATTGATCTTTCATTCTGTCACTGGCTAACTGGATGTGTTGTCGGGCAAGTTCATGAATGTTGTTCATTCTTAACTTCAGGCGGTCGACATAATCTTCGCTTGCAATATGTTCTTCGGAAGGTCTGGAGCCAAACTCTAGGTCGCAGGGCAAACGAACTTCACGACCTAACATCAGGCAGGTTGGAGTCTGGCCGGTAGTTTCATTCACGGCCGAGCGGTAGGCCATTAGGAATAAATGAATGTGCTGGTCCCAATCTCTTTGATGTTCTGATACAACTTTGGACAGGTGTTTACCCATCGTTCGGTTCATTCTCTCGACCATTCCATCTGATTGAGGATGCAGGGGTGTCGTTCTGGTCTTATTGACACCAATCAATTTACAAACGTTTTGGAAAAGGGTCGACTCGAAGTTTCGCCCTTGGTCGGAGTGGATCTCCAAGGGAACACCAAATCGGCTAAAGAATTCTTTAACAAGTACCTCTGCAACGGTAGCAGCTTCCTGATTTGGTATCGCATAGGCCTCAGTCCATTTTGTAAAATAATCCATTGCTACCAGGATATATTTATTTCCATCGTTTGTCTCTGGAAGTGAACCTGCAATGTCGATTGCTACTCTTTCCATAGGACTACCAACATTGTACTGTTTCATGGGTGCCCTCTTTTTACCAACTGGACCATTACTGGTTGCACACAGTTCACATTTCCGGCACCATCTTCTTACATCATCTTTACAGTTCACCCAATAGAACCGTTCTCGAACCTTTTGCAGAGTCTTCGTAATACCAAAGTGTCCACCTGATGCACCGTCATGCAACTGACGCAATACTTCTGACACTTTACTTTTAGGTACAATCAACTGAAGCTTAGTTTCTGTACCATCATCGTTCTCAAAGGTTCTATACAGAAGATCATCTTTCAGCACTAGGCAATTCCATTGGCTCCAGTAACACTTGACTTCGGGACTACATGCACTAATGTCTTGCCAAGAAGGTCTTTCACTTCGACGCACCCAATCCAATACTCTTTTTATACATGGATCATCTGCTTGAGCGTCTTGTAGCTGTTGAGGCTGCCATTGATCATTAATAACGGTGGTTCGCCTCACGGGGCAAAGTCGTTCTTCTAATTTAAGACAATGATTACGATTTTCACTGTATGGCCGTCTTGATTGAACATTAGCATTTGAATGACTTTTTCTAGCGTGCTCGATCTGTTCTAGCTTTCTGACTGTTTTATTATTTTCTTGCACTTTGTGGCGAATGTGACCTTCGTTGTTACCATTCCAACATCTGGGTTCACGTCTCTTCGGCATCATGTTACGAACTACTTTCCGTACGATTTCCTCCAGACGTTTATCGTTTCGTTCGTCACTCTCTTCAGAGGTTCGTACTTGATAGCTCCGTGAAACTCGACTAGCTATCTCATGTTCCAAGGCAATGGCGAGCGCTTCATCTAAAACTTTCGGTCTTGCTAGTCGTAAAGCTTTCTGTAATTCACTTTCTTTTAACCCATTGACGAAGGTATCTACAGCGATTTCTTCCAAAATGTTGTCTGGTACCTCAGGATAAGCCAACCGCACTATACGAGCAACATCTGCTTCAAACTCTTGCAAATTCTCACTTGCTCGTTGAACTCTACTTCTTAGTTGCGCCTTGTAGACTTGTTGTAGATGGGCATCTCCGTAACGTTTGTCTAGTCGAGTGAACAAGGTCTCGTAACATTTTTCTTGACCCTTGGGAATCGATCTTAGGATATCTGCAGCATCACCTCGTACAGCAGCAGTCAAGGAAACAGCTTTTTCTTGTTCTGTCCAATGATTGGCTGTCGCAATAGCTTCAAATTGTCTAAGGTATATGGACCAAGAGGACTTTCCATCAAATGGTGGTAATTTGAATCTCATATGATGTGTCATTTCGTCTCTAGGAGATTCTTCTTTCACTACCGGATCTAAAGCTACCGTATTAACTGGTGGTAGCATTTTTGTGTTTGTTATCATGCTCTCTAATTGTTTGATCTTCTCTTCTACGTTGTTTACATTTTTCTGTATCTGATCGAATGTTTTAGAGACTTCTTCAAATTTCTCATTGTTCTTTTTAGAAGTTTCTTCCATTGTTTGAGAAACATTTTCAAATTTCTCGTCAAATCTTCTAGACACATTTTCGAGTTTCTCGTCATTTTGTCTAGCTACTTCTTTAATAATTTGTGAAGTCTCGTCGAATCTTCTAGATACATTTTCAAATGTTTCATCAAATCGTTTGGAAACGTTCTCTAATTTATCATCATTTTTTTTAGAAGATTCTTCAATTTTTTTAGAAGTTTCTTCAATAATCATTTGAGACGTTTCATCGAATCTTTTGGAAACGTTCTCGAATTTTCCATCAATTATTTTAGTTAAAACGGCTTCTTCTGCTGATTTGAACTGGAATGTGTCTGGGTCTTCTCCATTCTTGTTGAGAACAGTCTTCAGTCGTTCTTGGAGTATCTTCTTGGACCCGCTGCAATCTTCATCGCGTTCTTCTAGTTGCTCACGCAACTGTTTCACTGAAAGTTCTACTAGTAGCATCTTTGGTCAGGCACACACGTATTTTTTAAACGTTCTTTCGTACAACGATCACTACTGAACTACGCGGATGTTCCCGACAAACAATACTTTTCAAAAGTTCAAAAGTCTCTTTTTTTTACTGTTAAATTTATGTTTAAATAAATCAATTGTCCTCACACGGTGACACCAACTGTACCGTTTTTAAATAAAACGAGCGGTTCGAATTTATATAAATATATTTATTTATAACTTTACAGTTCGATACTATCTTATCAACTAAACTTAACTCCTAATTCCGTTACATATATATACCAAAGTATTATGTTCGAGAATATTCGAGACTAGTCCCACCTCTAATTCGTTATTCGACGGGTGGAATTTTACAGCGCTTTGATATATTGCGGAAACTTCTGGGTGCTTCGAGATGCGACCGTTAGGCGAGCCGCGTTCGTAACACTACTTTAAATATTTATATCCTAAAATGTTTTCCAAGATAAATTCTTTGTGCTATAGGTATATTTTACACATAATGTTAAAAATATGTTTTGACCAATCGTTAATACTCTTCTTATTTGAATAATATTAAATACCTAAATTATTTTTCAAATTTTCATGTACCTACTGAATACAAATCTTTTAATCTCTTAACAATAGACACGCACGGTCCCGACCCTTCTTTTCAATTAGTTAAATTATATAATAGACGTAATAAAATTATTTCAATTTGTGTGTTATGTTATTTTAAATGTTTATTTCCTGGTAATACCTGGAATGTTAGTTTGAATTACCTGGTAATTTATTCTGTGAAATATAAAAATTCCATTGTATTGACTAAAACTCAACTCGATTTCAGTTATTTTATATTCATAAATCGTTCAAATTTCTAGTTTTTTGGAATAAAGTATTTTCAGGTTGGTAAAAATATAGTAAAAATCTAGGAGAGCACTCTTGTGTTTCCAAAAAGTTTTTTTTATTCACCTAGCCTCAATGTGTAGCTTTTTGAATGTTTCCCATTAACTGAGGCTCAGGGGGTCAAAAATTATAAGGGTGGATCAAATTCAGTAAAAACCTGGCAAGCAATTTATAGAATCAGTTAAAAGTAGAATACAGTTAAATTATAGAAATAGATTTTTTATCACCTTAAATTTTAACCTAGCAGAATTATTGATTCCGGATTGGGAGGGTAGTTAAAGGGTAAAAAATTACTAGGATGCTAATATATTAGTACAAATCTAGCACAATACTATCGTATCTCATATTTCCGAAAAAATTTGCTTTGTATTTAACTAACGTAAATGTTTAGATGGTAGAATTGGTAAAGAATTACTAAGTTGGTATAGAATACTATAATATTTCAAAAATACGTTTTTTTCTAATTTCGCTGGTTCGAATATTGAGCTAGCAGACAAGTTTCCGAATAGGTTTATGGGAGCAAAATTATCAGGATGGTCAAAGTTTAGTAAAATCTTAACTAAACACTTTTTTATTTCAGTTATAAGTAAAGGAGAGTAAATTTGAAAAAAAAAATTCTCCTTTAATTTTAATCTATCACAATTATTGACTTTTCACAAGGGGTAGTTAAGGGGTGAAAAATTGCTAGGGTGGTAATAAATTCGTAAAAACCTATCAAAACACTATGGTATGTCGTACATATTTATTTTAATTCTGCTAGTTGAAACCGTAAGCCAGCAAAATCGCTCCCCTTAAGGGTGGTTTGATGGTGAAAAAATATTATGATGGTAATAAATTAGTGAAAAATGGGTGAAAAAATATGCCATCAACAAAAAGTTTATTTTTTGAATTCTGCTGGCTTGAACCTTGAGCCAGCAGAATCGCTCCCATTAAGGGTGGTTTGGTGGTGAAAAATTATTAGGGTGGTAATAAATTAGTGAAAAATGGGTGAAAAAATATGCCATCAACAAAAAGTTTTTTTTTTGAATTCTGCTAGCTTGAACCTTAAGCCAGCAGAATCGCTCCCCTTAAGGTTGGTTTGGTGGTGAAAAAATATTAAGGTGGTAATAAATTAGTGAAAAATGGGTGAAAAAACATGCCATCAACAAAAAGTTTTTTTTTTGAATTCTGCTAGCTTGAACCTTAAGCCAGCAGAATCGCTCCCCTTAACGTTCGTTTGGTGGTGAAAAATTATTAGGGTGGTAATAAATTAGTGAAAAATGGGTGAAAAAATATGCCATCAAGAAAAAGTTTTTTTTTTTGAATTCTGCTAGCTTGAACCTTAAGTCAGCAGAATCGCTCCCATTAAGGGTGGTTTGGTGGTGAAAAATTATTAGAGTGGTAATAAATTAGTGAAAAATGGGTGAAAAAATATGCCATCAACAAAAAGTTTTTTTTTTGAATTCTGCTAGCTTGAACCTTAAGCCAGCAGAATCGCTCCCCTTAAGGTTGGTTTGGTGGTGAAAAATTATTAGGGTGGTAATAAATTAGTGAAAAATGGGTGAAAAAATATTACGTAGGTTAAATTGGATTCCGCTCATGTGTCCCCGCTAGCTTAAGGGTCCTTTGAGATGTGGGTATACAGACGACTACTGAAAATAAGCTGGGTCGACAGAGTTAGAAATGAGGAGGTCCTTAGACGGCTGAACCAAACAACACAACTGGTCAATATAATAAAGAAACGCAAGCTGGAATACTTCGGTCATATTATGAGACACCCTGATAAATATGATCCAAGGTAATCGTGGTCCTGGTAGAAGAAGAACATCATGGCTAAAAAATCTAAGGCAATGGTATGGAAAATCAACTACATCGTTATTTAGAGCTGCTATTAATAAAGTCACGATAGCGAATATGGTAGCCAACATGATATCCAACGATCGATAACGGTCATGGAACTAGAAGAAGAATATATATACTTCTAGCGGTTAATGTAGGCTCCGTACTAAAAGGGTATTATACGAACTCCAGGAGAATATACGCCGTGTATATTATTATCTAAGTAGCGCTTTATGTAGACTCCGACCAACACGTCGGATCAAGTGGACTCAGTAATAGGATAAAACATTTTTGGGGCCCGTATATAACTTTTCGCGTACAATTTTAAACTCCTGCGATGTTGCCAATAATTGTATTAGTAGTAGATTTTCAAATTTTATAGCCGGTATATTTTGGAACTTAATTACTTTAATTATTTTCAAATTTAAAAAAGTGTCTATTATAAACTTGAAAAAGGTTAGTTTCCATTTAATATATTATGATTTTTTGTTAAAATGCATGGGCACTTAAACATTTAGTCTCTAACTGTACGAATATCGAACAGAGTTATCTTGTAATAGTTTAAGAAAGTAGAAGCCTTTCGGTAGGATTATGATAAACCACATAAAATTAAAGAGAACTCTGAAAACAGATCATTATAGTTTTTCAATTACTGCAGTTTACGACGTGCAATATTTGCTTTTATAAAGTAGTTAAATTTAAACCATAATAATTTATGGAAAGTGTTTAAAGAAGTAATCACCAACCTTTATTAGAATACTGCACAATAAGAAGATGAATTTTACTTATTATATTTATAACAAAAAATATCTAATTTTCAATGGCCTGGAATTGAAATTTTACTTCTTTTTACGATACCGGGTCCTGTAAAATTTTAAATACATTAAATCTCGCGTAAATTATAAATCTTATTCTTAGATTAAAATGATAAATTTCTTAGTATTAGTACAATATACCGTTCACAATTATTATGTGATAATGTGTAGGTGTCGCACGGTTTCATCTTTCATATAAACATCGATTGTTTTTAGTTTTGGGTATATTTGTAACATATCTACCTTAAACAATTTTATTTTACATACATTTAGCACGTTGGCTCTGACAATGACCTTTAAATATACATTGTTAAAAATTGTATACATTAATCAATTTAAAACGTTCTTTGTCGTCTTCTGTTTCTTTATCTCCATTTAGTTTACTTATATCGTTTCCACTCATAACAACTATTGAGTAGTTTATTGTTTCAGTAAACTTTCTCTTTATATGTCAGTGTTAAGTTGTCTAGTTATTATAGCGTATATAATGTCGTATGTAAATTCCATTTTATTTAACAATAAAACACTAAAAACTTTATTTTTAAAATTTCCACAAAATTAATTCTATCTTATCACCACAGCTGTTTCGGCAGAGTGCTCTTCTCAAGTCTCAAGTTTCTCGAATCCATCAATCAGCCATTGCATTTCTTATACTTTTATTTTAAGCCTCTCCAATCAAAGATTTTGAATCAGCTTTGCTCCATTAGTCCATTTTTGTTGATTTTTGTCACTGTTTCTCCTTTCTCTTTATCATCTTCATTACGTAGCGCTACAACACTGGGTGGGTCTTCGCTAACTACAATTTTTCTCCAAGTTTACCGATCTTCCCACGAATCTGCAATCAAATGAAATGTTTATTTTTTAAAATTTGATTGTATGTTTTCTCTCCATTGTATATTGAGATGCCCGAGTGGCATTCTTATGTGCTAACTTCCATCGATACCAGTTTTACAAGTTTGACATCTTGGCGTCTATGCATGTGTCCGATCTACCTTAAGCGATTTTTTTCCTGAACAATATCGTTATAAGAGCTTTCTTTATTCAGTATGTGTTCTTATTCGATACGGATTTGTATTGATACGATAATGAGGTAAAAAAAATGTTCTTATTATTTTTGTTTCATTTATCTTGCTTCAACCACTTAGGGTTATTAGCATAAGAAAAATACAAAAAGGGATAAAGACTTAAGGCATATACCAAATATCAATTACATAATAATGTATATAACATATACTTTAATTATTGATGTGTTGTATTAAATTTTATTTAAAAAGTTATAGATTTCAAGAATTATATTAAGTCAGCTACGTATTTAAATTCTCCTAGAAGTTTTAATGTTTTTGGAATGTGGTGATATAGTCTTTCAACTAAGTATATTGGACAGTCAATCAAAATGTGCTTTACTGTCACTTTACATTCACAAACAAAACACACTGATTCCTCTTATCTCTTCAACAAGTATTCATGTGTTGTAGAAGTGTGTCCTAATCTGAGACGTGTTATTAGGACTTGATGTTGTCGCTTTGAAGGCTAGAAGTTCCATGGAAGAATGGAAGATTTGATTTTTATCAATTTAGTGGTGCTTCTATTTCATTGTTTTTGCCAAACATTGTTCAATTTTGATTTTAAGTAAGGTCTTAAATCTAAATGCACCGTTAGATTTTCAACTGATGCGACTGAATTGGTTAGTGCAAACCTAGCTAGACTATCTGCCTTTTCGTTACCATCTATTCAAACGTGTGACGGTACCCAGAGCAACGTTACTGTCAAATTATTTTGGGATATATGGTATAAAATTAACTTAATCTGCTGTAATGTTGGATGAGAGGGATAAATCTGAGAAATTGATGTCAGACAACTAAGTGAATCAGATATTATAAGAGATTTGGGAAGTTTTTTTCTAGAATAAAGATTAGGGCCTTATTGATGGCAAATAGTTCTGCTATAAAAATATTTGTCTTAGGAGATAATTTATAGATGAAATGTTCATGTGATATTACAAAGCATGCTTCTACTCGAGTTATGGCCTTAGGTGCGTCCATATATATAAAATGGTAATTTTTGTGCTATGTAAGAACATGGAGAAAGTGAGGTTTAAAAAAATTAGGTATCACGGTTTTTTTTTATATGCTGTAAGTTTAAAGGTTACAAAGCGGAGAGGGAACAACCCAAGAAAAACATAAATTTATTTCACAGGTAGGATAAATGAGAGGTAGTTCAAAATTAAAATCTAATAAGTATCTATTAGCTCGTTCATAGAGAGGTACAGGACCCCTATTTCTTTTTTGATAGACCTCCTAGAACCTGTTAGCAACAGCATGATAAAGAGCTGGATTTTTTGGGTTAGATTTCATATTCGAGAGATACGATAGATTTAAGCATTTACTTCCTAGGTTTAAGGGTGGTTCTTCAGCTTCACAGAGTAGACTATCCAAAGGACTGGAGCAATATGCTCCTAGAGCAAGTCTAACGGCTGAACTCGGAAGAGTTGTTGAATGTTTGATTTAAAGTGTTATACACATATAAATTTATTGGAGTTGGAAAATCTGCTTCCCAATTTTTATGTGATACAGATTTCATAATGTTTAGTCCAGCTTGGGACGATAGTCTTAGCGAGTGTATATAACTTGTCCAACTTAATTTTAAGTCTAGTTGCATCTCTAGGAATTTGATTTATTTTGTATATTCTATAGGAGAATTGTATAAAAATAGATTTGGGAGCATTTGTGGATTTAATGTTCGTGAAAAATGTATAGCTTTTGTTTTTGTGGTGGAAAACTGGAGCCCAATATTGTTAGACCACGATTCTATCGACTGAAGAGCTGCAGGAACACGGTTATGAGCAGATAATAATATATGTTTTTATTATCTGCTCATATTACCATATGTTAGAATTACCAGATCATCAGCATACAAAAAAGTTTTAATTGTGACATTGCAGTATGATACAACATTTTTATTAATGCAATTAAAAATAGCGCTACGCTTATTTTCGAGTAGGTACTATGAAATCCCATTTTTCTGTAATTTAGATTCAGTTAAGTGGTTATTGATTCGAACTTGGAAATATCGTTTCCGTAAAAACTTTGAAATAAAAGCAAACATGTTACCGTGAATCTTTCGATTATGGAGTGATCATTATGGAGAGATTATTACGTTAAAATTTCATAGCGCCATACTGCATCAAAAGCCTTGTTTACATCAAAGAATATGGCTAAACATTCTTGATTGCTTACAAATGCTGCGTAAATTTCTGATTCCAATAATATTAAGTTATCTAATGTTGGTCTATTTTTAGTAAATCCACTTTGTTCGGGTATAATAAGATGTTTACGTTCAGTGTACCACATGAATCAATTGGCAGTGATCTTTTCTAGCAACTTACACATTGCATTCATGAGAGCGATTTGTCTATAGGATTCTGCTTCAAATTTACGTTTACCTGGTTTGTGTATTGGAACTATGATTGACGAGTACCATATGTGTGGCAATACTTTATTGGTCCATATAAAATTGAATAGTTGCAATAATAGTTCTTGATTTACTAGTGGTAGGTTCTATAGAAAAAGCACAAGTATATTATCTGGTCCTGGACTAGTATTTCTAACGGAGTTAAGAGTTTCAATAAGTTCAGTCAAGCTTATAGAATTGATTATTGGTTAAGGGTCATTTATTATTGGTATTCCTTTATTTTCTTCAAATCGTTTCTTGTGTAAGAATTCTATTAAATAGCTTTCATCACTAGAAGCGGTACAATATTGATTTGCCATTATTTCAGATATATTACATTAGGACGTAAATGTCTGATGTATTTTATTAATTATTTTGGAGAGTGTTGTGAATTTTTCCCAGATATATTTCTAAACATGTTTCAGATTTGACCAATTGGAGTAGATCTATTGATTTCTGAAACAAACTTTTGCCATGACTCTTGCTTGCTTTTTTTAATAATAAACTTGCATTTAGCTCTTATTCTTTCTTATTCTTAGATCAACGTTGAGAACAGCGTCCAGTTGGCTTTACAGCAGATTGTTAACTAAGATAGAAAAGTGATCACTTCCATATAGATCAGGTAAAACGTCCCACGATAAACTAGGTTGTTAGGTTGATTCACAAATTGACAACTCAATTGCTGAAAACTCTCTTGTTGCTGCATTATATCGAGTATTCCTGCCGTCATAAGTAGTTTTAAATTGAGATTATTTAGAATAGTTTCGATTTTTCTTTCCATTTTGGTCAATTTTTTTGGAATAAATTAGGAATCTGACATACAAGATTAGAAATGTCCGCTATACTTGGACCACAATTAGGAGCGATATAAAGACTGCAGATTTTAACTTTTAGTGGACCTACTAAGCACACCGCTACAGCTTCTAGTTTGTTATTAGAGGAATACTGCAATATTCATAAGAATTCTCGATAAAAAATTGAAACTCCACCAAAAAAAAAAAAAGTAGTTATTCATAACTCAGGTTACTTTACAAAAGTTGAACGAATGAGCATAGAAGCACAGCTGTTTTTAAAACAATATTATTAGACGAATTTTGCATATCCACTATCGCTTGTCTATAAAATAAATCAGAATACTTTGCTAAAATATGATACGGCAGCAAAAACGGCAATGTAAAGCAAATATGATGATTTTTTCACAGCACAAGAATATTGCCTCGTACTGTTATATAGCAATTTGTTTAGCAACTCGTGTCACAAGTTTATAGTTTTTCGAAAAATGAACTCAGATTTAAATATTAAAACGTCAAATAAAATATAAAATCGCATTGAACCTTATTTTCGCATTTATAAAGTACAGTCACATTTTGAGATAAAATCTTTAATTCAGAGATTGGATATTCTTAATAAATGTGTAATCTAGTATGGACGCCTGTTTATGCTTGACAGACTTAGAAAACACTGAGCACACAAATATTTATTCTTTTACTCAAAACAAATAAATATTATCTACAAAGTACTCTACACCAGTTTAATATCAATGCATAAAATATTATAAAAATTTCGTCATAGTTGTAAATTTATAGGAGATAAAATCAAATGTAGAGCATATAGTGAAATCTGAATTTCTTAGAATTACTATAACGAGGGTGAACTTTTGATGAGGAAAAGGCAGACCCATCGCTGATAAAGTGAAAAAACAATTGGCAAAAGCAAAAGGTACTTTTTAGTAAAGTAGCCGTACTCTAAAGCATAACAATGTCTTTTTCTACTCATTAGTAAGTGATGGATTCGACCGTCACTTGATGAAAATTCATTTTATCTAATAATAAAAGAGGTATGCGTTTACACGTTATAGTTTGTAACTAAATAAGTAGAGGAGGGGATAATTATTTGTCTCAAGTTGGCCATTCAGAATTATGTCTTTATATTTTAATTTGCTCATTAATAAATATACTTTTTTAGGAATGAAAATTCGTAAATAGAACCTGAAATATGCATGTAACATAACCTTTGATCTCTGAGATAAACCCAACTCCTGAACAATGGCGCCGATATATGTAGTTAAAATTTTGTACACCTATTTTAACCGCTTATTTCGTTATTATCCATATATGAGTTGTGGCCGATATTATACTAATTTATTTTTCACAAAGAGACTCTATATTTACTACAGTTATTATACAAATCTGATCTAAATATTGTCTAAAAGTAACAGTATCTAAAATTTAAATTTTTAATGAATAGTAAAAGATTAGCCATTTTTATAGGGTTTAAAGATCAGCCAAATCGGCCCTTTTAAGGCCAACTATCCTTATTATGTCTATAAATATTAAGGGAATATCTAGAGATAAAGACACTTTACTTTACTTAACTTTATCAGACATATGCGCTTAACAAATGTGATGTATTTCTAGAGCAGGAAACACATTGAAGGCCAAACATAGGGTATTTGGTATTAAGCTGATTGCTGAAAATCACATAATAAATAAAGACAAAGTTATTGCCTTACTTAAATCTGGCAAAAACTCCAACGACCACAGAAGCTATCGGCCAATATATCTATTTATTTTGTCAGTTATAAAAAATACTTCTGCACGTGATCCTCAATATAATTTTATTGATAATAGAAGAAAACCTCAAATTAAAAGACTAAAGTGGTTATAGTCAGGGAAGATCACGTACTTTACAAATACTAAATCTTGAACAACACAGCAAAGACGGGTACGAAAGATATCAGGTATGAGGAGTGGTATTTGGCAATCTAAATGCCGCTTACGGTACCTTAAATTAGAGGGCATTTTTAAAATTTATGTGACATCTCCTTAGGTAATAAACTCACTTGTATTATCCGCGTATGCCTACACAACAGAAGATTTTTCGTATTACTTAATGGTAAAAATAACAGATGGAGAACGCAGAAGAACGGTCTTTTTTGGGGTAGCGTAATGGCACCTACACTGTTTATTATTTACACAACCCATACCAGTAAATACGTTACGGCCTTCTCAATCTGATTGTCCAAAAGAAGGTAAATGGTAAGAGAGGATCAGAAAGAAGACGCATTTCCTGGCTTCAAAATTTACGAAAGTGGTATAACACGACTACCACTGAACTGTTCCGCGCTGCAGTAAACAAAGTAAAGATAGCCGTGATGATCGCCAACATCCGGAACGGATAGGCACTTTAAGAAGAAGATATCAGTAAATACTAGAACTTTTATTAGGTAGACGATACATCTATATTGTTGCACAACATAAAACTTGTGTTGCTGAAGTAGAGAAAAATCTAATTTATACCTTAAACACAATAAATATAGACTATGAATCAATTTTAAGCCAAATTTCAGAAAATGTCCGGTGTGATCCTTCAATGTCCCTAACAGAGACGCTTTCACAAATCTAAACATCCAATAGTATCATGAAATTTTTAAACTCTGGACTTGCATAAATACCTTGAAGATAGTTTGAAACACACTTTGTCATTCACAGAAATTTGTTAAAACTAAGAGGTAAACTGAGGACCAGAAAAATAATCTTTGCAAACTTGTCAGCTAAATTGCTAAGAAGCGCATCCTCTCTCTTAATACTATTTTTTAATCTTCATCTAATATACTTTCCAATACTATAAAACTTTAATACCAACTACTGAATCACTGATTACTGACTATCTTGTATACTGCATAATGAATACTCTAATACTGAATATCTTGAATCCAAATCACATCGTATTTATATCAATTCAATGTTCAGGAATATTCTTGAACGAAAATATATTCGAATTCTTCCATTGCATAGACACTCCAATGTTCGCGAAAATTCTACTACGAAAAAAATTCTTTTTATTGACGTCTTATTTTAGAGTCCTAGATAATTCTTTACTTTTCTATCGAGAATTTGTTAGAAATTTAGGCTTTGCAGATCAGAATGTAAACTTAATAAATTAAACATCTTAAATTAATAAATAACACCATTTTAAATCCATAATTATTATTTCAAATATCTCTTATTCACAAAAGTTCCCACAACCAAATTTACTTCAGTGTATATTTAGTTGCCTATATAGATCGCATACTCAAATATATTTATAATATCCTAATTAAAATAACCAAATACATTGCAAAATAAAAACTTTTTAAACTTATTATAATGCTAATTTTTTAAGAATGCCTCATATAAATACTTTTTATAATATTCTGTAGTATATAACTTTAAATTATTTCTTTAATTACCATTTAAGTTTATTCTAGATTACCTTCGTTTCTCCTATATTTAATATTATCTCAATACCCCAAAATTAATTTTAAAAGAAATAATTCATTTATTATTTTTTTAAACATTAATTTTCTTGTCCACACACATTCGTAACTATAATAATTAATATAATTAGATAATTAAATTTCTTTTTTAAAACTGCTCTATTAAGTACGCCTATGTTTCCATGTCTACGTCAACTGTCATGTCAAATTGTAGTTTGTGTGTTTACAACGAATAATGATAATTTAGGCGTCTATATTGTTTGGTGTTTATTTATAGATAAGATTTAGGAATCCCTTTATTTCATTTTCCTCTTTCCGTTCAAAAGACTCTCATTAATATGAATGGTAAGTTTTACACTTTTCATATTATTTTTAGAAAGGCATTTATAAAAATTAATTTTATACCTAAACCCAAATTATGATTTTTAGGGCAGAAACAATCTTCGTAAGGACAAAATCAACACCTGCTCAGAAATACCAAAATCATGATGTCAAATTGATACATGATTCCACAACAATGAAATCCACCATCTGTCCTTCTCAACAAATTAAGTCTGTCCAATGAAATGTGTTTTTATGGCTATCCTAATTTGTAGAAAACATTATTTGTTATCAATATTAATTTCCCTGCACTCACTATTCTCTTCCCTCGTTGGAAGGTATTATTTATTATGTCATAAAACTTTTTGTTTAACCCTGAGTGGGCCCCCCTTTGTTTAAAAAACATGCTTTTTATTTTCACGCGATAAAAAGTAAATTTGGAACTAAAATAAGGCGCGTCTACTAGTTAGCTTCAAGACATCAAGCCAGCCACTCCAGCCGATAAAAAATACATTTTACAAATCTTACGTTCGCTTAGGTTGGGTGCTGATACAAGTTGTTTTCGCAATAAAATAAAGAAATTTAAAATTGTAATTTTTAATGTGAATTTTCTACAGCCGATCCAATCGTTAAAGAAGATAGGACATCACAGAAAGTGCTCAAACGCCCGTTGGCTTTTTACAGTCCTCCAACAAAAAATGGTGACAGGAGCAAACATTGGTCCTTCGAGCCGGAGTGGTCTACTTCGTCTGGATTTTAGCACCCAAAGAAAACATCGCATCGGTCGCTTCGTCTGAATTTGGTACCTACAGCATGCAGCTTCGAGAAATAAAGGTTAGAATATTTATTCACATACTTTAATCTTGCTTTGAGAGTACATAATTTATTGGCATATGGTTTGGTTTTAATTCATATTCTATCCATTTTATTCTTTATACAAACATTATTTAGCAACTTATTTCTTTAAACGCAAATTATGTTGCCTTTAAACTGATGGTTTTACTTTTTTAATTTTTTTGAAAGTTCTTGTGAAATATCGGATTATACAGTTTAACGTTCTATTATAACCAAACTTTTTACGCCCATCACTTGAAAGAGTTTTTTTTTCTGTAATCGTTGGTTTTTTTTCACCTTTTTATGTCCAGTAATAATCGAGAAAAGCGTGTTCAAACTTTGAAGAAAATTGCTATAAAATACTGAAATCTAATAGTGAAACGTGTTACTCATCATTGGCATTTAGTTTCACCGTTATCGGCTGCGTGACGTCAAATCTCATGAATGTACGGTCAGATAGTTTGATTTGAAATCAATTTCAAGCTATAACTGCGAAATTGTTTATTTGTTTGTGACAACAAATTGTATTTTTTTTTGATAATAATATTTGTATGTTATTTTAAATTTATTGTAAATAAACACCATGATGTTTTTTGCAGTCACGTTTCACAAATTTATATTCAATACTATATTTAGCTAAGACATATAAATTAAAAATGTAATAATTATTTTTAAAACATCTACGATAATCAGACAAAAAAGGTATTACCGACAAAAGTAATTTGAATGGAGAATAATGCATTTGTTGCCATTAAACCACCTGCCGCGCGCCGGCCGGCGCCACTGCGAAAACAGCTGTACCCGTCGTCGGCTGGCGTAAGCAGTGAGGAAAAGTAAGTGATACGCCCATTTCAAATCGCAGTGTGTTTTGACTGCTAAAACAGTCTTAATAAAAAATAATACCTTCTTAATTATTTATTACACTGTTATACATGTTTTTTTTAATTTTCAAGCGCAGACTTACACAAATGACAACTGGATTGCGCCGGTGCTGTACCTTCAAGCTCTGTTCTCCACTCGGGACAATTAAAATGTACAAAACATGGCAGACGAGTCTGAACTTCAAAATCTTGAAATGCTTTTGTGGGTAAGTTATACCAAGATCGAAGTAATTCCACCGGCTCCACACATTTTCTAAAGTATGGTAGGGTAAAGTTTTCTAATTCTGCTTCAGTAAACTTGTACAAAGGTTTTCGCGGATGTTGAACCATTAATTTTGCCTTGTGACAACACTCCATTGCTATTAACCTGTTATTGTTCTTAAACATCAAATGTACTTACTTTTTATTTATGTAAATCAAAGTCACCTCTACTCAGCAACTAAGGCATGCGCAGTGTTTAAAATGTAAACTACATAAATTGAGGATTTTAAAAGCGATCCTTAGTAACATTTAGTTCGTCGTAATATAAGTTAAACAGTAAATAATTTTCAGTAGACTAGTAAAATTTTGTTCGTCGTGAGATCAGAAAGGTAATAAATATTTTTCAATCAATATTGTTGCTAACATTAAGAATTTTAGAATTTAGTCATGGATGCGTGTTTAGATGGTACAAAAACTCTCAACATAGCTGAAGCTGTCCGAAATTTGCAATGGGTTTTTAATGAAAAGGTGTACGATTTTGAATACGAAGCCGAACGAGCTACCATAAGAATAAGAAGATATACGGTAGAAGAGTGTAATGAAAAATCAGTAATATATCATACGGGATCCAGAATCTGCGAAGTGTATTTATCTGATGTCATATGCATGTGTTGCTTTTTAAAAAAATAAAAAATCTAGGACTGACTGATTTCTTACATGAACTCAAAGAAGCTCTACCCAAACATTGTTTTGAAGATGAGGGGGTAGATACTGTAAATACATGTAAATAAAATAAATAAATAATATATTTTATTTTGTAGTTTTCATTTCAACACAACATATCGTTTACACAAGAATTGGAGGAATTTATGAAAAAAATTAAAGAACTAAAATAAAAAATAAAACAACTCGAAGACAAGCAAATTATGTTTAAATCATTAACTAAACTACACTTAAGTAAATTTCGCAGAAAAATTAAACCGTATACAATGTAATTTTTGTTTGAATAAATGATTTTAGTACTAATTGGTTGTTTGTTTAACAATATCTATAACTAAGAAATAAAACAAAAATAATGTAATATATGTTTTTATTTTTGCATTAAAAAAGTATTATACAACCAATATACATTAGATAAAGCACAAATACATTTTTTACTATTATGATAAAAACAAGCAGGCTCCTTAACTTCTAATGCTGGTTGTTCATCCAATTCGTATAAAGGAACAGCAATGTATTTTTTTTAAATAATTTTTCTTTTCCAAATCTTTGACGTAAACTGCATCAGAGTTTTGTGTAATATCCTTTAAAATATTTGCAAAATGATAAAGGGGTGTAAAACCAAAATTCCAATCAATACAGTGGTGATTTCTTGTTAACCAAGTTGCCTGTCTGTGTAAATCAGAAGACAACATTCTAATAGGAAACGGAGACTTGAATACATAATGACAAGTTTGTGTTCCATTAAAAGCAGCAAGTTCTTTCACTACAAATTTATTATTTTCTATTTTAAACCCTTGAACGTCTATTACCAGAGTCGCATGCCATGCGATCCATGCGATGCCCTTCTTCTTTACACGTAAGGCAGTACGCAGTGCCGCTACACTGCACCGCCGTGTGACCACTTTTAAAGCAATTGTAGCAGCATGCTACCCTGCTTTCCCCCTTGCACTCATAAGTATTGTGCCCGTATAAGAGGCATTTGTAACATCTTACGGGCGTGTGCTTTTCCATGATCGGGCATGACACCCAGCCTATAATGATTGAGCTATATTTCCTCAATTCTACGGCTTTTGTTGGGAGTACGGCTATAGTAGCCAACTGTTCTCCGTACCTACTGGTCCTTAACGTTTTTATATCTACTTCGTCTTTCGGGATACCTGTGTATGACTTTATGGCGCTATGTAGCCTCTCCTCTGTAACGCCAGGGTCCAACCCCGTTGTTGTAAAATGGATTTCCTTTTTACGTATGGCTATGTTCATACCAGACATTCTCGTATCCATTTCTTGTTTCAATTTTTCCGCGGCTCCCTTCCCTTTTAATTTTACGAGGATATCTCCTCCTTCTGTTTTTTTAGTCTGTCCACTTTTATTCCTATCTTCCCGATATCTATCTTTTGATTAATTTCTTTTAAAACTTCCGTATACTTTTTTCCTCCCGTTTTAATTACGAGGGCTTCCTCTTGTTTGTTTTTTACCCCTTTATCCATTTCCTTTCCTCTTACTATAATTTCCCAAGTAATATTCTCCCCCCGACCCACGAATTCTAGTGACTTCCGAACGTCGTCTTTGTTGATATCGTTGTTAACGATTACTCTGACCGTTTCCGGTTGCTTCTCCCTTTCTTTTATCTACTTGATGGCCTTCTCGGCCATCTCATACATTCCGTGTCTTTTTATTTTTGTGACGTATGTGTACCACTGGTTTTTTTGACTAGCCATAGAGCTTCTCTTAGCATTTTCGATGTACTCTATACTCCCCTCTTTGCATCCCTCTATAAGTTCAAAGACTTCTTCTCTATATGTTCTTATTACACTTTCTATTCCCCCGTCTTGTACTTCTTTTTTCGTTATTATTACGCATTCCTTCTTTTCTACTGTTTCTTGTAGGCCCCCCTGTTCCCACTTAGTTTTTTCAAAGACCTTTTCTTCCCATTTCTTTTTATAGATTTGGCTAAAGGCGGCTGAGTCTCCTCCTTTGTTTAGGATCCCAATTATTTTTTCTGTCTCCTTTCTCTGCCTTTCCTGTTCTATCTTCAATTGGCATTGCTCGCATTTTTTCTCTTCTTCCTTTTCTTCTGACACTTGGATTTGGCTGGTTTTATTTTGAATCGTGTTTATTTTCCTAAATAGCTTCTTCATTCTAATTCTTTCTTCTTCTATAGATCCATCCATGTTCAAGATATCGAGCATCTCCCTGATCTTTCTCTGGACCCTCTCTTTGTCCGTTTCTTCGGAGTATTTCTTACTCTCCTCTAATTTCTCTTTCTTAAATTTCTCGTTAATCTCCAAATTATCCCCCTTTCTTTTTTTTACTTGTTGCATTTCAATTCTTTCCTCCCCATACAACAGGAAAGTTGCCAGGATGCTCTCTCCTGTGTCCTGCCATCCTGCTTCCCCTTGGCTTTCTGTTTTTCTTTTGGCTTCTGCCTTCGTATTTTCTACTGTTTCTGCCGAGGAACCTTCGTCTCCTTTGTTTCCCTCCTCTTTTTCCTTTTCTTCCCTATTTGTTTCCCCTAGAATCTCTTCCCCTACCAGTGTCGAGTTTTTGTGGGCACCCGACCTGTTCATTTTTGGCTGCTTGCTATGCCAATTCAATAGTTCCAGTTCAAATTTTCTCTGCTCTTCTTCTTCTTCTATTTTGCCGTCTTGCGTCTGTTCTTCCCAATTTACGTTTTTATCTATATCGTTGTCCTTATTCGTTTGCATTTGGTCGTCTTCGCCTTTCATCTTTACATTTTTGGTTTTATTTTGATACATATGAATTCCCACGAGTCGGGACGTGCTATTTGTCTGAAACGGCAGTGCGCCCTTACCGCGTTAAGGCTGGATTACTTCAGGAGGTCGCCAGGTATCCTGAAGGGATCGTTTATGATGCTCTAATTCTCACATCTCTCATATCTTTAGCACGATGCCTTCCACCGTGATAGTGGGGATCTTTTATTGAGGTTTACTCCTCTAGGCTTTTGTCACGGTTGCCTCCGGACGCAGTAGCAGTCTGTGTGAACAGGCTACTTGGAGTTTCCACGTAACTGCTGAGTCCACTGTTACGTGGGAATTGAAAACAGGACGTATGATGGAAATGGTAATAGGTAAGGTAAACATGTCGGCTGCTCCTATGAGATGTGTTGAGTAATTTTTGTGTTTTGGGGGTGAACGAGATTAGAATAATTGGGATTGGGTAGCCGTAGGAAGATTAGAGGGTAGTTTTGTTGCTGAAGGCAGAAGGCGTCGCAAAATGCTCGCCTCAGTTGCGGCGCCTTTTGGCGTCCAGTGGCGGTGTCCGACGCCCACCCGGTGCACAGTCACTGGACGCCGGGACTGTGTTTGATTTCAATGATCGTGCTCCCCTCACAAAATTTCAGGGAACACTACCAATTACTCGGCCCTCTCACCAGCGTCCAGGAGAAATTACAGCCCCGGAGAGGGTATTAACGCTATACCTAGTAAAGGAAACGATCGCAATGCGAAATATATTACTGCATTTAATCATATAAAAGTTGTAGATTCTAGGAAATCAAAATTTCAGAAGGGAGATTATGTGCGTATAAGCAAGGTCCGTGATGCATTCAACAAAGGCTATACTCCTAATTGGACTACTGAAATTTTTAAAATTGTTAAAATTAATTTAACTCATCCTGTAACATACGTTTTAGAAGATGAACAACATGAAGAAATTCAAGGATCATTCTATCGAAAAGAATTATAAAAAGTTAAATATCCAGATGTATATTTAATTGAAAAAGTGGTAAAACGAAAAAGAAATAAGATTCTTGTAAAATGGCTTGGATTGAAACAACAGTCTTGGATTAATAAAAATAATGTTGTCTAATTTATATATATTTTTTAATAAAAAACTTATACATTAATATATTATGTTTTATTCATTACAATAATAATTTTTATACATTTTATTTCTGTGACTATTACTTAAAATTGGAGAAATACATTTTTCTACTTCTTTGATCCGACGATGAAATCGATACCTATCAACTACATATTGTTCCCAATTTCCTTTTCTAGCGTCTTGATAAGCAAAATTCCAAGTGTGCAGTATACAGGGTAGTGAATCGTCAAACGGACCATAGGAAATTCAATGGGAAATTCTAAATTGTTGAATTCCTGCTTCCCTAATTATTTTACATCAAAAGTCATAAAAAACCGTTTGTAGAGGACTGAAATATGTAATAAAAACAAATGTTAAAATTTTGCTACGAATTAAATGTATTCCAAAATTTTGTAAAAATATAATACATTTTTCAGGCGACCCCTTAAAGTCAGGCCACAGGAGGTACAAGAATGTGTATGACATGTTGCGTTTGGTCATATTTATGTTTTTGATATTTGACAATATTTGAATTGCCAAAATTTTTATTTTGTGATTTATTGTTTGAAAAACAATATACTTGATTAAAAAATGTATTTAGTTGAGAAGAAAGTAGCAATAATAAAAATGTTTTATTCAGGGATAATAAATTTACATATATTGAAGCATAAAAAATGCGAATTATTGAAAAGGCTGCTAAAATAACGCAACGCATTCTGGTTAATGTTAAGACGAGAATTTTTCAATCGATTGGGATACTGCTTGGGACAAAATGGCTTATTCTTTGAACATTTGTTATAGTTTTATGTTTAGAAATTATCATAAATTGATCATCATACGAACTCCATTATCCAATTATTACAACTTTGTTTAGACCAAGACTTTTTTGTTTTTAACAACAAATATTATAGACAACCTGATGGCTTAGCCATGGGTAGCTGTCTCTCTCCCCTAATAGCTGTTGTATTTATAAATCATTTAGAATCCACACAGATTATGACAAATCCTGAAATACTCCATTGGTTTCGTTATGTTGATGACTGTTTAGTCTTCATTTCAGGTAACTCCAATTCAGCTGAACTATTACTTTCTAAAATTAATCAAATTCACCCCAATATCAAGTTCACCATGGAACTAGAATCTTCCAAGTCAATTAATTTTCTTGATCTCACCATTACCAGATTAAAAATGACCACTTCGACTTCAGTATCTTTAGGAAACCTACACAGACTGACCATGTAATACCCTTCTCATCCAACCACCCCATTTCTCATAAATATGCTGCTTTTCACAGTTACATCCATTGCCTGGAAACCATTCCACTTTCTCATTCAAACTACACAAAAGAACTAAATATTATCAGACAAATAGCAGTCAACAACGGTTATGATCATAACATTATCAATAAACTCATTTATAGAAAACGTCGTAGGAACTTGCAGGAGACTGCGTTCCCCAGGGATCCTACAACCAAACCCAATTATGTTTCACTCCCTTATCACCATGAGAGTCTTTCTGGAGATATTAGAAATCTAATTAAAGGTTCGGTTGAAAATATTCATGTTTCATTTAAAGTACCTAATAACTTGTGTCAGAATATATCCAATTCCAAAGACCCCATCAACTATATGAACCGTAGTGGTGTGTATAGATTAAAATGTTCTGATTGTGATGCTACCTACATAGGAAGAACATGTAGATCATTGTCTTCACGCTCTTTAGAGCACACAAAAAGAAAAAATACTTCCACTTTCTCTCAACATCTTAAAGAACACAACCACACTCTCTATATCCCAGAAGACGTTTCACTTATTCACAACATCCCACAAAAAAACTTTCTCAAACTAGACCTATATGAAGACCTACAAATCATAAAAGAAAAACAGAGAAGTCCAAATTGTGTCAATCGCCATGTTTCATTTAATCGAGACTTTCTTCCGCTCCACCGTCAAATATTCTCATAACTCATTATCAAACTTTACTTCTTTATTAGTATTTAAATTCTCATCCTTCTCTTATCACCTACTAATCATCCTTAGCCCCCTCAAACTTTGTTCAATATATCCAACTCCCCTTCTTTCCTCACTTCTGTCTAGGCATCCAAACGTCAAATCTGACCTATTACCCAATATTTTCCATGCTCCTTCTCAACAAAATAAATTCAGAGCAGATCATGTCACTTCTTCTCCAAAAACAATTTTTCATTAATATACACCATCACCCACTCAACCACATATCTTCACCTTTTCATACTGCGTTTTTCATTTTTATTTACAACTTCTTTTTACTCATCCAATTTCCCTCAGGGTTTGGTTTTCGGGTCTCTGGGGTCTTCAGTCTTTTGTAGTTTTCCCCTTCATCTTCACAATAACATTTAAACATCACACATCTTTAGTAAACTTGATAGATCCACCTTAAACACAACTACTCTTACTTTTCCACATATTGTCACAATACACTCAATAAGCCTATTAACTTTTCACCTACCTACACTCTAACTTATAACTCATCCCTTTTTACTTTTATATTTCTTAGGCACCAAATGTTCCTTTTTAACATATAGGGCCTTTTGTTTTCTTGAGTTATAACTTGAGCAATGTAGGAACAATATCACACCTAACCATCTTTCAGCCATCAATTTTCTGTCAGTCTAGCATACTTGCCCACACACATAAACAACCTACCATCTTTACTTTACACACATAACCAGTAATTCATGTTCACGTACTTATAACTTAAAAATTGTTTATATATCTTTACTAGGTACCAAATGTAGTTTTTTGACATAGAGGGCCTTCCATACTTAAGTTTTAAGTTGAGTACTACACGAACACCACATTATGATCACATTTTTATCATATTTACATTTCAACTCAACAACATATCTAAACACACCTCCACCTACTACATCAATACTCAATAATAAATATTTTAGGACCCATCTTCCCACATGTGCCTTTTTACCATTTTCTGGGTACCAAATGTCTTACAACATACAGGGCCTTTTGACAAAATCTTTAGCTTAAAATAAATAGATCCTTACACATGTATAGTTGGTTGCCTATCAATCCTACAAAATTTCATAAATTCCAGTTGACCCACATTAATTTTTAAAAAAAAAATTTTCAATGTTTCAAATATAGCTATTTGATTAATTTACAATACAGATTACAATATTGATGGTTGATACTGTTACATTATTATAATTTTAACTTTTTCAATTTTAAATAAGGCTGGCATCTGTCATTTTTAGACAACTACCGTAAGTTACACTGACTGCTCTGACACAACATCCGTCCTAACATGTCAACAATGTCATTTTGATCAGTTGTTATCAACAGGTCCTCGTAGACACTTCGTCTCAGGACCATTTTACTCATGTAGAGTCATACGCCGCCATGTTACCTATCCAACGGTAACTTAAACATCACAAATTATAAATACTAATAATGTAAAACAACTAAAAATTTATAACGTTTAAAGGGTTTTTACCCAAGTATTTTGGTGGCTACTAGCATGCACAACCGTAAGTATTAACCACATTTTGCTCTAACCTTTGTCAACATTTTAATTTAACGTTCTTTTTAATTAAAGTGGTTATATACTTTCAGGTTTGCACTGATGATGGATTGTTTAATCCGAAAACGTTTTGCAATGTGTTTGTGATAGCCCGTTTGGGGCATTTTTATATACCTTTTATAAAGGATTTTAAACAAAATTTTTTTGTGATATATGGTATACAGCCAGCTACAGGAACTTAGTTTCCTCGTGGAATTTTATCATAAATTATTATTAGAAAAGATCACAGTAAAACTGTATTAAAATTCTTTGAATTGTTATATAACCTGGAATTGGATTGGAATGCATTATGATATCTTGTGTTAAATAAAGATCTAACAGTGCTAATTGCCTGAGTACATTATTGCTATTTTTCATTAACTGAATACATTTCACCAATTTTATTGCTTTTGTAAACAATATAATTTATTAATTACTATTTAACTGGGAATAAGCCACAAATAAAGGTTAAAGTACGTTTATTGGCGTTTCAATTTCCACTTCGGAAATCCTTCTCAAAATACAAACATTAGTCAATTATCATAAAATATTCCTATTCTTAATAATCTATTCCCAGTTAAATAGTAATTAATTTAAAATGCCACAAGAAAATAGCTTCAGAACAATATAATTTATTATTTACAAAGTACCTACTATTTATTGTTCAGTAGTAGTAGTATTTGTGAAAATTTGCGTATTTTAATATTTGGGTATAATTTAATAACAAAATAAAAATATTAACAATTTAAATATTGTCAAATATCAGAATCATCAGTATGACCAAACGCAGCATGTCATACACATTCTTGTACCTCGTGTGGCCTGACTTTAAGGGGTCGCCCGAAACATGTATTATATTTTTACAAAATTTTGCAATACCTTTAATTCGTAGAACAATTTTAACATTTGTTTTTAATACATAATTCAGTCTTCTACAAATAGTTTATTACGACTTTCGATGTAAAATAATTAGGGAAGCAGGAATTCAACAATTTAGAATTTCCCATTGAAATTCCTATGGCCCGTTTGGCAATTCACCACCCGGTATACATTTTATTATTCTTGTTAAATGTAACTTTTTTCATATAAGTAGCTCAGGATATCTATAAATAATTTCTACTG
The DNA here is from genome assembly GCA_918026665.1 of Diabrotica balteata. NCBI lineage: Eukaryota > Metazoa > Arthropoda > Insecta > Coleoptera > Chrysomelidae > Diabrotica > Diabrotica balteata. The sequence continues at coordinate 72,071,329 of OU898282.1, read as the reverse complement.
CCATGGTGTATACTAGTGGATTTGTATCTGTTATATATTTAAGTACGTTTAAACCAGCATCTGTAATATTACTGCAGTTTTTAACTCCCTATTGCAAAATTTTAAAAGAGATGATGAAATGTATATTTTTATATGCATCCAAAATGCAATTTAATATCGGTGATACTTTCTACAGTTCCGAAATAGAGATTGTTCCTAACCAAATTGTATTTATATCCCTTGATATATTTAGCTTCCTCATATTATTAATATTTTCAAACTGCAACCAAATCTTTTCAAATTTTATTTTCTCTGATTTTTGTGAATAGTGAAAATAAACGTCAATCAGTTCTTTATTCAATAAAAATTGTTTCCACTCTTCATAATTAAAAATGATAGAGCCATTTGTAATTCCACATATTCTGATGTATGGTTCGAAAGATGATCCAAGTATACTTACAGCAACATATTTATTAGGATTTGCTCTATTCAAGTAAACTCTTCTCTCACCCAAGTAAATTCTTGAACTACACATTATGACTGCACTGATTTTACAGTTCAGTTTCTTTTTACGTGGGATGATAGAGGTGGGAATAATACAAAAACAACAAGAACAGTTAAATTAATATTTATTTTTAATGTGTTACAAAATCATTGATGTTTAAAATGTCAGATTTAAACGATAGTGACCCCAAGAAAGAGTATTAAATGAATTATTTATTAAAAATATTTTGTCATCAAAAGGACTTAAACCAATTTTTGTTTACTCTATACTAAAAACATTATGAGCATCTGAACGAATTAAACATTGAGATATACATTTTTCCGAATTTTGTTGAAGACATTCTATGTAATCATTAAACGTAATTTTGTTGTTAATAACACAATACTTAACTCCTTTTGATTTTTTTACAACAGTATTATCCTTACATTTATAACTATACATTTTAGTTACTATTTATAACTGGGAATAAACCACAATTAAAGATAAAAATACGTTTATTGACGTTTCAATTTCCAATTCGGAAATCCAGAAATTCGAAATGGAAATTGAAACGTCAATAAACGTATTTTTATCTTTAATTGTGGTTTATTCCCAGTTATAAATAGTAATTAATATACAATGCCACAAGAAAATAGCTTCAGAACAATATACATTTTAGATCTTAAACCAACAAAATGCGTTATAATTCCACCACTAGCTTCGTCTGTCATTAAACCTGGAATTTTTTAATTTGGTATATTATATGGATTGTTAGGAGCATAGTCACTTATATCAAATCTATGAATATCAGTACATATAATTTCTTTATACAAGTCGTTACATTTAATTTCAAATATAAAACTATCAGTATCTGTATACATAATTTTGCAATTATTTCCTAACTTTGGTAATATATAATTATAGTAAAATTCATACATACATGCTTTTGAAATATCTAAAATAGACAGACATATAAAGGTTTATTAAATATAAGCTCAGTTTTTTTCATTTCAATTGCCATTAAATCAGCGTCAAATATTGTTCTGTTATGAAATTTTGGACTGGCTATTAAATTTTTTGCACCATATCGACCTTGCCACTGTCTAGTCAATTTTACAATTCTGTGTTTTCGGATATTTTCCATAGTTTTGCCGTAAATACTGTTGACTTTAAGCTTAAAATGATTCTGCTCAAACTTACTTTTAGCTTTAGTTCGAAGTTCTGTATTAAGATCAATTTAAGGTTTAAGCCATGCAGATTGTTTAAATTGTAAAACTCTATGAATTTTTGTAATGACCAATCCGTGCGCTATTGCTTGTTTTAAAGCGCGGTAGTGAATAATATAATTTTTTTCATTTGATAGTGTTGGTAACTTTGAACCCGGAGGTATTTGATGTTCTGAACAGAATGGTAAATCTTTATGCAAATCATGTAGTGTTTGCGGATATTCTATATCCACTTCAAGTATATATCCAAAAAATGCATCATCAGGTATATCAGTTACATCAATATTTGTATTAACTCACTTGAAATTACTTATTGGAAGTAGTTGAGACATTGCCCAACCGCATAAATTAATAACATCAACATAAAACAGATATTTATTTGGTTTGGTTGGGTCATAGTTTTTCATATATTTATTATTAGCCTCCGAATATCTTGAACAACATTGACTAATACCACCACGAATTCCTTTTTCTATTATAAATAATATCATATCTACATCACTTAATAGCTCTAATTCACAAAAGTGAATTAGAGCTATTAAGTGATGTAGATATGATATTATGTACTGTTGTGTACAAAAGCATATAGTCAAAAGAATATCCGGGAATCGTATAATACCATGCTGGATCTAAGCCACAAGTTCTGTGGCCTATATCTCTAAAATTTTCAAACACATCTGCCAATAAAAATATATCTGTTTTTAAGTATAAATCTGAATACTCTCCCAAATTTTGTATATTGAATTGTTTCCAAACATAAGTGCATGTTCATATTTGTCATTAGGTAAAGCTTCATCATTTAGTTTGTTATAAAAAATGTTCTGGTGATGGTAATTGAGTTTCATTGAGTTTTTCCCATTTATCAATGTAATCGTAACAAAATACACCTTTTCGAGTAAGTAACTGAAATTTAGAGTCAGGTAGGTGTTTAAATTCATACTTTAAATTCTTTAACTCTTTAATATATACTGTAGATACTAATTCATCAAGAGATTCACCTAGAAATCTAAGTGAATCAATAAAACGAAATTTAATATCAGTTGGTAAATGTTGAGTAAAGGAAATATATTTTTCTTTCTTTATGGGTAGTAATGTAATTTTGCCTCTTTTTGCAAGATCTCTTATTATGAAATGCGAGTCATATCCGGACAAATTATGAAAGCACACAGGTACTACAAATAGTTTTTTAAAATTCAAATTACATATTTCATGTGCAAAACCTCTAAAATCACCAGTAAAATGATTATGATCTCTTACAATGATATCTGTACATTTAAAATTGTTTTCACAAATATGACATTTTTGAGCATATATTGTATTAGGTTTTATTTTCATAGGAACTATATTTTTTATTTTTGATTGAATTATTTTAGCAAAGTTTGACATGTCATTCGCAAACCAATCCATACAATCAACTCCACGATAGCTTTTAAAAAATGAAATATCATATTCACATTTTACAAAATATCCGTAACTAAATGCAGTATGTTTTTGATACTTTTTTCTTTCTACAGATATATCAAGAGGTTCAAGCATTGATTCAAAATCAGCATATATAATAAATCGTGTTCGTTGTTTATAAATAAAATTTTTAAATTCAATTATTTTATTTTCGGGAATTACAATTTTGTAGTCATTCATTTTTTTACATAAAATTAAATGTTTGTTAAGCCGTTCTTGATTAGTAAAAGAATTTAAACATCTATCACATATAATTTTTTTATGACTATCCTTATTTAGTTGATTATTTAATAATTTAGATAAATTTTTAATCCAACAATAATGATAAGTAGTATTAACTTGTTCATTGTCAAGTGGATCAGGGGCATCATAATCGTTTAACTTTTGAAAATATAAATTTTGAATCATTAGCAAATTAACGTGTTTCTGTAATTTACTTTTAGATAGACGTAACGGAGTTATATTAATTTTTTTTTTCCAATTAGTTCCAAACCATAAACATTTATTGAAATATTATTTAATTTTTCAAAAACTGCTATTTTATTAAATTTAATTGGAATTTCAAGTCCTTCCAAATTTAAAACTTGACTATAATGTGGATACGAACTAATCCGATTGACGGATTGATTTGCTGGATGTAATGCACTTACTATGCTCCAGTAAAAACAAGCTTTATTAAAATTTCTAACGTTTACAGAAGCTTTTTTATTAATAATTTGTTGAGGTAATTAATAATTTGTTGATATAACTCGAACCATTTCCAATTTAATACTTATTAATATTAATCTCTAAAGAAACTACTTTACTTAATGCCCAACCTGAATCACGTTCTTGAAACTCTGATAATTTGTTTAAAATAAAATCAACTATATGTTCATAAAACCATTCATTCAAATTAGTAGATTTGTCAATGGTTGCATATGATGTGTGAAAATATTTAAAATCTATCGTTTCTTTATCATCTACTGTTTTTTTTATAAACTTGCCACAAAAGGTACTGTTAACCTTAATTATGTTAAATCTAAATAAAATTAACAAAATTTTAGTTTTAAATAAAGACATAGCATCATTTAAAAAAAGTGTAAAACATCTTTATGTTTTAAATTTACTATGACACCACTTTGAACCCTTCCATGATAAACTGTGGCTAAATCTTCCCATTTAATTGTATAATTATTATCTTTTATTTCTTTAAGCTTAATATAAACAACTGTTAAATGACTTAATTTTGTTTGCCACATGCGGATACTTCCAATTTCAAAATTTTTTGTTTTTATTGCTTTAAAACATAAACTAATTGCAATATCAACATGTTTAAGCCATGATTCAAAATCCTCAACAATAAAATCATAATTTTTTTCATAAAAATTTTTAACTAGTTTGTTTACATCATTAGCAAGCCTTTCTGACATTTTAAACTAACACTCACCTTAAGATTTTATAAATTTAAATAAAGCTGCCCGGATTGCCTTTGCCTGTGTCCTTTTCTCCAATATATACTAGCGAATACCTTCCATTCCCAAATTCCAAAATATGATTTTTAAGCACCTCGGTAGATCTAGGTGGTAAAAACATAACCTTATCATCCAGTTCCAAAACAATAGAATCTTCAAATTTCGATGCAGTCATCTTGGCTTCAGAAATTTTATACGGAACATTTATTTGATGTTTATTTAACTTTATGATAGGTTTTAGTTGTCCTTCTAAAAGAAGAATCACATTTAGTGCTTCTAAATCCTTTTTTTCTGAAAACGTATCAGAAATTACTAAACTGTTAACACTTAAAACACTTAACTTACCATTAAATAACACACCAAACTGTTAAAAAACACACCGAGTTAAATTTAAATACCACTGACTGAGATACTTAACGTAACGTAATGCTTTCAGTGAAGACTGTTAACTTAGTCTAAAACGCTGTTTGCTTCAGCCTTTTATAGCAAATCTCACAACACATGTCAAGGATATCCGGTGTTAACCTTGGTATTGACCCTAACATCGACATATACATAAACTTTTTACCTTTAACTTTCGATTTTTGACCTTGACCTTTGACCTTAGCCTTGACATTGACCTTGACCTGACATTGACCTCGACCTTGAACTTGGCTGTGACCTTGACCTTGATCTCGACCTTGATCTTTGAACCCCCACCATTTAACATTTTTACTATGTCCCACTATAGTCTATTAGCTTATACAATGTACCAATTAATAAATTAGATTTAATTATTTCGATTTTTCAATGTAAATCACCCAATATTTATCAAGATAATAACTTATAAATAACTCCTGTCGCACTATCTTTTTTATACATCTTCGATTTGAATCGTCCTGTATTTCCATAAGTTATATACATTTACACTAAGATCTATTCAGTCTATTTGCCTTTTGTATAAGTTTTTCTTTTCTTTTTGATTACACATATTCCTCAAGATAATAACTTTTGGATAACTCTTGTCACCTTGTATATTTTAAGAATTATTATTTGGATAGGTAAATTGCTAAATAGTCTTCATCTTTTATATTGGACTTGATTTGAATCACCCTATATTTTTTCAGTTACAAATTAATAGTACATTAATCACTAAGCAAGATTTCATTCTTTTTTGATTCTTCAATATCACCCTATATTTATCAAGATATAACTTATAGATAACTACTGTCGCCTTGTATATTTTAAAAGTTATAATTTGTGGTATTAAATGCTTTAAATTTAAAAAAATAGATTTTTCATCTTTTTACACATCTTTAGTTTAAATCACCCTGTATTTCTATAAATTATATACATTTACACTAAGATCTGTTCAGTCTATTTGCCTTTTGTATAAGTTTTTCTTTTCTCTTTGATTACAAATATTCCTCAAGATAATAACTTTTGGATAACTCTTATCACCTTGTATATTTTAAAAATTATTATTTGGATAGGTAAATTGCTAAATAATCTTCTTCTTTTTTATTAGACTTGATTTGAATCACCCTATATTTTTTTCGGTTACTTATTAAAAGTACATTAATTACTAAGTTAGATTTTATTCGTTTTAATTCTCTAATGTGAATCACTCTATATTAATCAAGATATAATTTATAGATAACTCCTGACGCCTTGTATATTTTAAAAATTTTAATTTGTGGTATTAAATGCTTTAAATTAAAAAAAAAAAAAAGATTTTTCATCTTTTTACACATCTTTTATTTGAATGACCCTCTATTTCTAAAGGTTATATACATTTACACTAAGATCCGTTCAGTCTATTTGCCTCTATATCTAGTTTATATCAGTCTATAAGTATCTCTTTGATTACATATATTCCTCAAGATAGTAACTTTTGGATAACTCTTGTCACCTTGTGTATTTTAAAAATTATTGCTAATGTAAATGCGGCTAATGTAAATTGCTAAAAAATCTTCTTGTTTTTTATTAGAATTAATTTGAATTACCCTATATTTCTTCGATTAATAATTAACAGTACATTAATTACTAAGCTAGATTTCATTCTTTTTTGATTTTTCAATGTGAATCACCCTATATTAATCAAGATATAACTTATAGATAACTTCTGATGCCTTGTATATTTTAAAAATTATAATTTGTGATACTAAATGCTTTAAATTTACAAAATATAGATTTTTCATTCTTTTACGCATCTTTGATTTGAATCGCCCTGTATTTCCATAAGTTATATAAATTAACACTAAGATCTGTTCAGTCTATTTGTCTGTTGTATAATTTTTTTTATCTCTTTGATTACACATAATTTTCAAGATAATAACTTTTGGATAACTCTTGTTACCTTGTATATTTTAAAAACTATTATTTGGATAAGTAAATTGCTAAATAATCTTCTTCTTTTTTATTAGACTTGATTTGAATTATCCTATATTTCTATACATTAACTACATTAAGTACATTAAGTACATTAATTACTAAGCTAGATTTTATTCTTTTGATTCTTCAATGTGAATCACCCTATATTAATCAATATATAACTTATAGATAACTTCTGTCGCCTTGTATATTTTAAAAATTAGTATTTGCGGTATTAAATTCTTTAAATTTAAAAAACATAGTTTGTATCTTTTTACACATTTTCGATTTGAATCACCCTATATTTCTATAATTTAATCTTCTTAGTATGGTTTGCATTGAATGCTTAAGATTTTATATGCGCATTTGAAGATGTTAGTAAAAGATGCGGTCATTGATCGAACTTTCGAATTGTTTGCTGAATGAAGATTGCGGAATGCGGCCATCGATGGGGTCATTAAACAGAAACTAAAAAATTCAAATTAGTATAAGACATAAATACTGTTAGGTGTCTATGAAAAGCTAATTTTTTTCTCAGTTTAAATTTATTTGTAGATTTTAGAACGTCGTGCTACACATTAAACAATAATGCTTTAAAATAAATAGTTATTTGCATTTATTTCGAGCTGAGTCTAATGCATCTTTTCTCTATTCTGTTTTCCAAATAATAAAAGAGAAGTATCTTCTTTAAAATATTGTCAAACATATGTATGGATCCACTGTAAGGTTAATAATGGTTTTCGATATAACCTTTACATTCTTTTGACAAATAAAAATTTATTTGATTTGTCATTTACCTATCGTATTTTTAACTGCATTGAGTTTATTTAACTTTGATGTCAATGTTCTAAACGATTTTTGGGTACAAACTTGAACCTTTAATACAAGTGTAAATAGTTTTTATCCTATTATAATTTTCTAATTGTATTAAGTGCATTTAACTTTGATTTCAATGTTCTAAATAAATTTGTACCCAACTAATGGTATTCACCTATAGTATTTTTCTGAATTTGCATGGAGTTCATTTAACTTGAAGTCAACGTTTTGAAGTTGTAATTTTTATTTTGCTATGTAAGTTTGCTGCACTTTGCAGTTAACATTCCTCTAAACCTAAGTTTGTTGCCCTTTGCTGTTGATAATTTTTCTTCAAGCCAAAGGTTATTTCTCTTTTGCACTCAATGTTGATTCAACTTAATTTTTATTCTTTGAGTTTCTAGACCTAGGTACTTGTTCCTTATAGTACATTCTATTTTTAGATTGAGCAAAACTTGTTTTCAATTTTTCTAACTAGTTCTAAAACTAGTTTGTGGCTAGGTGTATATATGGGAGATATGCCTTTTGTACTATCAGTCTATGAAAAAAACTGAATAGAAAACTGAATAGAAAAATGCCTAAAAACATTAAAATTTTAGAAAATATCCAAATTAAAAAAGCAAAGTTAGAAAAACAGCCTGTGCCTATCTCAGAATTGAAACAATTACTGTTCTCAGAGCAGCCAAAAAAGACTGTAAGTACTTTTCTATTTTAAATTTATTTTTTTAACCAATTCTCTTTTTAATAAATTGTTTGAAAATATTCTCTTTTTTAGATGCCATTTTTTAACTAATTATCTCTCATTCAAATCTGTTAGAAATTGTTTTAAAACATTATGTATCGTATTTTTGGTTTTTGCCTGCTATTTTTTTTAACTAATAATTTCGCTTCAGAGAAGTTTAAGTTTAAAACATTCTGTATTGTCATTGAATTTTTAATAAATTATTCTGATATACTTCTTTGTTTTAGATCGACTTAACAATGACAAGTGATGTCATTGAAGAACTATATAACACATTTGAGGAGATGCAGCCTCGGGCATCAACTTCATCCAATAATGAAACAACATTAACTAATCCGATAATCAAAGATTTTGGATCTAATATGCGGAAAAAATATAATGACCTGTACACAAACCTACAGTCGTGGTGAATTTTGTCGGAAAAGTTGGATACCTTGGAAAAACAGAGGGATGAGGTTGATGTGACAGAAAGAAATATGTTAAAAGAATTGGAGGCTCTTAAGGAAAAAAAGAAAAAAATAGACCAAACAATTGCTAATGTAAAAATGGACATGGTACCGATTTATAATAAATACAAGTAATAGTATATTTAGTGTAGATATTAAGTGTTAATTTTATTCTGTAACGTTTATAATAATAATAATCTATATAACCTAACCTGTGGGAGTTTTTATCAGTTCTTCTATCAGGCGCGGCCCCTTGCGAATGGGGGATGCTTTCTGGGTATCCGTAGCGCAGATACCCAGAGGGTAACAGGAATACATGTTGTGGAACAAAAACTGGCACCTGGCAGTAGGTATAAAATGCACACCCATGATAATGGAGTTTATTAATTTATGTTTAGGGTCGCTGCCTGGGGATCGCCAGGGCACGTCTGGAGCCGGCGCTGGACGTGACAGCATGCGGGACGTCGGTGGCAGGGTGTTGAGGAGGCGGGCCCCTGCCATACAATCAGCTACAGCCCAACAACAACAACAACAACCACAAGTGAGCCAAACAACAACAAGAGCTCCACTCGCTGAAGGTGCTGCGCTGGAACATCAGCCGGCGCTCACTCAAGCGGGACAACCGAGGCAGCGTATGAAGTGGACAGTGTCCATAAACGAAAATATTTTGCGCTTTTATTATAAGGTGACAAACCTCGGTCAAGAAACAATCGGCTATCGACAACAACTGTATGCCGAATTTTGCAGGGAGTACCCAGAAATCCAAGTATCTGAACTAAGAGTAGCAGATTAATACCGGGTAATTTTAAGAAACAATCTTATTCCAGAGACAAGACGCGACACCATCAGACGCGAAATCGAACGGGAGATCCATAACCAAGAGCAAGTTGCAGACAAAGTCCCTAATGAAATCCCTAATGAGCAGATTCCTGAGATTCTCATACAAGAAACTCAACCTAATAATACACAGCAGGACAATAACGAGTTGCACGATAGTCTGGCAAACAAAATGGCGCGCGCCGTACAAGAGTTTAGTGGAACAAACCCACTTAGCAGACCACCGCTACCAAAAATAAACTCTTCCAAGAAACTAGGAGCGCTGTTACAAATTCTGAATACTGAAGTCCGACCCAATTATATCACAGAAGCTCACACATTGGAATATTTGCATATGCTGATTTACTGTGCACCAACAGCAATTGCTAATGTTATGGGCATTAAGATCAGAACACGACGGGGTACCAACATCGGAAGGACTGGTAACAGAATAGCACCCTGGGAAAAACGACTGCTGAAGAAGATCGAATTAGTGCGTAGGGACATTGGACAAATAACATAGTACATAAGAGGAGTAAGAAGTAGAAAAATCATCAAAAGAGCTGAAGAAATACTGTTTAACACTCTAAGACACTCACGATATGATCCAGAAAACAACACACCTCAACAATGCCTGGACACATTAAAACAAAAACTATCGGTTTACTCAGGCCGCCTGAGGAGATACAAAGTTAGTAACAACCGGAAATGCGACAATATACTTTTTGAGCAAGCATAGAAAGCTTTTTATAAGAAACTTAATTCCACTGTAGAAAACGCAAATAAATCCTACCCAAGCCAAAAAGAAATTCATGAGTTTTGGGGAAACCAACTTTCAACGACAGCTACCCATAACAACAATGCTGGATGGATTGAAGACACCACGAACAAATGTCAACACTACAGGAATATTCCTTATGAACCTTTCACCACTGAAGAAGTCTCGAACATTATCAAAGAGCTTCATAACTGGAAATCTCCTGGACCGGACGGAGTTCAAAACTTCTGGCTAAAGAAGTTTTGAAGTGTTCATGAGCTTTTAACAGTATTTAATAATTTTATTATTTCTAATTCACAGGAAATACCATCATTCCTTACTCAGGGAACCACTTATCTAATACCGAAGGATTAAAATAACACCCAAGATCCAGCCAAGTACCGCCCAATTACTTGTCTTCCAACTTTGTACAAATTGGTCACATCCTGTGTGGCCCGGCGTATCTACCAACACTGTGCTCTGAACAATATCATAGAGCCCCAACAGAAAGGATGCGCTAAGGGCTCCATGGGATGCAAAGAACAACTTATTATAGACTCTTTTTTGAAGAAGGCTTTTGATTCAGTGCCGCATGAATGGCTTATAGATATATTGAAAATATATAAAGTCGATGATAATCTCGTGAACAGCTGCTGAACTCTACTGACTCAAAATTTAGCATCAAAAATAACAACACCGTTGTAGCGAAGCTTAATCGTCTGTTGTATATGGATGATTTAAAATTAATGGCTTCCACTCGAAACTACCTAGATGAGATGCTAAAAACTGTAGAAAATTTCTCAAATGATATCAGTATGCATTTTGGACTAGACAAGTGCCGTATACTAAATATAGTCAGAGGAAAGGTTCAGCCTGAAGGTTTCGATATGCCAGATGGCCAAAACATCGAGGCAATGGGCGAAAATGATATTTACAAATATCTCGGAGTAAAACAAGCGCGGAAAATTGACCATAAACAAATGAAAACGGAACTAACTTCGGAGTTCGTGCGAAGAGTACGACAGCTAAATCGGTCATATCTTAATAGTAAAAATGTGTTTAAGGCCTTAAATACGTACGCCTGTTCCGCGCTGAGTTACTCATTTGGTATTATAAAGTGATCAAAAACGGATATAAAGGGTCTTCAGCGGAAAGTAAGAACACTTCTCACAAAGGCGCAAAAACATCATCCACGTAGTGCAGTAGAGAGAACAACATTACCGCGGTATCAAGGGGGAAGAGGACTTATATAGGTGAGCAATTAGATAAACAAATTGCTAATTTAAGATCTTATTTTCAGGTACAGGCTGAGACATCTACTTTACATCGAGCAATTTGCGCAGTAGATGACGCGACGCCGCTTAAACTGAGGGAACAATAAATGCGCATAAACCACCTGACACAGCATGAAAAAATGCGCACCTGGATGAGTAAACCTCTGCATGGGCGACATCTCAATGAGATCAATCAAAAATATGTCGACAATACAGCGTCGAAATATTGGTTGACATCAGGAAAGATGTTTCCCGAGACTGAGGGTTTCCTACTTGCCATTCAGGATCAGGTTATTTTAACTAAAAATTTCCTGAAATATATTGTTAAAGATCCTCAAGTCCAAAATGACAAATGACGATATGGATGCCAAGCCCAAGAAACCATCCAACATCTTACCGGTGGCTGCCAGGCATTTGTCGGTACTGATTATAAAGAACGCCATGACTCAGTAGGAAAGATTATCCACCAAGAACTAGCTGACAAACTGGAACTTCTCCAAACCGACCATCTTCCTTATTATCAATACGCCCCTGATAGAATGCTTGAAAATGACAACTACAAGCTATACTGGGACCGCACTGTGCTTACAGACCAACCAGTGGCCCATAATAGACCGGATCCCATACTAGTTAATAAACTTACTAGACAAACAACACTTACTGATGTGGCGATACCCAACACCAATAATTTAGGTGTTAAATACAACGAAAAAATCGCGAAGTACAGAGATCTAGAAATACAAATCAGGAGACAATGGAGAATGGAAAGTACCCAGACAGTACCTATTGTTCTATCTACTACTGGTGTTATTCCCAAAAACCTCCTAACAAACATAAAACAGCTGGGTCTAAATGAACATCATTATAGGGCCATGCAGAAAGCTGTACTCCTCGCGACGTCCAGATGTGTACGAAAATTTTTGGGAGATACTCCAACATACCAAGTCACCTAGGGCTCGATAACATGGAAAGAGTCCCTCCAGAGCTCAATTCTTTTGATACCGTAGGTATCTGAGATGAGTGAATTTTCCCCTTAGAGGGAGTGTGAGCCGTATAGCTAAATCTTTATAATAATAATAATAATAGTTCCAGAGTAAAAGTTCCAGAGAGTATGCTTGAGAATGACAACTACAAGCTATACTGGGATCGTACTGTGCTCACAGACCAAACTGTAGCACAAAATAGACCAGATCTCGTGCTAGTTAATAAACTAACAAGACAAACAACTCTAATCGATGTGGCGATACCTAACAACAATAACCTGCGTGTTAAGTACAACGAAAAGATCGCCAAGTACAGAGATCTGGAAATACAAATAAGAAGACAATGGATAATGGAAGGTACCCAGACGATACCGATTATTCTTTCTACCACTGGAGTTATTCCAAAGAACCTACTAGAAAACATAAAAAAGCTGGGTCTAAATGAACATCTATATAAGGTCATGCAGAAAGCTGTGCTACTTTCGACGTCTAGATGCGTGCAAAAATTTTAAAGAGATACACCGACGTACCAAGTCACCTAGGACTCGATAACATAAAAAGAGTCCCACCAGAGCTCAATCCTTTTGATATCGTAGGTATCTGGGATGAGTGAATTTTCCCCTTAGAGGGAGTGTGAGCCGTATGGCTAAATCTGGGATAATAATAATAATAATAACACCTCACAAAGGCACAAAAACACCATCCTCGAAGTGCAGTAGAAAGAACGACATTACCACGGTATTTAGGAGGACGAGGACTTATTGATATAAGCGAGCAATTAGATAAACAGATTAATAATTTAAGAACTTATTTTCAGGTACAGGCGGAGACATCTACTCTTCATCGCGCGATTTGCGCAGTAGATGACACAACACCGATCAACCTGAGGGAACAAGAAATGCGCATGAACCATCTTACTAAGAACGAAAAAATGCGCATCTGGATGGGTAAACCTCTGCACGGGCGACATCCGAATGAAGTCAGTCAAGAATATGTCGACAATATAGCGTCGAACTATTGGCTGACATCAGGAAAGATGTTCCCTGAAACAGAAGGTTCATTACTCGCCATTCAGGATCAGGTTACACCAACCAAAAATTACCTGAAATATATTGTCAAAGACCCTCAGGTCCAAAACGACAAATGCCGATATGGATGTCAAGCCCAAGAAACCATCCAACATCTTACCGGAGGCTGCCAGGCATTTGCTGCAACTGAATATAAGGAACGGCATGACTCAGTAGGGAAGATCCTCCATCAAGAGATAGCTATTAAACTGGGACTTCTACAAACAAACCATCTCCCATATTATCAAAACGTTCCAGAGAGTATGCTTGAGAATGACAACTATAAGCTATACTGGGATCGTACTGTGCTCACAGACCAAACTGTAGCACATAATAGGCCAGATCTCGTGCTAGTTAATAAACTAACAAGACAAACAACTCTAATCGATGTGGCGATACCTAACAACAATAATCTGCGTATTCAGTACAACGAAAAGATCGCCAAGTACAGAGATCTGGAAATACAAATAAGAAGACAATGGAGAATGGAAAGTACCCAGACGATACCTATTATTCTTTCTACCACTGGAGTCATTCCGAAGAACCTCCTAGAAAACATAAAAAAGCTGGGTCTAAATGAACATCTATATAAGATCATGCAGAAAGCTGTGCTACTTTCGACGTCCAGATGCGTGCGAAAAATTTTAGGAGATACACCGACGTACCAAGTCAGTTAGGACTCGATAACATGGAAAGAGTACCACCAGAGCTCAATCCTTTTGATACCGTAGGTATCTGGGATAAGTGAATTTTCCCCTTAGAGGGAGTGTGAGCCGAATGGCTAAATCTGATAATAATAATAATAACCTGTGGGAGTTTTTATCAGTTCTTCTATCAGGCGCGGCCCCCTGCGAATGGGGGATGCTTTCTGGGTATCCGTAGCGCAGATACCCAGAGAGTAACAGGAATACCTGTCGTGGAACAAAAACTGACACCTGGCAGTAGGTATAAAATGCACACCCATGATAATGGAGAATAATAATTTACGTTTAGGGTCGCTGCCTGGGGATCGCCAGGGCACGTCTGTAGCCTACGCTGGACGTGACAGCATGCGGGATGTCGGTGGCAGGGTGTTGAGGCGGCGGGCCCCTGTCATACAATCAGCTACAGCCCAACAACAACAACAGCTAGAACAACCACAAGCGAGCCAAACAACAACAAGAGCTCCACTCGCTGAAGGTGCTGCGCTGGAACATCAGCTGGCGCTCACCCAAGCGGGACGACCGAGGCAGCGCATGAAATGGACTGCGTCCATAAATGAGAATATTTTGTGCTTCTATTACCAGGTGACAAACCTCGGTCAAGAAACGATCGGGTATCGACAAAATCTCTATGCCGAATTTTGCAGAGAGTACCCAGAAATTCAAGTAACTGAACAACGAGTTGCTGATCAGTACCGGGTAGTTATTAGAAATAATCTTATCCCAGAGGCTAGACGCAATACCATCAGAAGCGAAGTCGAACGGCAGATTAATCACCAAGAGGTAAATGTAGTGCAAGTCCCTAATGAGAGACATGAGCAGATTCCTGAGCTTACTATACAAGAAATTCAACCTGATAATACACTACAGGACAACAACGAGTTACGCGATACTCTGGTAAGTGAAATGGCACGAGCTGTACAAGAGTTTAATGGAACAAATCCTCTTAGCAGACCACCGCTACCAAAAATAAACTCTTCTAAAAAACTTGGTGCTCTGTTACAAATTATAAATACTGAAGTCCTACCCAATTACGTCGTAGAAGCCCATACGCTGGAATATTTGCATATGCTTATTTACTGTGCAGCAACAGCAACAGCTAATATAATGGGAATTAAGATCAGAACACGACGGGGTACCAATGCCGGAAGGACTGATAACAGAGTTGCACCCTGGGAGAAACGGCTTCTAAACAAGATTGAATTACTGCGTAGGGACATTGGTCAAATGACAGAATATATACGAGGAACAACAAGTAGAAAAGTCATTAAAAGAGCTGATCAAATAATGCTAAGCACTGCAAGACACTCGCAATATGATCCAGTAAACATCACAGCCCATCAGTGTCTGGATACATTAAAACAAAAACTCTCCGTTTATTCAGGACGACTAAGGAGGTACAAGGTTAGTAACAGCCGAAAATGTGACAATGTAGTGGCGAAGCTTAATCATCTGTTGTATATGGATGATTTGAAACTAATGGCTTCCACTCGAACTCACTTAGATCAAATGCTAAAAACTGTAGAAACTTTTTCAAATGCTATCAGTATGCTCTTTGGGTTAGACAAATGTCGTCTACTAAATATAGTCAAGGGAAAGGTTAAGCCCAGGGGATTCGATATGCAAAATGGCCAAAACATCGAGGCTATGGGCGACAATGACATGTATAAATATCTAGGAGTAAAGCAAGCGCGGAAAATTGACCATAAACAAATGAAAATCGAATTAAAATCAGAGTTCATACGAAGGGTAAAACAGCTACTCCGCTCACATCTTAATAGTAAAAATTTGTTTAAAGCATTAAACACCTACGCATTTTCCGCGCTTAGCTACTCATTTGGCATTATTAAGTGGACAAAAACGGATACAGAAAGTCTTCAGAGAAAAGTACGAACACACCTCACAAAGGCACAAAAACACCATCCTCGAAGTGCAGTAGAAAGAACGACATTACCACGGTATTTAGGAGGACGAGGACTTATTGATATAAGCGAGCAATAAGATAAACAGATTAATAATTTAAGAACTTATTTTCAGGTACAGGCGGAGATATCTACTCTTCATCGCGCGATTTGCGCAGTAGATGACACAAAACCGATCAACCTGAGGGAACAAGAAATGCGCATAAACCATCTTATCAAGAATGAAAAAATGCGCATCTGGATGGGTAAACCTCTGCACGGGCGACATCCGAATGAAGTCAGTCAAGACTATGTCGACAATATAGCGTCGAACTATTGGCTGACATCAGGAAAGATGTTCCCTGAAACAGAAGGTTCATTACTCGCCATTCAGGATCAGGTTATACCAACCAAAAATTACCTGAAATATATTGTCAAAGACCCTAAGGTCCACAACGACAAATGCCGATTAGGATGTCAAGCTCAAGAAACGATCCAACATCTTACCGGAGGCTGCCAGGCATTTGCTGCAACTGAATATAAGGAACGGCATGACTCAGTAGGAAAGACTCAGTAGGAAAGTAGAAAGAGAATGGAAAGTACGCAGACGATACCTATTATTCTTTCTACCACTGGAGTCATTCCGAAGAACCTCCTAGAAAACATAAAAAGGCTGGGTCTAAATGAACATCTATATAAGGTCATGCAGAAAGCTGTGCTACTTTCGACGTCCAGATGCGTGCGAAAATTTTTAGGAGATACACCGACGTACCCAGTCACCTAGGACTCGATAACATGGAAAGAGTCCCACCAGAGCTCAATCCTTTTGATACCGTAGGTATCTGGGATGAGTGAATTTCCCCTTAGAGGGAGTGTGAGCCGTATGGCTAAATCTGGGATTATAGTAATAACAGAATAGCACCCTGGGAACGACGACTGCTGAGGAAGATTGAAATACTGCGTAGGGATATTGGACAAATTACGGAATACATTCGAGGAGTAAGAACTCAAAAAGTAGTTAAAAGAACTGAAGAAATAATTTTGAACACTGGAAGACACTCACAACATGATCCAGAAAACAACACAGCTCGACACTGCCTGGACACACTAAAACAAAAACCCTCCGTTTATTCAGGTCGCCTAAGGAAATACAAAGTGAGTAACAACCGGAAATGTGACAATATACTTTTTGAGCACGCAGAGAAGTCTTTCTATAGGAAACTGAATTCCACTGTAGAAAATATAAATAAATCCTACCCAAGCCAAGAAGAAATTCATGAGTTTTGGGGAAACCAACTTTCGACACCAGCTACTCATAACAACAATGCTGGATGGATTGAAGAAACGACGAACAACTGTCAACACTACACTAATGTTCCCTATGAACCTTTTACCACTGAAGAAGTCTCGAACATTATCAAAGAGCTTCAAAAGTGGAAATCTCCTGGGCCAGACGGAGTTCAAAACTTCTGGCTAAAGAAGTTTTGAAGAATACACGAGCATTTAACAGTAATAATTAATCATGTTATTTTTAATCCGCAGGAAATACCACCATTTCTTACTCAAGGAACCACTTATCTAATACCAAAGGATCAAAATAACACCCAAGATCCAGCGAAGTACCGCCCAATTACTTGTCTTCCAACTTTGTACAAATTGGTTACATCCTGTGTAACCCAGCGCATTTTCCAACACTGTTCTCTAAACAATATCATAGAGCCTCAACAGAAAGGATGCGCTAAGGGTTCCATGGGCTGCAAAGAACAACTTATAATCGACTCAGTCATTTCCAACCAGGCGTATAGCAAAAAAAGGAACCTTTTTACCGCCTTCATCGACTACAAGAAGGCCTTTGATTAAGTACCGCATCAATGGCTGATAGATATATTGAAAATATATAAAGTCGATGTTAATATAGTGACCTTTTTAAAGCATATAATGACGGAGTGGAAGACTAAAATTCACCTTCAAATACCTGGTAAAAAAAAACATCGAAATTTAAGATATCCCAATTAACCGGGGCCTTTTCCAGGGGGACTCCTTGAGTCCTCTTTGGTTCTGTTTAGCGATGAACCCTCTATCTCAGCTACTGAACTCCACCGACTTAGGTTTTAGTATCAAAAATAACAACACTATTTTGGCGAAGCTTAATCATTTGTTGTATATGGATGATTTGAAATTAATGGCTTCCACTCGAAACCACCTAGACCAGATGCTAAAAACTGTTGAAAATTTCTCGAATGATATTAGTATGCACTTCGGTCTTGACAAGTGCCGTGTCTTAAATATAATCAAAGGAAAGGTTCAGCCCGGCGGATTCGATATGCAAAACGGCCAGAACATCGAGGCCATGGGTGAAAATGATATTTAGAAATATCTCGGAATCAAGCAAGCGCGGAAGATTGACCATAAGCAAATGCAGACTGAGATAACAACTGAGTTTATACGAAGGTTAAAACAGCTGCTTCGTTCACACCTTAACAGTAAAAATTTGTTTAAAGCACTAAACACCTACGCATGTTCCGCGCTTAGCTACTCATTTGGTATTGTTAAGTGGACAAAAACGGATATAGAAAATCTTCAGCGAAAAGTACGAACACACCTCACAAAGGCACAAAAACACCATCCTCGAAGTGCAGTAGAAAGAACGACATTACCGCGGTATTTAGGAGGTCGAGGACTTATGGATATAAGCTAGCAATTAGAAAAACAGATTACTAATTTAAGAACTTATTTTCAGGTGCAGGCGGAGAGATCTACTCTTCATCGCGCGATTTGTGCAGTAGATGACACAACACCGATCAAACTGAGGGAACCAGAAATGCGCATAAACCACCTTACTAAGAACGAAAAAATGCGCACCTGGATGGGCAAGCCTCTGCACGGGCGACATCCCAATGAAGTCAGTCAAGACTATGTCGACAATATAGCGTCGAACTATTGGCTGACATCAGGAAGGATGTTTCCCGAAACAGAAGGTTCACTACTGGACATTTAGGATCAGGTTATACTAACCAAAAATTACCTGAAATATATCGTCAAAGACCCTCAGGTCCAAAATGACAAATGCCGATATGGATGCCAAGCTCAGGAAACCATTCAACATCTTACCGGGGGCTGTCAGGCATTTGCTGCAACTGAATATAAGGAACGGCACGACTCAGTAGGAAAGATCCTTCATCAAGAGATAGCTATCAAACTGGGACTTCTTCAAACAAACCATCTTCCATATTATCAATATGTTCCTGAGAGTATACTTGAGAACGACAACTACAAGCTATTCCCAGTATATATCTATATCTCAGTAGCTACAAGCTACTAGGATCGCACGGTGCTCACAGACCAAACAGTGGCACATAATAGACCAGATCTCATACTAGTTAATAAACGAAAGAGACAAACAACAATAATTGATGTGGCGATACCCAACAACAGTAATCTTCGTCTTAAAAAAACGAAAAAATCGCCAAGTACAGGGATTTGGAACTTCAAATACGAAGACAGTGGAAAATGGAAAGTACCCAGACACTACCTATTATTCTCTCTCCTACTGGAGTCATTCCAAAGAACTTCCTAGAAGATATAAAAAAGCTAGGTCTGAATGAACATCTCTATAAGACCATACAAAAAGTTGTACTACTCTCAACATCCCGATGTGTATGAAAATTTTTGGGAGATACTCCAGCATACCAAGTCACCTAGGGCTCGATAACACGGAAAGAGTCCCACCAGAGCTCAATCCTTTTGATACCGTAGGTATCTGGTATGAGTGAATTTTTCCCTTAGAGGGAGTGTGAGCCGTATGGCTAAATCTGGATAATAATAATAATGTGGGACTTATAATAACCTGTGGGAGTTTTTATCGCTTCTTCTATCATTCGCCCCCTGCGAATGGGGGATGCTTTCTGGGTATCCGTAGGGCAGATACCCAGAGGCGCTCACTCAAGCGGGAAGACCGAGGCAGCGTATGAAGTGGACAGTGTCCATAGACGAAAATATTTTGCGCTTTTATTATAAGGTGACAAACCTCGGTCAAGAAACGATCGGCTATCGACAACAACTGTATGCCAATTTTATAGGGAGTACCCAGAAATCCATGTATCTGAACAAAGAGTAGCAGATCAATACCGGGTAATTTTAAGAAACAATCTTATTCCACAGACTAGACGCGACATCATCAGACGCGAAATCGAACGGGAGATCCATAACCAAGAGCAAGTTGCAGACCAAGTCCCTAATGAAATTCCTAATGAACAGATTCCTGAGCTTCTCACACAAGAAACTCAACCTAATAATACACAGCAGGACAATAACGAGTTGCATGATAGTCTGGTAAACGAAATGGCGCGCGCCGTACAAGAGTTTAGTGGAACAAACCCACTTAGCAGACCACCGCTACCAAAAATAAACTCTTCCAAGAAACTAGGAGCGCTGCTACAAATTTTGAATACTGAAGTCCGACCCAATTATATCACAGAAGCTCACACATTGGAATATTTGCATATGCTGATTTACTGTGCAGCAACAGCAATTGCTAATGTTATGGGCATTAAGATCAGAACACGACGGGGTACCAACATCGGAAGGACTGGTAACAGAATAGCACCCTGGGAAAAACGACTGCTGAAGAAGATCGAATTACTGCGTAGAGACATTGGACAAATAACAGAGTACATAAGAGGAGTAAGAAGTAGAAAAATCATCAAAAGAGCTGAAGAAATATTGTTTAACACTTTAAGACACTCACGATATGATCCAGAAAACAACACACCTCAACAATGCCTGGACACATTAAAACAAAAACTATCTGTTTACTCAGATACAAAGCCGCCTGAGGAGATACAAAGTTAGTAACAACCGGAAATGCGACAATATACTTTTTGAGCAAGCAGAGAAAACTTTCTATAGGAAACTTAATTCCACTGTAGAAAACGCAAATAAATCCTACCCAAGCCAAGAAGAAATTCATAAGTTTTGGGGAAACCAACTTTCGACGCCAGCTACCCATAACAACAATGCTGGATGGATTGAAGACACCACGAACAAATATCAACACTACGGGAATATTCCTTATGAACCTTTCACCACTGAAGAAGTCTCGAACATTATCAAAGAGCTTCATAACTGGAAATCTCCTGGACCGGACGGAGTTCAAAACTTCTGGCTAAAGAAGTTTTGGAGTGTTCATCAGCTTTTAACTGTATTTATTAATAATATTATTTCTAATTCACAGGAAATACCATCATTCTTTACGAAGGGAACCACTTATCTAATACCGAAGGATCAAAATATCACCCAAGATCCACCCAAGTACCGCCCAATTACTTGTTTTCCAACTTTGTACAAATTGGTCACATCCGGTGTGGCCCGGAGTATCTACCAACACTGTACTCTGAACAATATCATAGAGCCCCAACAGAAAGGATGCGCTAAGGGTTCCATGGGATGCAAAGAACAACTTATTATCGACTCAGTTATTTCTAACTA
This sequence comes from Diabrotica balteata, assembly GCA_918026665.1. Classification (NCBI taxonomy): domain Eukaryota; kingdom Metazoa; phylum Arthropoda; class Insecta; order Coleoptera; family Chrysomelidae; genus Diabrotica; species Diabrotica balteata. The sequence continues at coordinate 72,049,386 of OU898282.1, read as the reverse complement.
GGCATACACCAAAAAAAGAAACCTTTTTACTGCCTTCATTGACTACAAGAAGGCTTTTGACTCAGTGCCGCATGAATGGCTTATAGATATATTGAAAATATATAAAGTCGATGATAATCTCGTGACCTTTTTGAAGCATATAATGACAAAGTGGAAGACTAAAATTCACCTTTAAATACCTGGTGAAATCAATATCGAGACTGAAGATATCGCTATTAACCGGGGCCTTTTCTAGGGGGACTCGTTGAGTCCACTTTGGTTCTGCCTAGCGATGAACCCACTATCTCAGCTGCTGAACTCCACCGACTCAGGATTTAGCATCAAAAATAACAACACTGTTGTAGCGAAACTTAATCATCTGTTGTATATGGATGATTTGGAGTTAATGGCTTCCACTCGAAACCACCTAGATCAGATGCTTAAAACTGTAGAAACTTTCTCAAATGATATCAGTCTGCATTTTGGACTAGACAAGTGCCGTATATTAAATATGGTCAGAGGAAAGGTTCAGCCCGGAGGTTTCGATATGCAAGATGGTCAAAACATCGAGGCAATGGGTGAAAATGATATTTACAAATATCTCGGAGTAAAACAGGCGCAGAAAATTGACCATAAACAGATGAAAACTGAACTAACTTCGGAGTTCGTGAGAAGAGTAAGGTAACTAAATCGGTCATATCTTAATCGTAAAAATTTGTTTAAGGCATTAAATACGTACGCCTGTTCCGCGCTGAGCTACTCATTTGGTATTATAAAGTGGTCAAAAACGGATATAGAATGTCTTCAGCGGAAAGTAAGAACACTTCTCACAAAGGCGCAAAAACATCATCCACGTAGTGCAGTAGAAAGAAAAACATTACCGCGGCATCAAGAGGAGACGAGGACTTATGGATATAGGTGAGCAATTAGATAAACAAATTGCTAATTTAAGATCTTATTTTCAGGTACAGGCTGAGACATCTACTTTACATCGAGCAATTTGCGCAGTAGATGATACGACGCCGCTTAAACTGAGGGAACAAGAAATACGCATAAACCACCTGACTGGGCGACATTTCAATGAGATCAACCAAGAATATGTCGACAATACAGCATCGAACTATTGGTTGACATCAGAAAAGATGTTTCCCGAGACTGAAGGTTTCCTACCTGCCATTCAGGATCAGGTTATTCCAACTAAAAATTACCTGAAATATATTGTTAAAGATCCTCAAGTCCAAAATGACAAATGCCGATATGGATGCCAAGCCCAAGAAACCATCCAACATATTACCGGTGGCTGCCAGGCATTGGTCGGTACTGATTATAAAGAACGCCATGACTCAGTAGGAAAGATTATCCACCAAGAACTAGCTGACAAACTGGGACTTCTCCAAACCGACCATCTTCCTTATTATCAATATGTCCCTGACAGAATGCTTGAAAATGAAAACTACAAGCTATACTGGGACCGCACTGTGCTCACAGACTAGCCAGTGGCCCATAATAGACAGGATCTCATACTAGTGAATAAAATTAACAGGCAAACAACACTTATTGATGTGGCGTTACCTAACACTAACAATTTGCGTGTTAAATATAACGAAAAGATCGCCAAGTATAGAGATCTGGAAATACAAATCAAGAGACAATGGAGAATGAAAAGTACCCAGACAGTACCTATTGTTCTATCTACTACTGGTGTTATTCCCAAAAACCTCCTAGCGAACATAAAACGCTGGGTCTAAATGAACATCTTTATAAGGCCATGCAGAAAACTGTACTCCTCGCGATCTCCAGATATGTACGAAATTTCTGGGAGATACTCCGACATACCAAGTCACCTAGGGCTCGATAACACGGAAAGAGTCCCACCAGAGCTCAATCCTTTTGATATCGTAGGTATCTGGGATGAGTGAATTTTCCGCTTAGAGGGAGTGCGAGCCGTATGGCTAAATCTGGGATAATAATAATAATAAGGGGAAATCAACTTTCGACGCCAGCTACTCATAACAACAATGCTGGATGGATTGAAGACACGGCGAACAACTGTCAACACTACACTACAGGAATATTCCTTATAAACCTTTCACCCTTGAGAATTTTTGAACATCATCAAAGAGCTTCATAACTGGAAATCTCCTGTACCAGACGGAGTTCAAAACTTCTGGCTAAAGAAGTAAAGATCTATCATATCATATATTGTTTAGTATATTACAGTAGATATTACTTAAATGGTTGGTGTCTGTCTTATAATTGATAGATTCTGGAGTTTTATTAATGTGTACCATTTCAAGGAAAAGTCGATTTTTGTAATTATCAATTTGTTCCAAGATTTTTACATTATTAAAGTCAAAGTTATGTCCTGTCTTTTTCGTAAGTTACAGTCACTTTTGTGTTGAGTAACACGTTGTTTAAGCCACTGTTGACTTTGTCCAATATAACTTTAGTGGACCACCACTTAAAGACAGGACATAACTTTGACTTTAATAATGTAAAAATCTTGGAACAAATTGATAATTACAAAAATCGACTTTTCCTTGAAATGGTACACATTAATAAAACTCCAGAATCTATCAATTATAAGACAGACACCAACCATTTAAGTAATATCTACTGTAATATACTAAACAATATATGATATGATAGATCTTAATATCAGTATCTAACAACATCAGACCAATAACTGACTACGTACCATCAATTACATTTTATAGATCAATTTACCATGTTCCTGATTCTTTCTCAATATTCTACTTTTGCACCTTATTATATGGATAATACTGTCACAATATTTAATTGTTTATTAAAACTTATTCGCTAAAAATTGTACAATGGGAATTCACTCTATAAATTATTGCGGTTACCATAACTCCCAAATAAATTGAAATCAAAAAAATGTCATTTATTTAAATTGGATATGTTATCAAAATTTAAATTTTTAATCTTAAGTTGTAAGTATTGAAATATTCATTTTGTTTACATATAATAATTATAATAAATTTACAGTTTTCTCCTGAAGAAGTCACAAAATCGTGACGAAATATTGAGAAATAACAAATAGAGTTTTATTTCATACAGACCAATTGCTGAGACTACAAATAATATTTAACACAGTACGGTCGAGAATAATTTGATCAATATATATATATATATATATATATATATATATATATATATATATATATATATATATATATATATATATATATATATATATATATATATATATATATATATATATATATATATATATATATATATATATATATATATATATATATATATATATATGAAAGATTGAAAAACCCTTTGAGAAAAAGGTTTTTTTTCTCTTGTAACTTACAGCTTTGTATATGCATATACCAAGGTTAGTATTTATTACAGTTTTGTATCAACAATAAAAAGTTAGGTAAATGGTTATTAATTAATTAAATTAGATTCATTGTTAGGGAATGGGTTCATGATTTTGTATAGTGGTTTTAAAAAAAAAGGAGGGAAGAAATTTAGTTATTTGTTACTTGTTCATGTTATAAATATATTTGTTACAAGTAGTTTAGCTTTTATTTCAGTTCCTACTTACAGTTATAATATAGCAGAGCAAAGGTCAAAAGTGTTTGTTTTTTTTTGGTTTTTTTTTTAATTTATTGCAGGTTATTATATCAATAGTACTTTATTCCTTGTTATTCATAACTTCATTTATTTATTTTTCGTTAATTTTCTTCAGAAATTAGCTGGCGCCCATTTCAGTTTTTCGTAGGCATTTCCGTATATTCTCTTATCTTACCCTTTTTATATTTTCAGATTTTCAGTTTCCCTATTATATTGTATTCTTTTGGTTAAAAGATCTCTTTTTTCATTATCTTAAAGCCAAATTCTAGTGCATTGAAGCTAGCCCGAACACTCACTTGAGATTTAGTGTCTCTTTGGCAATTTAACTTTGTTCCTCTGAGCTTAGCCATATTTTTAGTATTTTTCATTACTTCTCTTCCAGTTCTTCTGAACTTTGTAAGTTCTACTCTTCCTAAAATCCAATACTCCCGGAGTATTGGGGTTTCAATTGGCTAGACCCAACGTGTGAGTTCTTATCCACTTCTGCCTTAAAATATGTATATATATATATATATATATATATATATATATATATATATATATCTCCTTTAACTTTTGATTTTGATCTTGGGTTGTTGTGGTTTTCACTGGTTGTGCTTTTAGATTTTCATTTTAACGTTTAGTTTTATTTTTCAATTTTTTTTTTGGACATTACATCTATATCTTAAATCGACTTGTTTTGCTATATACTGTGTAGACTGAATAAATTGCTTTAGGTTTTGTTTTTGATTAACTAAATATCCATATTGGATCAATAATAAATAACATAAGTATATATTTAAAAAGAAAATTATTTAAATATTTTAAACTTAACTATCTTAACACTATAAAAGTCCAGAGTAGCATCGAAGTAATTCACCACTGTCTGGAAGTAACATTTTTTGAAATTTCTAGGTTTCTCAGGGATTGTAGCCGTACCTTGCATCTGAGTTCACGACTGGATAAACAAGCAAACATTACTGGTAAAAAAATTCAATTATAATAATAACCTGGAAACATAGAGTAAGTTAAACTTTACCTATTTTATTATAGTTTCCCTCATATATATATTTTTTTTGTATATTTCCCAGTTGTATAAAATGTCTACTTTTAAGGTAGAGCATCTGTTAGCTCCTGAATTAGAGTATGAGTTGAGAGTCCGTCACTTAAATGATCCATCTTTGACAACGGTGGAAAGGAAAAGGGTAGTGTTGCGTGGTGCATTGAAGCAAACTTCATCCAATCGGAGTTTCGCTGTTCTGTCAGCTTCCCATCTTAATTTTAAGGATGAGATTGCTGAAATAAAGGTTACTCTTGCAGATCTGGTGGTCAAAATTAATTCTTTTGTTGGTTGTTCTAGTGATACTGCCTATGCTCGTTATACTTCTCGGTTAGGTCATGTTGCAGCTAGAATCCATCTGTTAGAAGCTACAACAGAGGAAGAGGAGGAAGTGAAGAGGTCTCTTAATTTCAGGGTTTTGATTCTGGAAGGTGGACTTGATTGTAAAGTAATTCCACAGGCACAGTGGAACTCCTCATAATGCTAGTGTTCCAGTCAACTCGTTTCCTTTAGTTAAGTCTGCTCCTATTCATAAATGGGGTGTGTATTTTTCAGGACAATCAAAGGAAAATGTAGTTAGTTTCTTGGAGAAGGTAGAATGTCTGCGCATAGCACGTGTTAACAGCGAGGAAGAGTGTTACTCTTCTGCTGCCGATTTATTTAAAGATTCAGCTTTTACTTGATACCTCAATAACCGAGGTAGTTTTGCTTCTTGGCAAGAGTTAGTTGCCAAACTCAGATCAGATTTTCTTCCTTATAACTATGAGGACAATCTTCTCGATGAAATTAAGTCTCGAAAACAAGCTCCGCAGTAGAAGGTAACTATATTTATTAACGAGATTGTTAGTCTGTGCAAACGTCTGGAGACGCCTCCTTCTGAACCTCATATTGTCAGGATTATCAAGAAAAATTTGTTGCCATCGTACCATTCTAGTCTGGCACTTACAGATATTTCCTCGATTGCTGATCTTACTGAAAAATGTAAGAAGCTGGAAGAAGTTTTGTCATGGTCTTCTGACAGCGTGTCTAGAGCTCCTATTCGGCAGAATTTTAGAAATCGTGATTCGTCCTACTCGTGTAGACCAAATTATTCTCGGTCTGATAATGTCGCTTCTTTCAATTCGAAGCTTACCTGTTGGAATTGTCGTCAATCAGGGCATGGGTATTATGAATGTTCTGAACCTAGAATTCGGTTTTGTGATGGATGTGGACGTCAAGGTGTCCGCAAATTTGAATGCCAATTCTGTTCGGGAAACGACAGAAGGGGTGGGTTGGCCCTGGCTCCTACTCCTCGTCAAAATACAGGGAATACAAACACTGTCCAAACACAAGCCAAACATCTCACCCTCCACCGAAAGACAAAAGACCACAGAACGGCAAATACCAACCGAAGAGAGGACAACGTTAGTTGAGCACCAGCACCGTACTTCTTCTGTAGTTTCTTCATGTAATCCCTTGTCTTCGTTTTTTGATTTAGAGATAAACTCATTGTTGGTTCGAAAAAACAAGGATAATCGTCCATATCTTGAAATCTCTATCTTAGGACATTCTTGTTTAGCTTTACTGGACACAGGGTCCAATATCTCTATTTTAGGTTCCCTAGGTCTGGAATTTCTTCAGAATTCAAATGTAAATATAGGAATAGATCAAAGTTTGCAAGTGACTACAGCTGATGGTCAAGTTCAACCAATTTTAGGTCAATTTACTACTGAGATTTCTGTTAGTTTTTGTAAAAGGATGATTACATTCTTTGTTATCCCTTCAGTTAAAAATTCAGTTATTCTAGGAATGGATTTTCTGAAAACTTTTAATAGTGAGTTAAATTTTCCTGAATTTTCCTTATCTGTTTCTTCGTTTAATATCTCTTGTGTCAATGCAGTTAAAGCTATGAGTAGATTTAATGCTCGTGAACTAGAGCAGTTAAATAGTGTTATCAAATCATTCTCTTCTATCTCGTCGAAAAATAAGTTGGGTAGAACTCATCTCATCGAACACCACATTGATGTAGGTTCGTCCAAGCCCTTCAGACAATACCAATATCCCTTGCCTCAAGCCTGGCATGAAAGCCTAGTAAAGGAGGTAGATGAAATGCTAAAGTTAGGTATTATTGAGCCCAGTATTTCTTCTTTTTGTAGCCCTTTGTAGTTGACAAAAAAGAAAGACGGGACTTTTCGTGTCTGTTTTGACGGACGTAAACTTAACAGTATAACTATGAACAGAGACGCGTATCCTATACCTCGTATAGATATCATCCTAAGTTACAAAATGCTAAATTCATTTCATCTATTGACTTCAGCGAAGAAAGTAAAAAGCTCACTGCCTTTGCGGTCAATGGAAAAGGATTGTATCAGTTCACTACAATGCCTTTTGGTCTTGTGTCTGCTCCGCAAACTATGTGTCGGTTGATGGATTTGGTAATTGGCCCTGCTTTAGATTCTTTTTGTCAATACTATCTTGATGACATTCTTGTCATTACTCCCGATTTCGAAACTCATATCTCTGTATTGCAGCAGTTGTTTCAGCGTTTAAAAGACGCAAATTTGACTATTAACTTAGATAAAAATAGCTTTTGTCGTGAGTCTATTAAGTTTTTAGGATATGTTGTTGATTCTCAGGGTCTTCGTACTGATCCTGATAAGGTATCAGCTATTCGTGATTTTCCTGTGCCTAAAAATACAACTCAGGTCCGTCGATTGTTAGGAATGGTGGGTTATTATAAAAAATTTGTCAAGTCTTATTCTACCTTGTTGTCCCCTATCACTGATCTACTTCAAAATAGAAAAAAGGGACAAAATATTGTGTGGACTCCTGAAGCTAATGAAGCTTTCATTAAAATCAAGGAGGCTCTCACAAATTCCCCAGCTATGGTAGCACCGGATTTCTCTAAGCCTTTCTATTTGATGACTGATTGTTCAAACACAGCATCTGGTGGGGTACTCTATTAAATTGTTGATGGAGAAGAACACCCTATAGCCTACACCAGCAAGAAATTAAATAAAGCCCAGAAAAATTATACTACAACTGAACAAGAGTTGTTAGCTATAATTACGGGTATTGAACATTTTAGATATTTTCTTGAAGGTCGTTCTTTAACGGTCATAACTGACCATAGTAGTTTGGTGTGGTTACAAAATATGAAGAACCCATCTCCTCGTTTGGCTAGGTGGATTTTAAAATTGGCACAATACGATTATAAAATTGTTCATCGTAAAGCTTCAGGTGTAGTAGTCGCTGATGCACTCTCTAGAACTTTTGATATAAATTGGTTAGATTTATCTTCCTTGCAACCAGATGACTGGTATCGAAAAATGTTGTATGATGTACAGAATGTACCAGGTAAATTTCCCGATTTTAAAATTGAACATGGTGTTTTGTATAAACATGTCTTAAGTTCCACGGATGCCCTTACTGGAATGTCGGATTGGAAGATAGTCGTTCCAACTCCTAATAGAGCAGAGGTTTTGGCCACTTTTCATGACCATCCTACTGCAGCTCATTTTGGTTTTTACAAAACTTTCCGTCGTATATCGGAACTCTATTACTGGCCGAAGATGCGTCAAACTGTACGTAGCTATATCGCTAAATGCAAAATCTGTGCTACATGCAAACCGACAAATCTTCCCCAACCAGGTTTAATGGGTAGTTATCGACGGATTGATTTTCCATTTCAACTTATATCTTTAGATCTCATTGGTCCTTATCCTAGGTCTTATAAAGGTTCTCAGTATGCCTTAGTAGTTGTTGATTATTTCACAAAATTTCCTTTGATTCATACTATGTCTAAGGCAGCTACTTCATCAATTATCAAGTATCTTGAGAATGAGGTTTTCTTAATTTATGGTGTTCCCCAGATCGTGTCTTGCGATAATGGACCCCAGTTCACAGCTAAGGCTTTTCGCGATCTCATGGCTAAATACAATGTACAAAAGATCTGGTACAATGCGAACTATCATCCACAAGCCAATCATACCGAAAAAGTTAATAAATCAATCGTTACTGCTTTAAGGTCTTATTCTTTTCCTGATCAAAGAGCTTGGGATACTCATATCCACTCTATAGTATAGGCTATCAGGACTTCTTCTCACGAAATAACCAAGTGTCCTCCATCTTATTTGATGTTTGGTCGTCATGTCCCTCTTTCTGGTGATTATTTTGGTAAGATTTCAGAGAATGCCAATAACTTTCCCACTATATCAGATAAATTACACCGTTTAGAAGATATTCAGCATCTTCCTGATATTTATGTGGATGTTCGCAAACAATTAAAAGCATCTTATGCTAGAAATAAATGCCAGTATGACCTGAGAAAGCGAGCCTTATCTTTCAGAGTTGGAGATTCTGTTTTAAAGAGGAACTTTGTCAAGTCTGATAAATTGAACTTCCAATCTGCTAAGTTATGTCAGAAGTACATACCTTGTACGGTTATTAAAGTTATTTCTCCTTTAATTTATGAGTTGAAGGAAACTTCCACTGGCAGGAAACTAGGAAGGTTTCATGTCAAAGACTTACTGGAGGATAAGACAGTAGGTCCACATAACTTGTCAGATAATTTGGATTCTTCATCTTCAGATGAAGATTAACTGGTCCCTTATCACTTCTGTACCAGTTTGGTTGCTTAAGATCTGTTTATCTATTTTGTTTACCTGGCAAAAAACCATAAGACGTTGTGCTATCTTGCCTTTTTTTTGATCTTATCTTAATGTTGGTTATTATCTTAGTTTATGGACTTGTTAATTTTGTTGTTTGTTTTCTCTTAAAAGTCCAACTGCATATCATAGGAGTACAGGATGGATATATGGGAATTTCCCCATCCTGAGTTCTGAGTTGAATAGATATTTACAGGGATAATTCGGAGAACATTCCAAAGATTTTCTTTAATAGTGTTGTATAGTTTTGTGGATCATGACCATAAAACTTATGCATTCATATTCACTTACTGTGTCGGTGTTTTAGCGTGGGTTCAGGATTGATCACCCTGGATGTGTGCCCTCACTTGGCTCAGAAATATATCAATACATATTAGTTGTTCCTTGAGTGTCTCTTAAGTTGAAATTAGAATGTGTCCTTTAGAATTTGATCGTTCTGATATTCAGCAGTAAGTAAGTCTGTTTAACTTGGTTTGTTATCTCCTATGTTATTATCTTCTCAAAAATTTGAGGTTAACATATCTTAGTATCTTGAGTTTGCACCTGTCTCCCTACCATTCGTACGGATTGGTAAATGTGAGTTTATTTTTACCTTGAGTTTATCTCGTACCTTAATTGAGTTTATCTCGTACCTTTACCTTAATTGGTTTATCTCATACCTTTACCGTAAGTTAGTTATCTTTACCTTTACCTGGATAAGTTTATTTCTTATCTATATCTGATTAATATATATCTTATCTTTATCTTGATTATGGAGTCCTAAAAATCTGTCCTTTACTGTCCTTGTTGTGAGTAAAGAATTGGACCACGTCAATAGTACAGTTTGGGAAATACAGTTAGGATCTCTTTTATCTTTCTTTCTACCAAGTGTATAGCTGGTAGAAGTGAGTTTTGTGCATATCCTCTACCATGAGTAGATCTGGACTTGCAATTATCTTTTACCTTTTGTGCATATCTTACTACGAGTTGGGATTGTAGTTATCTTACTTACCTTTTTTTTAGCATACCCTATAACATGAGTATAGTGGGCTTGCTAGTATCTAGGCTTGCTAGTGCCTTTACCGATTGTGTGTTTTCCTACCGCTGCTAAAGCAAGTAGATGTATTGAAGTATCTTTTACCTTGAATTTCGAATATGTTGCTGATATCCAGAACCATATCATATAGATTTTTAGCCACTATCTATTCTTGTGGTTCATCATATCCATCGTCTGGTTTGCCTTTAAGGCTAGATTGTCCTAGACAATAATAATAAAAAAAAGGAAACTTCTGGTAAGTGGGAAGCTTTCATTTTTTTCTGGAGTTAATGGAGGATGTAGCAGTCACAACTGCTAACATATGACTAATTAATATAATTAATTATTAAAATTCTAAAACCCCTCAGAATCCCTTTATGAAACTTTTATGGACAATTGACGACACGATGCGATACGCACGATAAAGTGGCCAAGAGGCGCTAAAGTCAGTTTTGGCCAACGACTCAACCAGAGAGGTACTTCTCCACGCCTTTACCGGCATCTTTCGTCTCAAAATCGGGTAAAAAATGTGGGAGTTGATCTAATAGTTTTCCCGAACATCCAGGGAGGAATTACAACAACATAAAATAAAGTATATATGTATATATGTATATATATATATATATATATATATATATATATATATATATATGTATATATATATATATATATATATATATATATATATATATATATATATGTATATATATATAATAAAGAATATACACGATAAAGATTCTAGATTGAAAAACCCGGCTTCCGGATCTGCCGCAGTGATTATTTAAAACCCAGGTGAGCAATTAAATCATTCAATTTTATAAGCATATCATTTTATTGATGTCTTCATTTTCTTTTGAAATAATAAAAGTATAAAATCCGAGTTTTGTCGTATGTATCATGTGGCCTTGAGCTTAGACCGTAAATTTATCGGACACCTAATTAGGTTTTTTCTGTTTTTTGTATACTTATATATATATATATATATATATATATATATATATATATATATATATATAAGGTTCTTGAACTCCTAAGTGGAGCATAGAGCTTCAGTGAAAACTCGCCATCGGGTTCTATTTTGCGCTAAGGCCTTCACCTCATTCCAAGACTTTCCTTGTTTTCTTATCTCGTCCATGATGGATCTTCTCCAAGTTTGTACTGGGCGACCTTTTTTTCGTTTTCCTTGGGGATTCCACTCTAGGGCAGTCTTTGCAATACTGGAGTTATTTTTTCGGAGTGTGTGACCGATCCAACCCCACTTTCTGGACTTTATTTCATTTACTACCCTCTTTTGTTTGGTCAGGTGTAGTAAGTCTTCGTTTCTGATGATGTTAGGCCAGAAAATACGAACAATTCTTCGTAGACATTTATTAACAAAGACTTGCAGTTTGTCTGTAAGGGTTTTTGTCGCTTTCCAGGTTTCACATCCGTAAAGTAGTACAGACATGACATTTGACTGGAATATGCGGATCTTTGTCCTCGTAGTGTATTCTCCAGACCTCCAAACAGGGTTGAGCATGCTGAAAGCTTGTTGCGCTTTTCGTATCCTCATACGAATATCGTCTTCTGTACCTCCGCTTTCTGTTATGACACTTCCAAGATACGTAAAGTTTTCCACATTTTCAATCTGCATGTTATTAATGGTGAATAGCGTGTTGTTTCTTGCATTTATTCTCATGGATTTGGTTTTACCAATATTGATTTTCAAACCTATTTTATTGGCTTCAGTGGAAAGTGTTTCCAATTGGTCAGCCACATCTTGGAACCTTTGTCCTAACAGGCAGATATCGTCGGCGTATTCTAGATCGCTTAGGCGTGTGGTTAACGTCCATTGTATCCCTCTTGTGTCAGAGTCTAGTTTGGAGAGAACATAGTCTAGAGCTATGTTAAAAAGAAACGGAGAAAGCACGCATCCCTGTCTGACTCCAGTAAGTACGTCAAATTCGTCACTGTTGATCCCATTGTGTGTCACGCTGCATTTCGCTTCAGTGTACAGTAACTTTATAATGGAAATTATTTTATGCGGGATGTTTCTTAGCTCTAAAATTTTCCATATTGCATCATGAGATAAGCTGTCAAAAGCACGCTCGAAATCAACAAAAACCATGTATAGGGGTGTGTTCCATTCAACCGATTGTTCCATTATTAGCCTCACAGTATTAATGTGGTCTATGCAGGAGGATTCTGGTCTAAAGCCTACTTGATTAGCTCGAAATTCAACCTTGTTTGTTAATCTTTTAAGTATGATGGTCGTGAAGATTTTATTTATGGCGGTAAGCAAGGTTATTCCTCTCCAATTTTTGCATAGTGTGAGGTTGCCCTTTTTTGGAAGCTTAGTAATAATGCCTTTTTTCCAGCCCGCTGGAATGCGGTTTGTTTCCCACACCTCTCGGATTATGGGGAGCAGAAGTTCAGCAGTTAGATGCGGATCAGTTTTAAGCATTTCGGCAGCAATGTTATCGATTCCCGGAGACTTGTTATTTTTCAGAGATTTGATAGCTGTTATTATCTCTGTTTTGGAAGGGGCGTCGCAAGATATACGCAAGTCTATATTCTGTGGATTTTCGACAATTTCATCTGCGTTATCCCTGGGCGTGCCTAGCATCTCCTGAAAATGCTCTTTCCATCTCTCTATTTGGTCATTTGTTGTGGTAAGTAGTTCTCCTGTCTTGGATCTTACGACGTTTGAACAGTTGGGCCCACTTTTTGTTAGACGTCTGGTAATTTGGTATAGCTCTCTAGTTCTATTGTGTTGTGCAGCTATTTCGGCTTGTTTTGCCAGTTCTTCAGTCCATCTTCTTTTGTCTCTTCTTGCATTTCTTTTAACTGCTTTATTTATTGTTTCATATTCTTGTTGTCGGTTCGCTCTTTCTTCTACAGTTCTTGCTTGCAGAATATCTTTTTTTTGCTGTTTTCTTTCTTCGATAAGATTCCAAGTTTCATCTGATATCCATTCTTTTCTATGTTTCTCTTTTTTACCGAGTTTATCTTCAGCTATTTCTGTCAAAACATTTGCCAGATCTTCCCAGCTATTTACTTCACGTTCTCTTCTTTTGAGTTGAAGTTCCTCCCTAAACATGTGTCTTCCTGTAGCCGTTTTTAATTTGTCTAGATTGTATGTTGGTCGTTTGGTGTTTCGTGTGATTTTGTTTTTTGCCATTTTGATTTTAATGGTACCGATTACAAGATGATGGTCACTTGCGATGTCTGCTCCTCTTTTGTTACGTACATCAAGGAGGGATGATCTCCATCTTTTTGATATGGCGATGTGGTCTATTTGATTTTCTCTTATATGACCTGGTGCAGTCCATGTAACCTTGTGAATATTTTTATGTGGGAAGATAGTTCCACCAATAACTAAGCTATGATTGGAGCAAAAATTTGTAAAGCGCTCTCCGTTTTCATTCATCACTCCCAGGCCATGTTTGCCCATTACGGTTTCTAAGTTAATATTGTCTTCTCCAACTTTAGCGTTCATATCGCCCATCACTATTAGTATATCGCCTTGGTTTACTTGTTGGGTCGTTTGTTCTAGTTGTTCGTAGAATATGTCGTTATCTTCGTGGAGAGATGTGTTCGTGGGAGCATAGCACTGAATCACTGTTATCTTGCGGTATCTGGTATAAAATCTGGCAACCATAATTCTATCATTGATTGGTTTCCATGAAATGAGGCTTTTTTTGGCTTGTTTGCTGAGTAGAAGACCCACTCCGCTCTCGTGATTTCCATTTTCTTTACCACTGTATAATAGGAGTTCTCCTGTTTGGGTATGGTGTTCACCATTTCCCAACCATCTTACTTCCGATAGACCAACAAAGCTTAATCTATACCTGTTTAATTCTTTTACTGCTTGAGCTAGTTTAGAAATCTCATACAGAGTTTTAACATTCCAGCAACCAAATCGTGTCCGTGTTTTCGGTGATGCCAAGGTCGTCAACATTTGATCCGTCCGGTTTGTTTCTACCAAAGTTTCAGTAATATGATAAAATTTAAGATGGGTAGGTTATTGGCCTTCCGCACCCGAGTCTGGTGCCGGGGCTGCCGACTGTAGCGTCCAGACAAGCCTCAGGGGGTAGTGGTCCTGGAGGTGGCAGCGACATTTCCTTCGTGCGAGATGTTAAGGTTATACCGCCTATACTCGGTCAGAAAAGAATATGAAGTAAAAAGAAATATAGTGACCCGTCTGCTTTCGGAAACCTAATCGCCATTCGGGGTCGGAAGAAACAAGAGTTAGCCAAGAGAGGCTGATAGAAAAGATTAAAGACATTTCACTCAAGACAAGTTGAAGAAGAGTAAAATGTGAAGGCCCTTATGATCCGCCAGGTGCGTTTCATAAGAGTATGAGTATTGATGCACTTTGTGTTCCCGCTCATACTTCGGGGTGTTGACTACAGACTGTATGGCTCGTCCAGCATGCCATAGCATGAAGGATAGGGTACACGTCATTTTACATTGCAGGCACCCTAAACTCCATGGCCTGACCGGCAAATTTTTGTATACTTACTCGGTATAAAAAGTTTTATGCCTAACTTACGAAATATTCTTTAAATGCGCAGACGCAATAAATTGACAGTATGGCAATGAGCTGATGAAATAAAATGTTTGTTTATTTTGATAATTCGATGTGAGAGTACGCGTTGACAGTCATCTTGGGGTGCCTTGATGTTTCTCTAAGTGTTATTTTTTGTAGATTTCGCCGGATTAGGACAATAATTAATATTAATATCAGTTGAACCAAAGACCTACTGTCACCCATTGGTTACCAAGAAACGATTGTCTCCAGGACTACAGCATTCTCCTTCGTTCGTTTTTCGGAGCCCCAAGGACCACCAGAGTCTTAAGGGGACTTAACCAGGACAGCTGTGGTGTTGTGACGGACATTAACTTCTAGTTTCGTAGGGTTAAGGTTTTTTTCTCTTGTAATTTACAGCTTTGTATATGCATATACCAAGGTTAGTATTTATTACAGTTTTGTATCAACAATAAAAAGCTGGGTAAATGGTTATTAATTAATTAAATTAGATTCATTGTTAGGGAAGGGGTTCATGATTTTGTATAGTGGTTTTAAAAAAAAAGGAGGGTAGAAATTTAGTTATTTGTTACTTGTTCATGTTACAAGTAGTTTAGCTTTTATTTCAGTTCCTACTTACAGTTATAATATAGCAGAGTAAAGGTTAATAGTGTTTGTTTTTTTTTGGTTTTTTTTTTTTAATTTATTGCAGGTTATTATATCAATATTACTTTATTCCTTGTTATTCATAACTTCATTTATTTATTTTTCGTTAATTTCCTTCAGAAATTAGCTGGCGCCCATTTCAGTTTTTCGTAGGCATTTCCGTATATTCTCTTATCTTACCCTTTTTATATTTTCAGATTTTCAGTTGCCCTATTATATTGTATTCTTTTGGTTAAAAGATCTCTTTTTCCATTATCTTAAAGCCAAATTCCAGTGCATTGAAGCTAGCCCGAACACTCACTTGAGATTTAGTGTCTCTTTGGCCATTTAACTTCGTTCCTCTGAGCTTAGCCATATTTTTAGTATTTTTCGTTACTTCTCTTCCAGTTCTTCTGAACTTTGTAAGTTCTACTCTTTCTAAAATCCAATACTCCCGGAGTATTGAGATTTCAAACTTTTAAGAGTATTTATTAATAATATTGTTTCTAATTCACAGGAAATACCATCATTTCTTACTCAAGGAACCAGTTATCTAATACCAAAGGATCAAAATAACACCCAAGATCCAACCAAGTACCGCCCAATAACTTGTATTCCAACTTTGTACAAATTGGTCACATCCTGTGTGGCCCGGCTTATCTACCAACACTGTGCTCTGAACAATATCATAGAGCCTCAACAGAAAGGATGCGCTAAGGGCTCCATGGGCTGCAAAGAACAACTTATTATCGACTCAGTCATTTCTAACCAGGCATACACCAAAAAAAGAAACCTTTTTACTGCCTTCATTGACTACAAGAAGGCTTTTGACTCAGTGCCGCATGAATGGCTTATAGATATATTGAAAATATATAAATTCGATGATAATCTTGTGACCTTTTTGAAGCATGTAATGACAAAGTGGAAGACTAAAATTCACCTTCAAATACCTGGTGAAACCAATATCGAAACTGAAGATATCCCTATTAACCGGGGCCTTTTCCAGGGGGACTCGTTGAGTCCACTTTGGTTCTGCCTAGCGATGAACCCACTATCTCAGCTGCTGAACTCCACTGACTCAGGATTTAGCATCAAAAGTAACAACACTGTTGTGGCGAAACTTAATCATCTGTTATTTATGGATGATTTGAAGTTAATGGCTTCCACTCGAAACCACCTAGATCAGATGCTAAAACCTGTAGAAACTTTCTCAAATGATATCAGTATGCATTTTGGACTAGACAAGTGCCGTATATTAAATATGGTCAGAAGAAAGGTTCAGCCCGGAGGTTTCGATATGCAAGATGGCCAAAACATCGAGGCAATGGGTGAAAATGATATTTACAAATATCTCGGAGTAAAAAATTGACCATAAACAGATGAAAACTGAACTAACTTCGGAGTTCGTGCGAAGAGTAAGACAACTAAATCGGTCATATCTTAATAGTAAAAATTTGTTTAAGGCATTAAATACGTACGCCTGTTCCACGCTGAGCTACTCATTTGGTATTATAAAGTGGTCAAAAACGGATATAGAGGGTCTTCAGCAGAAAGTAAGAACACTTCTCACAAAGGCGCAAAAACATCATCCACGAAGTGCAGTAGAGAGAAGAACATTGCCGCGGTATCAAGGAAGGAGAGGACTTATGGATATAGGTGAGCAATTATATAAACAAATTGCTAATTTAAGAACTTATTTTCAGGTACAGGCTGAGACATCTACTTTACATCGAGCAATTTGCGCAGTAGATGACACAACGCCGCTTAAACTGGGGGAACAAGAAATGCGCATAAACCATCTGACTAAGCAAGAAAAAATGCGCACCTGGATGAGTAAACCTCTGCATGTGCGACATCTCAATGAGATCAGCCAAGAATATGTCGACATTACATCGTCGAACTATTGGTTGACATCAGGAAAGATGTTTCCTGAGACTGAGGGTTTCCTACTTGCCATTCAGTATCGGGTAATTCCAACTAAAAATTACCTAAAATATATTGTTAAAGATCCTCAAGTCCAAAATGACAAATGCCGATATGGATGCCAAGCCCAAGAAACCATCCAACATCTTACTGGTGGCTGCCAGGCATTTGTCGGTACCGATTATAAAGAACGCCATGACTCAGTAGGAAAGATTATCCACCAAGAACTAGCTGACAAACTGGGACTTCTCCAAACCGACCATCTTCCTTATTATCAATATATTTCTGACAGAATGCTTGAAAATGACAACTACAAGCTATACTGGGACCGCACTGTGCTCTCAGACCAACCAGTAGCCCATAATAGACCGGATCTCATACTAGTGAATAAAATTACCAGGCAAACAACACTTATTGATGTGGCGATACCTAACACTAACAATTTGCGTGTTAAATACAACGAAAAGATCGCCAAGTATAGAGATCTGGAAATACAAATTAAGAGACAATGGAGAATGGAAAGTACCCAGACAGTACCCATTGTTCTATCTACTATTGGTGTTATTATCAAAAACCTCCTAGCGAACATAAAACAGCTGGGTCTAAATGAACATCTTTATAAGGCCATGTAGAAAGCTGTACTCCTCGCGACGTCCAGATGTGTACGAAAATTTCTGGGAGATACTCCAACATACCAAGTCACCTAGGGCTCGATAACACGGAAAGAGTCCCACCAGAGCTCAATCCTTTTGATACCGTAGGTATCTGGGATGAGTGAATTTTTCCCTTAGAGAGAGTGTGAGCCGTATGGCTAAATCTGGGATAATAATAATAATAATGGGCTTAATAATATTGTATAGTTTTTAATTTTATAAAATGAATTTATCTCTTTACGTCTTACTTTTATTTTATTAATTAAGTATTAATTAGGTAAACAAGTTTCAATGATTAAAATCTTATTAATTGAATTAATCTCAAACAAAGTGCATTTATGTTTTAAAGAAATAATTTGTGATTCTAATACTGATATTTAATGAGTGCCAAAGCGTAACACAGTTATGATAATTATATTACCATACCTGTTTTATGCATATTTGCCTTGCAGAGGCGGCGTTTATTTTAAAAAGTATGTATTTGATAAGATTTTGTTCTTTAGTACTTGAGGTAAGCACAAATTAATCTCAGATTATACAAGGTGTAATAGTATCACAAACAGAATAACTAATACTAAATTTGAAAAGGTGTTATTAGAACTATTAGAAAGTATTTGAATACATATTCATTATTCTCAAGTTATACAAGGTAAGATATACATTCATTATTCTAAGGTTATACAAGGTGGGATAGACTGTTTGAAAAACTAATACTAAAATTTAAAAAATTTACAATTTATTTGAGGTACACGTAGATTGTTCTTACATTATACAATTATTACAAAAACAACATATTCTGTTGATTTTAATAATGTAACTACAACGTGTACTTATTATTTTAATAAAATAATAGTGTATAATATTAGTTTATAAGTTTTACGTATTACCCATAATAATTAAGGTGTAGGTGGTACATGATACGTTACAAACCGGAATAATAGTATAGCCTGAATAATTGTAAACTGGAATAACTGATATAATTGGTTTCTCCCACCAAACTGGTTACAAACCGAAATAATGTTAGATTTAAAGGTTAGAGGTTAAAGATTAAGGTAAAAGAAAAGTATTAAAGGTTAAAGGTCAAAAATTAAGTAATAAAGATTAAGGGTTAAAGGTTCAGGGTCAAAGATCAAGTGTTAAAGGTCAAGGGTCAAAGGTCAAGAGTCAAAGAGGTTAAGGGTTAAAGATCGAGGGTAAAAGATTAAGTGTTTAAGGTCAAAAGTCAAAGATTAAGGGTCAAAGATTGAGAGTGAAAGGTTAAAGGTTAAAGGTTGGTCAAAATAACCGGTTTAACCGGTTTCTCCCACCACAAATTGCACCAGGAATGGTACAGAGTATCTACTCTAGTCGTGGAACTATTAAATCGAATTGAAAAATGTGGAACTCCTTTATCTGGCACAGTCAGTCTTGAATAACAAACGCGTCTGGATGCTTTAAAAGAGTCAGTTGTTGAGTTTTAAAAGGTACAGTGTGACATTGACATATTTGTCTGTTTGATACAACCTCTAACCTCGGTAATCAAGATGATGAACGAGAAGAGTTCGAAAGCAAATATTATGCCTCAGTAGCTAAAGCGACATTTCTTCTCAAACCAGCAGCAGGAATATCAACGGATCAACCACCCAGGTCATCTTCGCCAATGCTCAACCCTCATCGTCTTAATTCATATTTACCACCAATTCCATTACCCCTATATTCTGGATCCTATGAAACGTGAACAAATTTCAAAGAAACCTTTGAGTCACTTATTGACAACAATCCTACTATTCATAAGATCGAAAAATTTTATTATCTTAAATCCAGTTTAAAGGGAGAAGCCGCTCAGATTATTGGAGCAATATCCGCAACCGAAGCAAATTATGAAACGGCCTGGCATCTACTGTGCGACCGTTATGAAAACAAAAGAGCAATTATTCATGCTCACGTTAAATCCATCTTCGAGCTAAATGCTACTAAAGATGAGTCGTCTCATTCGCTGAGGAAACTTTTAGACACCTTCGTCAACCATTTTAAATGTTTAGAAAACTTAGGGAAACACGTCTTCGAGTGGAGTACGATTCTAATATATCTCTTAACATCCAAAATTGACATCAATTCTCGAAAGGAATGGGAAAGGGTATCAGCAGGAAATGAATCACCCGATGTGCAACATTTCCTAAAATTTTTATCGGAAAGCTGTAAATTTTTAGAATCAGTGAAAACAAAATTCCACCAAAAGGTATCTCATAAAAGAGATGAGCCTAACATCAAGGCATCGTACAAATCTTCAACCCTTTCCATCTTAGCTCAAGCGCCATCAAGGTGCAGTCTATGGCCAGAAAACCATTTTATGTACTCTTGCTCTAAATTTCGTACCATGCCGATATCAGGCCGATTTGCTAAAGTAAAGGAACTTCATATGTGCACAAATTGCTTAAGAGCTGGACATAAAACTTTAGAATGTAAATCTAGCTACTCCTGTAAGACATGTCAAAATAAACACCACACTCTTTTACATAGAACTCAATCTGAGTCGCAAAATCATCATTTTAAAAACAATGTATCTATCACATCTAATTCTCAGCAATCTCATCAAAATAAACCTAGCACTTCTAGAGAACCACAGGCATCCTGTAACTTATATTCATTTAACCAAAATCCCAATTCATTCATACTGTTAGCTACTGCTGTAGTAAAAACATTTGACAAAAATCGACAACCCATACAGGCCAGAGCCATCCTAGACAGTGGAAGCCAATCCAATTTTATTACTCAAGAACTATTTGAGAAACTAAATCTTCCATATGAACATGTTAACGTACCTATAGCGGGTATAAATCGCGTTACAACGTCACTTACTAAACGTGTAAAAGTAGAAATAAAATCTGTAAATGGAGACTTCACTTTCAAAATGCCTGCTCTCGTAATTAATCAAATAACCGATCACCTCAGCATTCAATCAACTTTTCTTATATTAACATACCCAATAATATCACATTAGCTGAAACACACTTCTATGATCCTTCTGAAGTACACCTACTAATCGGTGCAGGAGTATTCTTTAACCTCATGGGTTCTGGACAAATAAAAGGTAATAAAGGTCAACCATTTTTACAACAAACTAAATTGGGTTGGGTAATTAGTGGCCCAATTCCTGCACAATCTTATTGCTACCATTCTAATCCCAGTTCTTGCTTTCTTTTATCGGCTGATCCTCTTCAGGACAGTATCGAAAAATTCTGGAAAATTGAAGAGAACTATACCACGATCCCTTCTAAATACACTAAGGAAGAAGAAGAATGTAAACTTCATTTTCAATCTACGACAATTCGGGACGACACTGGACGTTTTCAAGTGAGTCTTCCTCTTAAACCTGAAATTTCACAACTGGGCGAATCTTACGACATAGGTCTAAAACGATTCCTATCAATAGAAAGGAAGCTAAAGAAAAATTCCATTCTAAAACAAGCCTATGGCGAATTTATGTCACAGTACATCGAACTTGGACACATGTCTAAAATTTCGGGTCTAGAATCTGATCTTTTTCCTTCCTATTATTTGCCTCATCATGCTGTCGAAAAGAATGATAGTCTTACCACTAAAACTCGTATCGTTTTTGATGCCTCGTGTCCCACTTCTACCGGCATATCACTAAATCATACACTCAATGTGGGCCCTATTGTTCAAAGTGATCTCTTTTCCATATTGCTACGATTCAGACAGCACAACTTCGTATTTACCGGTGACATTGCCAAAATGTATCGCCAAGTGTTAATAGAACCAACACAGCGTAATCTTCAACGCGTGATATGGCGAAATGATCCTTCCCAGGAAATTAACATTTATCAGTTAAACACCGTGACATACGGCTTGGCAAGTTCATCATATTTAGCCACTAGATGATTAAAGGAAATTTCTATACATTCTTCTGCTACATTTCCTGAAGAAAGTCGTAAGCTCAACCTAGATACGTATGTCGATGATGTGGTGACCGGTGCTTCAACTGAACAAGGCTTGATTACTCTTCGTCGAAACTTAACATCAATATTAAGTTCCTATGGCTTCAATCTAAGGCAATGTTCATCAAACAGTATGGCCCTACTATCAGATATAAATATAGATGATCACAAAGAAGAATATATAATAACCGATTCACCAAGCAGTAAAACTCTTGGCATATCTTGGAATTCCGCAACTGATTCATTTATCTACAGCACAAAGATAAAACCGAACCCCGTACAGTATTACAAAAAGGACAATTCTATCAACCGTAGCGTCTATTTTCAATCCTCTAGGCTGTCTTGGGCCAATGCTCGTCCAAGCAAAGGTTCTAATGCAAAAATTATGGATTTAACGACTTGGCTGGGATGATCCTATTCCTGTGGAACTCTATAAAATTTGGAAATCATTTATAGATAACCTTACTCTCGTTAATTCCTTTAATATACCTCGTCAAATCACTACGATAGATCCCATTTACATTGAGCTACATGGCTTTTCCGATAGTTCGATAAATGCATATGGCGCTTGCATATATGTACGATCTATTGATACACACGGTCGTATAGTTAGCAATTTACTGTGCGCCAAATCACGTGTCGCTCCATTAAGGGCTGTTTTACTACCTAGACTAGAATTGTGTGGAGCCCTTACTCTTGCTCGTCTAACTAAAACCGTAATTGAATCGTTAGAACTTAATTTCTCAAAATTTTATTTCTATACCGACTCCACAATTGTTCTATGCTGGTTGGGTCTTGAATCTCGCACTTTGAAAACATTTGTAGGCAATCGTGTATTCGAAATCCAGCAATTACCAAAGGTAGATGAGTGGCATCATATACCTTTCAATCTAAATCCTGCCGATATAATATCTAGAGGAGCTAGTCTATCCGAATTGCATGAATGTGATCTATGGTGGCATGGACCTTCATTTTTGTTGCAATCTCAGGATACTTGGCCCTCAAACAATCACATATCTAACTTCACAGCGCATACTGCTGATCCAGATTTAATGGAAATTAATCCAAAATCCATTGTTTTATCTACTCAAGTATCTCCTTCTACCTTAATATCCTCACTTGTTAATAGATATTCTAGTTATATCAAACTTCGGACCGTCCTGGCTTATTGTTTTCGATTCATTTACAATGCTAAAGATTCAAGGGAATTCCGGAGATAACTGTAAATCTCACATCAACGGAGGTTGACCGAAGCACACATCATATTATCAGAGACGTCCAGAGAGAAAGCTTTTTTGAGGACGTTCATCAATTAAAGGCTCATGGTCGAGTCAAACCTACCAGTAAATTAAGCCCACTGAACGTGTTCCTTGACGACTTAAACCTAATCAGAGTGGGAGGTCGTTTAAGACACGCTTCTATCCAATTCTCAGCAAAACATCCAGTTTTACTTCCACATAAGTATCCTCGGACAGAATTAATTATCCTTTATGAGCATAAGCGAAACCTTCATCCTGGAGCCCAGGCGACGCGATGCTATTTTTCATCAGACAATCCTTTTGGCCATTAAACAGAAGAAATGCGGTCAGAAATGTTCTTAGTAAATGTATTCCATGTTTTAGAAGCAATCCTCAAACCATGAACAATTTAATGGGGGATTTATCTGCCTCTCGAGTCAATATGCCTCATCCCTTTGCGCGCTTTGGCGTCGACTACGCTGGTCCATTCAAAGTTAAGGAATCTAAATTTCGAAATCGTCAATTTACTAAGGCATATATTTGCGTATTCGTTTGCTTGACTACTAAAGCGATTCACATCGAATTATCTAGCGAATTAACTTCAGAATGCTTCTTAAGCATCTTAAGACGTTTTGTTGCGAGACAAGGTCTATGCACTGATTTGTACTCAGATAATGGTACAAATTTCTCTGGAGCTAACAACGAGTTGCAAGGTATTTACAATGTGCTAAAAACAAATGCAATCCAAGCCTTTTCTCAAGAAAATAAAATAACGTGGCATTTGATTCCCGCCAGATCTCCGCACTTTGGAGGGCTATGGGAGAGTGCTATAAAATCAGTAAAAACTCATTTGTACCGTGTCATAAACGATGTCAATCCTTTATCCTATGAGGAATTGTATACTCTTTTAGTACAGATTGAAGGTGTGTTAAACTCTCAACCCTTGCTTTCTATGAGCAACGATCCCAATGATATGGAAGTACTGACTCCGGGCCATTTCCTCATTGGCCATCCGCTTAATATGATTCCCGCTATAGACTACGAGGATTCGCCGATCAACCGGCTCACCCGATATGAGCTATTGCAGCGCATGTTACAGCATTTTTGGTCCCGGTGGAAAAATGAATACTTGCATACTCTGCAGCAACGAGCCAAGTGGAGATATAGCAAAGACACTGCCAGCTTACAAGGACGGATGGTGCTCCTGAAGGATGAAGGTCTTCCGCCCTACCAATGGTCCCGTGGACGCGTAAGTACTCTCCATCCTGGCAAAGACGGACTTGTGCGCATTGTGAGTGTCTCTATCCCAAATGGAACTGTTAAACGTAGCGTTACTTAACTGTGTCCGTTACCTGATGAACAATAAATATTCCTTCCTTATTTACTGTAAATGAAACAACTAATTCTAAGGTTTTGTTTTTTTTGTATCTAGCATGTGCGTCTATATAAATATTATATATTTTATTGTAATTCTGCAAGCAACAGCCTAAGCGAACCATTTTTTAATAATTAGTTACTCCCTTTCTTTATTGAAGTGTATCCCTTGATAACTTTAAGGGCGGCGGTATGTTCGATTATAATTTGTAGAAAACATTATTTGTTATCAATATTAATTTCCCTGCACTCAATATTCTCTTCCCTCGTTGGAAGATATTATTTATTATGTCATAAAACCTTTTGTTTAACCTTGAGTGGGCTCCCCTTCGTTTAAAAAACATGTTTTTTATTTTCACGCGGTAAAAAGTAGTTTTGAAACTAAAATAAGGCGCGTCGACTAGTTAGCTTCAAGACATCAAGCCAGCCACTCCAGCCGATAAAAAATACATTTTACGAATCTTACGTTCGCTTAGGTTGGGTGCTGATACAAGTTGTTTTCGCAATAAAATAAAGAAATTTAAAATCGTAATTTTTAATGTGAATTTCCTACAGCCGATCCAATCGTTAAAAAAGATAGAATATCACAGAAAGTGCTCAAGCGCCCGTTGGTTTTTTACAGTCCTCCAACAAAAAAGGGTGACAGGAGCAAACAAAATGGATCTATCAGTGTCCTCACTTAATGAACTGTTTGTGGTGTTATTATTTAGTGTTATCAGTGTTCATAGATCAAAGTATAGAAGACATTATTCAATCTCTTCATGATATTTGAAAATGTCATTAATATGAAATATCCCTCTAAGTTTATTATCTGCTTCTATCAGCACATAACTATTTAACATTGGTTGTAATTTCTTACAACGATTTTCTCTAAAATTTCCCTTTCTAAGTGAACGAATTAAAATTTTACCTCCTTTTTGAAATGTGATTGGTTTTTTAATTTTTCGATTTTGTTTTCTGATATATTTTTCGGCTTTCCTCTTAATTCTGCTATTCACTTTCTGCATTACTTGTTCTAACATATCCTGATTATATTCACTAATCCATTTTCTGTTTCCTATGTGGGCAAACATTAAATATTCTGGTACTTCCTCTGTATTTAAATTATGTGTATTATTTAAAAAATATTCTACTTGATCTATATGTTGCTGCCATGTCCCATGTTGATCCTGGCATACTATCCTTAAATATTTTATAACTTCTTTAATATATCTTTCTGCAGGATTTGCCTTAGGATGTTGTAACGATAAGAGTACTTTATCGTTACTGAAAACTTTAAAACAACTTAATTCTGCCTGTAAGGTATGCAACCAGCTATACATAATGGTGTTATCAATTTTTATCCATTGGTCAGACTGCTTACCTACCGCTTCCGGTTACCTTGGAGCTGACGGAAGCCAACGATTTTTAAAGTATAATAACGCACTTTATATCCAGCCTTTGATCGGGACAGAGGATTGATTAATTCTAGCGACCAACGCACGTGGTTTTTAAGTAAACAGGACAACATTTTAATTTATTCAGAGATCCACTATTTAAGTTACAGAAGGCGTTTTTTGTTTTAATATTACAATTTTGGGATAAGAAGATTTTAGTTAAAATAGTGAAATAGTGTTGCGTTGGGTGAGTTTCATTTTAATTAAACTAAATCATTTGTTTAAACCATTCTTAATTTCATATTAATATCATTTATACAATAATTTTACCCTAATTATATCAGTAAATCACGTTCAGAATTCTTTCTGTTAGAAATTCTCCTAAGTACACGTTCTCATCAATATCCAAGCAATTCGGTAATGTAAGGAGATCCTCCATTACTCTTGGCCTATAATATATTCGTTAAGATATGTTAAATTTTAATTTTTTTTGAAATCTTCATAGTTAATCCCAACATTATTTTTATAAATACATAGTTTTCAATTAATTTTCCAAGGTCACAAAAAGTGTACAAACCTTCACTAATTATCATTATTCGGGCTAGTTTTTCTTGTCCTAACCGCCTTTTTGTTTATCAACTCAGAATAAAGCTAATGAGAGCTTTCTTTGATTTTATTTTTAGTCGCTGGAGTAAAAACGAATATAAAGTCAATTCAAGATTATTTTGAATTTGAGATAATGACGTCCATATAGTTTGGTTGAAGTTTTTGGTTTTTCCCGATTACTGGAATAGCTGTTTTGTTTAACTACTAGGAGAGTGTGCTTATATAGCTTTCACCTTTACGAGTCCCAGTGACGTAAGGCGTCCAGAAGAAGAATCTTCTCTGTTGGGAAGTAGTCAGGTTTTTTTTAATTGTTTCAGACTATTTTTTTTTAAATAATTTACCTTAAATTTTGTGTAAACTTTAATCAGTGAACGGAAAAAAAACCTTAATATTCATTTTAGTCAATTTTCTTAATTAATATTTTCATATCATTATTTATATAACATTTAATTTTTTTTTCAATATCATTTGCTCATTTTTGTCATCAAATATTTTAAATATATATACATATGTATTAGTTATAACATGGTAGGGGTGGATTTTAATACAATTTTGTAAGGTCATTTGTGCACAAAGGTCCATTTTGTATTTCTACAACCCTACTGGTAATATCACCAATTCATATTGGATCTGTTCCTTTCTGGACAGACCAATTTAGATATATCTACAGGTGATCTGATTTGAATCAACGTAGAACTTGTCAAACTGATAAATTGTAATAAATATAGGGAGGGGTTATAGTTGTTCAAATATATAGAAATATAGATTGTCATCAGATTTGGCGTTAATTAATACATAAAACTTAACAAAATAAGTTGATGCTTTCCTAGTAACTATTGAATGTAAATATATTGTATATTATAAGGGTGTTCAAAATTAGATTAGGTATATAGTATATAGAACTTTGTTAAGGGGATTTTTGTATAGGGTATTAAGTTAATTTGTACATTACGGGGTTTCTAAGTTTCTATTTTATAGTTATTAAATTGGGTTATCAGTAATACTCTGTTTTATTAAACCACCTATTTTTTTTTCTCTTTTTTTATAAGGTTATACTTGGTAATAGAAAACATATTTAACCACAGCAATAAAGTCACTAGGTGAAGTGTTTGTTAGACTAAGAGTCCAGTCAACATCTTCCCTGGCGCCCAAATTATTCTTCTTTCCTCTATTCCGGTTTTCAGTACTTACTTTTAGTTCGTTTTGGTTTTTCTTATATTTTCTTAGATAATATACATCCTTTCTATTCCTTACTGTTTTCTAAGGGCATGCAAATAGGCCTAACCCTACCTTGAGTATCAACTGGCCAGTCTCAAGCATACCCAGCTAGCCGAACTGCATTCAGTTTCAACTTTTATTTTAATTTAGTTTCCAACTTCTTCACACAACTTTACCGATCTTATAACATCAGGGACCTTGTCCAAGTGATCTAGCTACTATTGGTTACAGTAGCTTCCCAAAGTGAAGGAACATAAGAAATTTTGTTACAGTGGCGTAGTCCAACGTGGAGCCCAGATTTTCAGTAAGTTAGTATTCCTTAATTAATTTGTCATTTTTTAAACCGTTCCTAGTTTGTTTGTCTATTTTTGAATATTTTATAGTTATTCAGATCCAGTTTTCTTTGATACAGTATCTGAAAAAAATTTAATAGTGTCTTTTATTGCTGTGTTGGTGGTTTTGATAACTTTAAATTAATAATTAATTGTAAACCTTCATTTAGTATAATATTTTGATAATTCCATTGGTTTGACATTTCTGTTTTGATCGGGTTAGTGATACCTGTACATTTGTTGGAAAATATTGTATGATTCATTGTATTACTATTTACATTGTTATAAGCCAATAGTGGTTTCGTTTAGGTGCGATCACACTATATAATATATTTTTTTTGGTCAATTATTGCATAGGTATATATATAATATATATAATTATTGCATATATAAAATAAGTTTAATTTACTTATTGTCATTTGATCTCCGAAATCAAATTTAAATTATTTTGAATATATTTATATTTAAAGGTATTGTAAGTTACATTTGGTTTAGCACAGTATTGATTTTGGGTTGTTGGTGATATTTTTTCTTCTTCCTCTCTTTCATCATGTGTACCTTTAAGGCTGAGCATTTATTAGTTAAGGTCGTGGATTACTTCACTAAATTTCCATTAGTCTTTTCTCTTCGTAATGCCACGGTTCCTGCCATTGTGAAATATTTGGAGGAGCAAGTCTTTTTGTTATTTGGTGTTCCCCAAATTGTCTCTTGTGACAATGGTCCTCAATTTGTAGCCAAGGCTTTTAAAGACCTTCTAAATAAATACAAAGTTCAGAAGATCTTTTATAATGCTGCGTACCATCCGCAAGCTAATCATAGCGAGCGTGTAAACCGCAGTATTGTTACAGCCCTAAGATCATATACATATCAAGACCACAGAGCTTGGGATCAATATATTCACTCCATAGCTCAAGCCATAAGAACTTCTGTCCATGAAGTTAAACAGTGTTCTCCAGCTTATTTAAATTTTGGTCGAAATGTTGCCTTATCTGGTGATTATTTTGGTTTAGTTTCAGGAAATTCCACAAAGCTCCCTCAAATATCAGATAAACTTCATCGTTTAGATGATCTACAGACTCTACCTCCAATTTTTGCAGACATCAGGAAGAAATTAAAAACTTCTTACCTTAAGTCACAGGGTCAGTATAACTTGAGGAAAAGAGATTTGCGATTTTTTGTTGGTGATCGGGTATTAAAACGTAATTTTGTTAAGTCTAGTAAAGGTGATGCTATTTCTGCCAAATTTTGTCAAAAATACGTCCCATGTATTGTCAGTAAAGTAATATCTCCTTTAATATATGAATTGAAAGATAGTTTGTCCAACAAACGTCTTGGTCGATTTCATATAAAAGACTTATTACCAGATAATTCTGTTAATGACTTAGACTCTTCATCGTCAGAAGAAGATTAACCTGACATGATTGCTTAGGTTAATTCCTCTTTCTAAATTTTGTAATACTTGAATTGGTAATGAAAAGGTAAATGATTGGATTTTGATTTTAGTTACCGGATAGATAATATGGTTTATCTATTATATAATAGTTTTAGCTTTCTACACTAAATTCAGCTTTGTTGTTATTAGTTATAATATTAAAGTAGGTACAGCAAATTTTTTTTTGGTAAATCAAACTGGTATAGAACTGTCAACTTTTCGTACCTTGTTATGTTTATATGTGTCATTGCTGTATATTGGTATACATAAATACATGTATATGTTTAGATTTGGTTTATTTGATCCTGAGGTTGTTTTAGTAGTTCCTACAGGAAAATTATTAAAATACTTAGTAATATACTTTAATACATTAGTTACCATTTGGTCTAAAGAAGTTATCGCGTCATTAGTTTTAGAAAATACAACTTTAGTATACATTGTGATTCCTAAGGTATACTGAACTCGTTAAAAAATCATTGAAGTTATTTGAGATAAAATTTATGATGCATCATTATGTAACATTTTGTTATTTTTGTATCTAACATTTCTTATGAAATTGGTTTGCCTCGCATGGCTATGCAAATACGTGGGTTCGAAACTTGTGTTACTATCAATAGTGCGCACCTGATAGGAAGCAGATTTCATCGCTCACAATTGCCTGGTTATAGGTCAGACCTTAATTAAGTTAAATGCTGCATCTTTATGATAGAATATTTAATCATCCTCATTGACGGATGCACTAAATTATTCTAGTATTACATTTCAGAAATATTATTCGGTGGAAACAAAGACTTAATTTTATTCTCACTTCGATTAGACATTTATTGTCTACCTTTTTTAGCTTTATTATCTAGTTGTGCTGATGCAGATGGTAACCTCCTAGATCTCAGCCTTATTAGAATATATCTTTTGTATTCAACAATTGAATGTTGTGTTTTAGCATCAACTTTCCTGGGCACTCATTTTGTTTTTATATGTAATTAGGAGTCAGGATCAAGGTTCTGTTATATAGATACAAATAACTAGTGAACATACCCTAATCTGCAGTTTCTTAAGAAATTGACTTCCTTGTTCTCTAGTACTTCTTTGGTTGAATAGTTATAAGAGTTATATATTTATGATGTCTTGAGGTATTGTATTAGTAATGATTTCGAAATATTTGGTTGTTTCTTTTCCTGGCTATTCTTATGAATCTGTTGTAGCTACAGCTATAGTTAGAGAATTCCAGAATAAGTTAACTCTATTTTGTTATGTCAGTTCTTTAATTTGGTACACTGTCTTCGTATTGGATAACTCGTATATGTGAAACTCAACTGTTCATCTATTCGTTCATATATTACTAATACTTGTGTTGGAATACCTTACTCCAATAAGTTGGTCATTCTTGTGTAGATCTTACCTTGAATCCGATGCATAACGGATGATGAGCTTAATCTGGGTGGTAATCAATCGTAGGTTGTGAAACTTGATAGGGAGACAATGTGGTCTGGAATTTGGTAACCTTCAATGACACGAAAGGGAGTCCTAGGAAGATGATTTGGGATTCTTCCGGATGTTCGGCCTAGTCAGGTTGAGTCGTTAGTAGATTCTTGATTATGTTGTATACTGACCAAGTATCCATTATTATACCTATCTAGTTATAAATGGAATCAGTTGAAACTTCACTTATGCTACAGACACTTAGTCTGTTATTCCGTTCCAATGGTTCAGTTTCATGGTACCAAATATTTAGCATTTATTTAGTATATTAATTATTAGGTTGTAGTGATGGAAAATGAATTTGCCTTATTGTTTCACATTGGATATGCCAATATAAATCTGTTGTCCATTGTCGGATCAAGTTAGGATAAAAGGCTTGCTACAATTAATTTTTCTCAGTAACTCTTATATCTATTTTGGTTTTATATTACGGTCTATATTTTGGTTTATTGCGAATAGGTTACGAAATCTACTGATTGTTTCACCTTAGATATGCTCTAAAATAAATCTGTTGTCCATGGTTGGATCAATTTGTATCGTTCATCCCATTCGTCAATTATTTTGAAGATTTGTACTTTTATTAATTATTCAGTATAAGGTTTTAATAGACCTATTATTCCGTGTGGACATACGTGCTTATGTCATATTTAGTATATTATATATTAAAACTACCCCTCTTGCATGACTCATAATCTGCGGTTAAGTATAATCGGTCGAGTTGAATGCAAATGTGTGGAAGTTATTTGGTATATTTGGTTATATTAGTAAGTTTGGTATTCACATATATTATTGGTCTATTGTTCTTGTTGACTATAATTTGGGGTTTTTTATTTAAATCTACCTAATCAACTTGAACACAATTTTGGTTTTAGAAGGTCAGTCACGGATGGAAGATTCTGTGTAGTTAATATGTTAGCTAGTGGGGTGTCCTAGACACACTATATTATTGGCTATATTGTTCATGCCTGTGATGGATCCCACAGTGTGTGATTAGTTATTGATTTATTTTGAGTATCTATAGTTACACGAAGGAAAAAAAAATTGTTCCTAGGTCAATTTTTTTTTTCTCCAAGTAAAGGGGGATTGTAACGATAAGAGTACTTTATCGTTACTGAAAACTTTAAAACAACTTAATTCTGCCTGTAAGGTATGCAACCAGCTATACATAATGGTGTTATCAATTTTTATCCATTGGTCAGACTGCTTACCTACCGCTTCCGGTTACCTTGGAGCTGACGGAAGCCAACGATTTTTAAAGTATAATAACGCACTTTATATCCAGCCTTTGATCGGGACAGAGGATTGATTAATTCTAGCGACCAACGCACGTGGTTTTTAAGTTAACAGGACAACATTTTAATTTATTCAGAGATCCACTATTTAAGTTACAGAAGGCGTTTTTTGTTTTAATATTACAATTTTGGGATAAAAAGATTTTAGTTAAAATAGTGAAATAGTGTTGCGTTGGGTGAGTTTCATTTTAATTAAACTAAATCATTTTTTTAAACCATTCTTAATTTCATATTAATATCATTTATACAATAATTTTACCCTAATTATATCAGTAAATCACGTTCAGAATTCTTTCTGTTAGAAATTCTCCTAAGTACACGTTCTCATCAATATCCAAGCAATTCAGTAATGTAAGGAGATCCTCCATTACTCTTGGCCTATAATATATTCGTTAAGATATGTTAAATTTTAATT
The DNA here is from genome assembly GCA_918026665.1 of Diabrotica balteata. Lineage (NCBI taxonomy): Eukaryota > Metazoa > Arthropoda > Insecta > Coleoptera > Chrysomelidae > Diabrotica > Diabrotica balteata. The sequence continues at coordinate 72,016,664 of OU898282.1, read as the reverse complement.
TTTTTTGAAATCTTCATAGTTAATCCCAACATTATTTTTATAAATACATAGTTTTCAATTAATTTTCCAAGGTCACAAAAAGTGTACAAACCTTCACTAATTATCATTATTCGGGCTAGTTTTTCTTGTCCTAACCGCCTTTTTGTTTATCAACTCAGAATAAAGCTAATGAGAGCTTTCTTTGATTTTATTTTTAGTCGCTGGAGTAAAAACGAATATAAAGTCAATTCAAGATTATTTTGAATTTGAGATAATGAAGTCCATATAGTTTGGTTGAAGTTTTTGGTTTTTCCCGATTACTGGAATAGCTGTTTTGTTTAACTACTAGGAGAGTGTGCTTATATAGCTTTCACCTTTACGAGTCCCAGTGACGTAAGGCGTCCAGAAGAAGAATCTTCTCTGTTGGGAAGTAGTCAGGTTTTTTTAATTGTTTCAGACTATTTTTTTTTTAATAATTTACCTTAAATTTTGTGTAAACTTTAATCAGTGAACGGAAAAAAAAACCTTAATAATCATTTTAGTCAATTTTCTTAATTAATATTTTCATATCATTATTTATATAACATTTAATTTTTTTTTTCAATATCATTTGCTCATTTTTGTCATCAAATATTTTAAATATATATACATATGTATTAGTTATAACATGGTAGGGGTGGATTTTAATACAATTTTGTAAGGTCATTTGTGCACAAAGGTCCATTTTGTATTTCTACAACCCTACCGGTAATATCACCAATTCATATTGGATATGTTCCTTTCTGGACAGACCAATTTAGATATATCTACAGGTGATCTGATTTGAATCAACGTAGAACTTGTCAAACTGATAAATTGTAATAAATATAGGGAGGGGTTATAGTTGTTCAAATATATAGAAATATAGATTGTCATCAGATTTGGCGTTAATTAATACATAAAACTTAACAAAATAAGTTGATGCTTTCCTAGTAACTATTGAATGTAAATATATTGTATATTATAAGGGTGTTCAAAATTAGATTAGGTATATAGTATATAGAACTTTGTTAAGGGGATTTTTGTATAGGGTATTAAGTTAATTTGTACATTACTGGGTTTCTAAGTTTCTATTTTATAGTTATTAAATTGGGTTATCAGTAATACTCTGTTTTATTAAACCACCTATTTTTTTTTCTCTTTTTTTATAAGGTTATATTTAGTAATAGAAAACATATTTAACCACAGCAATAAAGTCACTAGGTGAAGTGTTTGTTAGACTAAGAGTCCAGTCAACATCTTCCCTGGCGCCCAAATTATTCTTCTTTCCTCTATTCCGGTTTTCAGTACTTACTTTTAGTTCGTTTTGGTTTTTCTTATATTTTCTTAGATAATATACATCCTTTCTATTCCTTACTGTTTTCTAAGGGCATGCAAATAGGCCTTACCCTACCTTGAGTATCAACTGGCCAGTCTCAAGCATACCCAGCTAGCCGAACTGCATTCAGTTTCAACTTTTATTTTAATTTAGTTTCCAACTTCTTCACACAACTTTACCGATCTTATAACATCAGGGACCTTGTCCAAGTGATCTAGCTACTATTGGTTACAGTAGCTTCCCAAAGTGAAGGAACATAAGAAATTTTGTTACAATGTCTGATACTTGTAAAATGAATGTTGATCCCTTTTTTCTCACAAAATGCCCCAAATTTTTGGTTGTTAAAATATGTAGCGTTATTTATTATGCAATTTCTAAATAGTCCTATTTCTTCGAAAAACTGATTAATATATAATTTCAATGTTTTAACATTTGTTCTTGAGCATGGATATAGTTTAATAAATTTTGTATATAAATCAACTATCACTAGTATATGCTTTTTTCCTGTTGGACTGGGAACTAAATTTGAGATGAAATCCATGGAAACTGTATTTAGTTGTTCATATGCAACATTAGATTTATATGTGGTCTGGTTTTTGAAATTATTTTCTTTGTTTATTTGACATATTTGGCATTGGGTAGTAATTTCTTTTGCTATACTTATATCATTATTTGCAAAATAATTATCCCTAAATAGCATCCATAGCTTTCTTGAACCAATATGCATGTAATTGTTATGTAAATTTTTTAATATTTTTCTTGCCAAAGTTCTACTTATTAAATATACTTCTATGCCACTAATTATTGTATAATACACCCCATCTTTCCTAAGGATTTTTGTTTTTCACTCAAATTGATCTGATCTCTTATGATTTTTTCTTTAGAATATAATCCAGTGCTTTCTACTGATTTAATCCAATTTTTATTGTTCGCCCTTTTTGTGATGTATTTTCTAACCTTGACAAAGCATCTGCCACTATGTTGGATTTTCCAGAAATGTATTTGATTTCAAAACTGTATTCACTCAGTATTAGGCTCCAACGGTGTATTCGACTGTTTCCATTCTTCTTCTTAAGGTGCCGTGCATTTCTGCGTAGGCGTCCACCGTACATCGTCTTGTCAGGTGAGATGTTAAATATTCTGGATTAAATAATTCTGTTTTTAGCAGCATTTCGAAGCATTTCATAGCTGTGGATTCCTGTCCATTGTCGAATATTGCGCAGCCATGACATTTTTTTACGTCCGAGACCTCTCCTACCCTCTATCTTCCCTTCGAGTATCAGTTGCTGAAAACTGTATCGTTCTCCTCGTATAATGTGCCCCAAGTATGCAGTCTCCTTACTTTTTACATAATTAAAAAGTTCCCTATCCTGTAAGCCCGCTCTTCTGAGTACTTCCTCATTTCTGACCCTGTCCGTCCATGATATTCTGAGCATTCGACGCAGGCACCACATTTCAAACACTTCAAGTTTGTTAATGGAACTGGCGTTTAACGTCCATGCTTCCATTCCGTACAGGAGAACAGGCCAGACGTAACACTTAAGCATCTTGTATAGGAGGTTGAAGTCCAATTTGCGATCAGTCAGAAACTTACGAAGCCTCAAAAAAGCATTTCTGGCTTGTTCAACTCTGCTCTTTATTTCATTCTCGGGGTCCCAACCCTCATTCAGCAAACATCCCAAGTATTTGAATTGCCTGACTTGTTCGATTTCTTCTCCAGAGACATATATCTTTGCGTTGGAGTAATCATTTCTACTTATAATCATTGATTTTGTCTTCTTGATATTTATTTTCAAACCCCGAGCTTCACTTGCAAGAGTTAGATCATTTAAAAGGCATTGAAGATCTTCGATGTTATCTGCCACTATGGCTGTATCATCGGCATACCTGATGTTATTAATAAATAAGCCGTTAACTTTAATACCCTTATTAGAGTACTGTTTCCATATTTGTTATTTAATATACATGTTAAAGCTTGATGATCTGTTTCTATGGTAAATTCATTACCCATCAAATAAAATCTTAATTTTGTGACACAGTGTATAATACTTGCTAGTTCTAATTCTGAAACTGAGTAACCCTTTTCATGTGGTTTTGTAAGTCTTGAAATGAATTGTATCGGGTATTCAACCCCATCGTGTATTTGTAATAATACCCCTGATAATCTCTCTATTGATGCATCTGTTCTTAATATGAATGGCTTTGTGTAGTAAGGACGGTATATTTTTAAATTTGACAGAAAAATGTTTTTGATTTCTTGGAATGCTAGTTCTCTTCTCTGATCCCATCTCCATTTTACACATTTCCTCAGCAGTTCAAGTAATGGAATTTCTTTTATACTTGTATCATCCTTTTATAATAATTAATGATTCCAATAAATCCTCTTAAAGTTCTTAAATTGTGTGGTGTTTTATATTCCTGAATACCCTGTGTCCGTTCTGGATCTATTTCGATTCCCTTAGTGAGAGCGCCCACCAAACTGGTGTGGCAAGTAGCACGTAGCAAGTAGCACGCGTCTAGCATGTTTCTTAAAATGTAACCAATGGAAACGAAAGATTAGAATGAATGACGTCAATGTCATTTTGGTGTGCGCTGAATCATTCGTTTTCATTGGTTACATTTTAAGAAATATGCTAGACGCGTGCTACTTGCTACTTGCTACTTGCCACGCCAGTTTGGTGAGCGCTCTCCCTAAGTGTTAAGTTTATAACCTACATATATTACTTCTTTTTGAAAAAATGTTCATTTTTCTTTATTTATTTTTAGTCAAACTTTGTCTACTCTGTTGATTATAATTTTTAGGTGTTTCTCGTGATCTTCAGCCGTTTTAGAAAAAATTAATATATCATCAATGTAGTGAATTACAAATTGTTCATATTGATCCAAAATATCATGAAGACATTTACATAGAGCACTGCAAGATGATTGAAGTCAAAATGGTACTACTTTGAATTGATATACTACTCCATCTATCTAAAATCCTGTATACTGTCTATTTTTTCTTTCTAACTAGAAACTATGCTGTAAATCTATTTTGGTGAAAAATTACATTCCTGTAATTCTTCCTGGTATTCAATCTATACTCATTGGTGCTTCAAATTGCTTTTCAGTGATCTTGTTAATATTCCTTGCATCCAAACATAGCCTGATTTCACCTGATCTTTTACGTACTACTACTATAGGGTTTATAAAACGTGTATCTGCCTTCTTAATGATTTCATCTTTTAACATATTATTAATCGTTCTGTTTACTTCTTCTCTGTATTTATATGGGGTATTGGGTATGATTTTGTTTTAAAATCTTTTTAAAATGAAAAAGACAGTAAAGATTCGATTTCACTTACAAAGCGTCTATGTATCTGTTGATACGTATTTCGACCTAATAGTCTCATCAGAACAGTTATTCATAGGCGTTCTCAAAGTGAAAAATCAATATTCCCTGTCTTTTAAGAAGCAACACTAAAGTGGCTTCGATATGGACGCAATAGCGATATCTGATAATAAATCCGTAAAACAAATTCGAAACGCAATTCAGATTTATGCTTTAATCTGTGCTTTCTAAAAATTGCAAAGCAAAACAGACGTTGATGAAGGTGTTAAAAGAGACATGGGGAATCTAAAATTTGCATTTTACGACATATCTTTTCAACTAAGCAGAAATCCTTAGCAAATTGGTTTCTTGTACTCGTACAGAGTATATCCGAATAAAATGAAAAAGACAGTAAAGATTCGATTTCACTTACAAAGCGTCTATGTATCTGTTAATACGTATTTCGACCTAATAGGTCTCATCAGAACGGTTATTCATAGGCGTTCTCAAAGTGAAAAATCAATCTTCCCTGTCTTTTAAGAAGCAACACTAAAATGGCTTTGATATGGACGCAATAGCGACATCTGATAATAAATCCGCAATTTTTAGAAAGCACAGATTCAAGCATAAATCTGAATTGCATTTCGAATTTGTTTTACGGATTTAAAATCTTTTTCTTCTTTAACTTTTATACTATGGATATAATTTTTTATACTATGGATATAATAAAATTATTTTTCATTATGTAATCATTATTCCTTGCTTCCACCTCGTAGGCATCGATTATATTCGAAATATAATTAAGCAAAAACTAAACCTACTCGTTAGCGTATCGCACAGGAGTTTTGACTCTGCTCCCACTTCGCGTAACATTTTTTTCCGTTTCGGGTACTCTGCTTTCAGACACTCCCGTTTCCGCGTCGTTTTCGGAGGCACTCACTTCCGCGCCTTCACATAAACTTAAACGAGATCCTCTGTCTTTGGTCTCTCCCGTGTTGTCAGTTCGGTCATTGCCTAGCGTCTGAGAAAAATCTGCTGGGCACTCCATTGGGTAGATACGCTGAATTGGTCTTAAAAATTGACCCCTTTCTGTAGAAATCCTAACAAGCCGAATTTGACCATCTCTACCGGGAATAGTATCAGTTACACGACTAAGAGGCCAATTAACACGCTTGTCCTGGTCGTTTCCTACGAATACTACATCTCCTACTTTGACTTGGTGTTTAAAATTCGTTTTCGGCCATAAGTTTAACTGACCTAGATATTCATTCCGAAATCTTTGTCGAAGATCTTCTAACAATCTTTGCCTGTGCAGAATTTTTCTGGATAGAGACCTACCATCAACTGCATCACAATCGAGGACGCCGCCTTCTATCTGATCTCTAAGGAACATCAGTGGTGTTAAAGGTACCATCTCCGTGGTATCTGATGTGGGACAGGTAAGTGGTCGAGAATTTATGACGGATTCACAATCACATAAGACAGTCAATAGGCTTTCATAATCCAATGAAGCACGTCCCAATACTTTAAGCAACAGTTGCTTCAACATGCCCACGAGCCTTTCCCAAAAACCACCCCAACACGCAGCTGTCAGGGGGTTAAACCGCCACTGGATCCGCTCATTAATACTGTTCTCAGCTATTTTTTGAAAGTCTACTAGAGAAAACGCGTTCTCAGTTCCGACAAAGTTAGTTCCATTATCAGTGTATATAGTCTTCGGACGACCACGTCTGGCAATAAAACGTCGTAGAACCTGCATGAAGTTCGACATGCACAGCACGATATACGGCACACGTAAAAAGACATACCCATGCTTTTCCTCCGGTGGCTAGGTAAAGCGGTCTACTACTTATTCCAAATACAACTCGACAGTGACGGTAAATCCTTTCTTCTCCAGTTTTATCTATCCATAGAAAGCGAAGAAAATCCCTGTCAGCTTTATGCAGGCCAATTTGCAAAAATGCTTTCCGAATATCGGAGATTACACCAATTTCCTTTTGTCTCAATCTCAACAAAATAGCTGGAATCAATTCGATCGGGTTAACCCCCTTTTCAAGACACTGATTTAAAGGCTGTGCTTTTCTTTGGCCGAAGCATCAAAAACCGGTCTGATTTTTGTAGATAAGCTATTTGGCTTAATTATTGGTCTATAGGGTAAATAATGACATTCTTGGCTAGGCTGCTTCTCGGCTATTTCTTCAATTATACCTTCGTCCAACCAATCCTTAAATATTTGGTCGTAGGCTTCAAGATATCCGTCTTTCGTTATTTTCTTAAATGTGCTCTCGAGTCTCCTTTTTGCAATTTGGTAGTTGCTCGGCAATTCCGGATGTCCTTCCAGCCATGGTAGTCTCACTTCATATCGTCCACTAGAATCCGATGACACTGATGAAGATGCCACAGAAATAAAGACACATCGAGAGCATATTACGCACCGCATGCGAATACGAATACAGTATCAGAAGTAGATTTTTTTAACAGGAATGTAGACAAGCTGCATATGAGTCGACCTTTATGGTTAGAAACTTACGTCGAGCAAGAGGCTGCTAAGAGGATAAGCTAGGTTGGTACTTGAATCCCAACCCGCTAAGAGTCCTGCGGCTCCAGCACGACAATACAGTAACTACATAATGGATTAAAAGGAAAAACGAATTTGGAATTAGGATTTTTTTTTAATGAAGTAAATGGAAAAATTATTGAAAAAGAAGTTTGCCACAATAAAGAACTCAGAGAAATTATATTACAACATAAAACCCACCAGCAAACAGTAAGAAAGATACTAAATAATATGGAGGCGCATAGACTACCAATTTTTTCTTTTGGAGCAAACCGAGTCTCACCAAGACTGAGCATTCGGGTCAAAAACAAAATCAAATGCAGCAAGAACATGACCACAGGATTTATCACTATGACTTAGGTCAACTGTTGGTACAGCTTGATCAGCTAGAGGTAGAGAATGCAATAAGTAAAGCAAAAATATATGTAAAGGTTATTATTTCTAAATCGTGAACAAATTGATGAATTTATAAACGAAGGAAATAAGGTATTGAAAAATGTAGAAATATACGGTCCGTCCCAAACCCTTTTTTCAGTGCGTCATAGTTGTTCGAATTCTCTCTAACGCATTAAGCTAGAAGTGACAGAAAAAAACGTGAGTCGCTTATTATTATACATAGAAATTAGAAAATTAGGTATCGTTTACGGGTATTCGCATATTAAAGCGAATTCTACTTACGAACGTATAATTGGTTGGAGTTTAGAATATGCTAAATAGATATCCAATCAATTATGCATATAAATATAATTTGACACAGATGATCTTGATAATGACAGTGACAGTACTTTCACAACAACTGATAAAATGATAATTGCCATTCCAGGTTAGTATTTTCAGACATTTTAACTACAGTGAAAATTAAATTCTGTATTTATTGTCATAAAAATATTTTAAATATTCCGAGATATACCGAGAATGAAAAAAGACTAATATTAAAATTATTAAATTAGTTTCAATTAGAAAATGAGGCTGAGTTATCTTTATTTCAGTTTCTGTCGCTCGCGAATCAGATTGTGAATTCTGGAATGATATTGAGGAAATATCTTAAACTAATACCTTTATGGATATTTATATGTATTAAAACGGTTCTTTTTAGAACCACGACATTTTCTTGAAATGTAGGATATAATTGATACCAGCCACATATCTAGTGTAATCATTGATTTTCAAGAATCAGATTCTGAATGGGATTATAGATTGTTTGAAATATAATATTCATTTTTGTTATTCATAAAAAAGAAGGTAAACTTACATTCTGTATCTTGTTTTTTAACTAAACTCCATTAACACGATTTCATCTGGATATCGGAACTGGTAGATTAACTCAAGAATCAACTGCTTCACTATTTAAACTATTTATATTGTTTTCTTAACTAAACTTTATAACCTTCTTTCATTTGCACACCAAATCTGGTAGAATAACTCAAAAATCAACTGCTTCACTATTTAAACTATTTCCACTATTTAATGACAACTCTTCACAAAATTAAACTATTGGCTGCCACACAAACTTATCAGAAAATTCCTTATCCAAATATGACTGATTTAAATCGATATTATTTTATCGCAGGAATGTTTACTTTGATGCCTTGCAATTGTCAGTAATTTTTTTTACCTTGCAGTCAACTCTTAAAATATTCTAGGAGGAAGCGTTATTTTAAATAAACAAACCTTCCAATTCCCTAGTGTTTGTAATAAATAATAATAAATCCATAAACAAATCTTAGCTAATTAAGCACTTTCCATGGAATGTATAAAATAGAACAGAATAGAATAGAATTATGACAAACTGCTATGCATTAAAAAAAATAACCTTTTCACGTTTAGCCGATTACGATCCTGCAACTGTCCGATTTAACTAAAATGTCATGCAACAATTCTCGACATTCTTAAAATCCTATATGACGTCAAAATTAGTGACGCACTGAAAAAAGGGTTTGGGACAAACTGTAGATGGTAACTGCCGAGTGAAAATTGCCGAATGAAAATTTTTTTAGATGATCAAGCACCGTCTTTAATTACTTAAGTCACTTAAACTTTTAACCAATCACGCTCGAGTCGGTCATGATTAAGTCATCCGGTTGACTGAAGCTTTGGAAAATACTAGGGCTATAGGATTCAGAGCCTCCAAGGTGTTAAGAACTATTCGTTGAGTATATTCATACACATCTACCTGGAATGCATCATTACTTGTCACCAATCTATTGAAAAGGTGGCAAGTTTCTCAAATAAAGAACTAGCAATATTTGCTATATGTTTGGACAAAGGAGCGAAAGCAAACCAAGCAAAAAGACCAAGTAATGAATTTATGACTTATGAAAAAAAAAGAGATCTCGAAGGAGAATATATAAAAACTGCGTCATGATAATAATATTACATTTCATCAATATTTTAGAACGTCGAAAAATTACTTTAACGTATAATTCAGTCAATAATGGTTTTTGCTTAGAATCTGAACAATAAGTATAAAATAGTTCAAAGATTAAAATCTATCCTGTGTTAATATGCGCTTTTTTTCTATAAGTAGTTGTCACCAACTCACCTTAAAAAACAGTATTTGCTAAAGTAGAGCCACAGAATAATAAACAATCAGAATGCGCACTCTCAGATGCCGCCTTTGAAGTTTTTCAGCACGCGATCGGCATGTTTTAGAAGGAACCACAGAACACAGACACAGATTGAGAATCACATTTGGTGTAATGGGTCTTTATCGACATATGATTTGTGAGGTTATGTAATTGTGTATATTTATGTTTAATTACATTATATTTAATTATATTATAATTATACTTATGGTATTATATTTAAAAATGTTAAAATAATTGCATAGTATGTCTATGAATGCCGTAAGTCAATTAAATCGAGTTAATTTTTCTATACACACCACATAAATTTTCAATGAACAACACTGGTTCCCTTTAAAACATAGCGGAACGTCTGCGCGAACGAGATGCGCGTACTTAATTTTCCATGGAGAGTGGACATTCTGATTGTTTATTATTCTGTGGTAAAGCATTTTAAGACACAGAGTTTATTCGAAATACATTTTGAGTGATTCGTGACTGAAAGTTCACAAATTACACGTCAAAATGCAAACAAAATGTTTTCATTGCAATCAATTGGTTTTTGACGAATAGCTCTATACATTTAAATTTTATCGGAAAAACTGTTTGGATATAAAATAAAGCTTAATGATCAAAGAGACGCGTGCTTGAATATTACAGTAATTTTAACCATGTTAAATATTAACAAAGTTATGTGTGTTTAAAAGTAGACTTTTATTCATCGAATTCAAAAATCCAAACAAATGATGTTGATTAACCGGAAACCGGTTTTTCATGGAAAATTTATTAAAACTTCTAAATTAGGAACTAAAATTAATATCATATAAAACCTTTTAAAATGGCCACTAATTAAAGTGATTTACATTAAAATCAAGGTATAGTTCGACAAGCGAGAGCTGGCGGGTGAGCTGCGTGAAAATAGAAAAGGAATTATTCTAAGACAGATAGGAGAGGTACTTAATCGCGATTATAGGTATAAAGTATAGGTACTTAAACGGTTATACACGATGTGAACTCCTAGCCGACTGCAATATAAATGAGCAATTCCTTCCACTTTTCAATTTGTTCTACGCGCAACCCGCCAGCTCTCGCTTGTCGGGTTATAATTCATAACTCCTCCATTGTCGCGTTGGTTTTTTTCTTTTTTCTTTGTGTTGGTTCTTTTCGTTGTGGTTTTGGCATCCTGTTTTAGGCTGTTGCCTCTTCAGGATTCATAACTTACGTAATTCCTTTAAGTGGTGTATATTAAACTGTTTTCAATCCCTTAGTTTTAAAAAGGGTTACGCTAAAAGGGCTTGAAGATCATTTAAGTTTTAGTTTATGGAATTAAAAAATTGAAATCTTTAGTAAAAAACCTTTTTTTGTATTTTAGCTTTTTGTTCTTTATCTTTTTTAGTTGTTTAGGTATTTGAATTAAAAAATGGGATTTTTTGAAAAATTTTAAGAATAGTTCTCTTATTTGAAACTGGGATTTTCTTAAAACTAAATCTTCTAAACCAGATAAAACTTCCAAAATGTTTTGTTTGTATACAAATGAAGTTAATTGTAGGTGAACAATAAATAGTTTTCACTAGGGTGGTTTTGGCGGTGGTGAGTTGGTTTGTTTTCTCCGTCGCAAAAACTATAAGCGGACTTTATTTTAGTTATTCCTCACCTTAATTTTTATGCAAGTCACTTTTCTCTTTGCCAACCATTTGCCATCCACTCCTGAATGTAGGTCTCTAATAATTGCTTCCACCTTTCTGTATCTTGCGCCAATCTAATCCACTGTTTGCCTGCCACTGCTTTTATGTCATCTATCCATCTTTTTTTACTTATTCTTATGCTTCTTGTTGTCGTCTTTGGTCTCAATTCTAAAAATCTCCGTGTTCACCTGTTTACTAGTAGTCATTTTAAAAAATTTTTTAACATCTTCAAAAAGCTTTTTATAAGTTTTCCATGACACACTTAACCGTTCTCCTCTTATTCAACATCATATGTTTGGATTTTTGTACTTAATGAATAAAAATCTATTTAAGGACAGCAACAACTTTGTTATTATTTACTTAACGATGAAAATGAACGACGTTTTTTTTTAGTTTATAAGCTTTATTTTAAATTTAAACAGTTTTTTCGATGAAATCTAGTTTTTGCGAAAAACTATTTAAAAACATGCTTTTTTGACATATAATATATGATAGTCATGACTAACTAAAAAAATGACTTTTCGTAAGAACTCTAAAACACATTTTTGTCCTAAAGTTTTCTATTCCAGCAACTAGGATGAAATTGGTTATCTGTAGTTTCCTAATCTCATTGCACAACAAAGCTGACCCTAGGTGAGAATATAGCCACAAATAACCCCTACGCATTTGCATAGAAAAATAAAAGGCATGACAATTTGAAGATAATCATTTGTTACAAAATACGTTTGTTGTATTTTTGAAACGCAGTTGGTTAATAACTTACGAAGACCATGTACTGGTACTAGTAAGATGACGGGAACACATACTGATTTCATCCCCCGAACAAAACCCCATTGCGTGAAGAGGCACATAGCCTCTTGAGCTATAGCACATATCACATAGAAATATCAATACTCAGCAGAGTCTAGGACCAGTCTACAAATATGCTATTCTGAGTAAAATGTATTCGTACTGTACAAGAAAAAAGGACGGACTCGCATCTAGAATTTCGAATAGACTTTAATTAACTAACTCATAATTACCAACAATATAGAGGTAGAAGTGTAAAAGAAAAATGCTATACTTCCCAACCTCCTTAGCCTTAGCAGTCGGCATTTTTGTAAAACTCTTTTACTCTGGAACCAGAATCTGACAATAAGTTGAACTTCTTGGATATGACTATATCCCGTAACAAAGATTCTTTAGAGTACAACATTTATAGAAAACCCACCCAAACAGATCACGCTATACATGAAACGTCTAACCACCCTACTCAGCATAAAATGGCTGCTTTCAACAGTTACATTCATCGATTACTTAAATTTCCTCTTTCTGATGATAATTTTAATACAGAACTCAATACTCTTAAACAGATTGCTGTCAATAATGGCTATGATCCTAACATTATATACAAACTTCTAAATAGAGCTAAACTAAAAATTGCAGAAAAGCTTGCATATTCATCACAGTCTTTTCAACCTAATGTTTCAGATAACATCAGATATTTCTCCTTCACTTATATTAGCAGCATTTCCAATAAAATATCTAAACTTTTTACTTCTACAATTGATAACATCAAAATCTCGTTTAAATCACATAACACTCTAGGCTCCTTCTTAATCAATACCAAAGATAGGATGAATACACTTGATAAAAGTGGTATTTACAAATTAAAATGTGATGATTGTGATGCCTCTTATGTAGGTAGAACCATCAGAAAGTTATCCACTAGAGTCTCTGAACATTTGAAAAGACCAAACTCTTCAAGTTTTGGTCAACACTTAGTATCCAGCAACCACAATTTTAACATCAATTCTGGTTCATCCATCTTACATGACATCAGTAGAAAGAAAAACTATCTTGAGTTGGATTTATTGGAAGATTTGGAGATTACAAGGGAAACAAATGAAAACTCTCACTGTCTTAATACTCAAATTAATTTAAATTGTACTAAATTTAATCCTATATTTAAAAACTTTATTACAGCTCCACCTCGTAGAGGGCCCAGCTCGACTGTTTAGACTTCATGCACTGAGTATTTACATATTAATTTGAAAGTTCTTCCATTGACTGTGGATTCAACTGAACTACTTGGATTACAACCCATTTATATATTTTGCTTTTAATTTTGATTTTAATTTTTAGCAATTCAATTGAATATTCAGATTTTCTTTTTCTTTTTATAGTACTGATAGCGCTTAGTGGACCATTTTATTGTAGTCAACTATCCACTGTCTAATACATTGTTTAGTCTATTTCTTACATTCATACTTTATGTCAACTTCAATTTCTCTCAAACTAACATCCTAATTATTATAAACAGGTTTGAGTGTGAGATCTGGATTATTCAATCTACATAAAAATATTAGATATAATTTTATATTTCTTCAGTTGATTTCCTATAGTGGTGTCAGTTGGACCTTTGGTCAATACCTAGTTTCATAGAATCTTGAAAGGCACAGATCACTTATCTATTGTAACTGCCCTTCACAAGCTGTCATTTGTCACATGTCACCTCAATATTTCCGCCTCCGCCAGGCTGGGAGCCATTCTGTCTCCGGCTTCTATAATATAAAAATGTAGCTTCTCCAATTTAAATTTTAAAGTGTTTGTTTGTCTTTGTTTAGTGTATTTGTTATGTCCCAGTTTACATTTATGACATTCGGTTATTGCTGGATAGGCCACAATTGACGAAGTAAGTCTATAAACGTTAATCACATAAAAAACTTTTTTCAACTATAAACTTGGAGTTTTTATCCAAGTGAATTAAATTTTCTTTTTAAAAAACGTTTCTTGGCTTATTTCAGATGCCCCTGAAGATGATCTTGTGATCGAAAGTACTTGGGCAAGATTTAATTAAATACTGTGTTCGATATTTGCCTTGTGTACCATCAAAGTTCATTTATTCGAACATTCAACCTTATATTGATTTAATATTTTGTATTTCAGGTTATTATCTCCAGAATCAGTTGTTTCCAATCATTTGTTACTTCAAAATCTCAACTATCATTGAGTTGGCGCCCTTCTTTTTCTCTTCTTATTGTTCTCTTTCTATAAATTTATTCCTAGTGACCTTCTTTAGTTGTATCACGTTTGATATTACCAGGTCTCATTTCGTTTCTTGTCTCATTAGCTCAGTATCCTTGCTATCTGTTTATATCTTTAAAGCCACAATTCAGTGCATTGAAGCTAGCCCGAACACTCACTTGAGATTTAGTATCTCTTTGGCCATTTAAATTTGTTCCCCTGAGCTTAGCCATATTTTAGTATTTTCATCACCTCTCTTCCAGTTCTTCTGGAATTTGGAAGTCTTACACTTCCTAAAATCCAATACTCCCGGAGTATTGAGGTTTCAATTGGCTAGACCCAACGTGTGGCTTCTTTTCTCCACTTCTGCCTTAAATATATATATATATATATATATATATATATATATATATATATATATATATATATATATATATATATATATTGATAATGTTGTATTTTATTAATTTTATTTTTTATTTATAATAAATGTAATTTTTATAATATGTGGTTCGTTGTTTAATTTAATATACCTCAGCTAGCTCAATTATATGTTCTAAGCAATCTGTCACTGTGTGACGTCGACTCTGTAGTCTCCTGGTAGAGTTCAAAAAGAAATTAAACCAAAATTTACTTTAGACCTTTGATAAATTAACCCAAATGAAGCACGTTATTTATTAATATTGAACAAATTTAATATAAACAATAAAATTCGTCTGCAACTTCGGTTGCCTTTAAAAATTTACAAAAATAGGAATCGTTTAAGTCTTAACGTGGTTTAGTGACGTGACAATAAAAATGTATTACAAAATGTGGAGACTCTCTACAAGTACCTAAAAACTAAATAAATATTGTAACTTTATAAAGTGTTTAAATGAACTATAAAGAAAAAGAAAATGAACACTTTATTCCGCTGATACTCAAATATAATCAAAATTTCAAATGATCCCCAAAATTATTGTCCAACCTCACTTTAAAACAGTTCTGATTTCTTTAAAGGAAACTAACTACTCAAAAATAATCGGTGAAACTGGAATATCAATCCTCTCTTCGGAAGTTAAGGTACGTACTATTCTATTTTTAATTTAATGATCATTAATAATTTCAATTTTTAAGGCCTATCGCAATTATGTTAATTTATGAATTTTAATTTTCTCAATTTAAATGACATTTTTATACTCCAATATAATTTATAAGTGAAATTGTTTCTCTTAATCTCTGGAACAAATTTCTGGATATCTCTGCTGTGGAAACTGTGGAAAAACTAAATTCTAATTAGACGAGTTAAAAAACACTCCCGACCTATTCCACAGTTTCAGGGCTCTCCTTCGTCCAAAAAAACCTCGTCGGCGTCCTCTCCAAAAACCAATTCCTCTTATTATCCGTTGCTAACAGCAACCAACGTTCTTTTTTTTCTGTCTTCTATTTAAATATTTTAAACCATAAAACTGTCCTGTTTGACATATTTGTCAAGCCACATTACTTTCTCATAATCACTTTAATCACATCTAATTTGGGAATTTACAAAAAAAATGTTTAGATATAAAACTTATTCTATTACAATACTAATTTATTCTTTTCATCTCCACATCATTGTAATTTCTTATTTAACAAAACCCCTATTAATTTAGCTCCCACAGACTGTCAAATAAACTGTCAAGCAGTTTATTTTCTGACGTTTATTAAAATTTCTATGTTTAAATATTTTTTTAAAATTCTTCTTTTTTTGTTCTTTTTAAGGTTTAGACGATTCACCTATACACTAGGCAACTATACTATTCAGAAATTATTAACACTATACCAGGTAAGTCAAAATTAATTTATTTAACAATTTACTAATCTTTTTCTCTCTTTTATTTCAGAGTCGACCCCACATTGTGATGGCTTCATGAAATTCATGAACAACAAACTCATATAAAAATCCCTTTAAGTTGTATCCTTTTTAACATATTGAAATCATTTCAACTTCCCCCCAATTTTGATTTTGTTCAGTGCTAACTATCAGCACTTACTAAATCTAAATTCTTACCGGTAAACTTAAATATTTTATTAATATTAACGTAACAATAAACTGACTTTTATTAATAAGCATATCTCTTGAATATTTTTTTACTCTATGACAAATACAGAATTCTCCAAACAAAATCTACAAATCTTTCACTAATTATATTAACTTCAAAATCAAATTTCCAAGTACTTTCCCAATTTCTTTACTTCTTTTCCTGTACTATTTATTTCTTGTACTATTTTCGTAAAAATTCTTATAATTGTTCCCCTTTTTATTTTATATCTTTATTTATTTATTTCCGCATATACTATTTTAGTATCTTTATTCATTGCCGCATTATTATTTATTCTTTTTATATCCCCATATAATATTCATTTCATCATCTCTACATATAACTCTCTATATTTCATATTTCAATATTTCATATAATTCTATTTTTCATCTTATTTCCGCATATACTATTTATCATTATAATATTCCCTATTTCCCAATTTCTACAAAATATCGATTTGTCCATAGTACTTTGCTTATTTATTTATACTTGTAACTCCTATAAATCTACTTGAAAATAAATCAACCTTTTTTGTTTATATAAATTCATCATTATTCTGTACATCTGTTCCTAATAAATTATTTAATTATCAAATTTATCTCAAGATATGCTTATTTATTAATTATCCTTCTATTTACAAAACTTATATCTTATAATACCAAATTCGTGTCATAATATTGTCCTTATTTAAATTATTTACAATGTTTTTGTTGATTAGAGTTACTTCTGAACCTGTATATAATAATAACTTGTATACTGAATCTTGTATGTACCCTTCAATAAACTTTAAAGTATTAGTGTTATTATTTTTATTTAATTCCCCAGTATCTCTAATAAACTCCCTTGGATGTTCATACTTTGATAAGTAGACAATATTATACACATAGGAGCGGTCTAAGCAAAATTTCTCCCTTCTGCATCAACACTTGCTTCCCCCCTATTCTCCTCTGTTCTAACTACATTCACCTGTCTTCTCTCCTCATTTTCCCCTCTATTATATCTTGGATTCCCTTCTCTGTAAACTTCCCTATTTCTCGTCTCCTGCGGATAATTTCCCTGGTTCTATCTCCAATTATTGCCTCTGTCATTTCCTTGTCTCCAGTTATTCCCTCTAGCATTGTTTGTATTCCCTCGTCTACGTTCCCAGTTATATCTTCCGATATCTCTCCTGACATTGTTCATATTCTCTCCCCTATTTGTAAAATCCCTGCTTCTATTTTGTCTCTCAAATTCTCTTTCCCTATAATTATTCCCTCGATTCACATATCCCTGTCTATTTGCTGTGTTATTCCTATATGTCCCTTGCTCTTGTCCATTTTGATTTTGCGTCCCTATACTCGTCTCAATCCTCTGAAGATATCCTGTCAAACTTTCCATCGTCTTTATATTGTGGAGAGCTATTGTTTCCGCCATGTTATGGTTATATTGCCTGGCGATGTATAGGACAATCTCCTCTTCTCGCATAGCCGGTTCTAAGTATTGTGCTGTCTGGAATAACTGCATTTCGTACAGATTGTAGTTGGTACTTTTTTCATAATTGAATTTCCCAAAATACACCCGCTCCCTGAAACTAGCCTGTTGGTTTTCTCCCCAAAAATAGTTAATAAACTTGGCCTCAAATTCCTGCACATTATTTATGGAATTTTCATTATTGCAAAACCATAATAATGGCATGCCCACTAACATGTTTCGAATATTCAATTTCATTTCTATCGGATCCCTTACATTCTTTACCTTATTTTTGATGATATCTACAAATATTCTAGGATGTAAGTGATTCAGGTTTCCGTCAAACTTAATTCCCCCATCATTATAACTCGGCATCACAGTACTCACTCCCCTTGTTTGTTCTAGATTTGATTCTAAACGCTGGATCTCCTCACTTGCATTTTTAAATTTCTCTCTCAATTCCTCAACTTGTCCCTGTAATACTCTATCTCCCTTTTCCGCCTGATTTGCATGCATACCCATTTCCAGTTCCAAATTCTGCAATCCCATCTTTATATTGTTTTTGATAATGGTAAGTTTTTCCTCATGATCCTGAGTTTGCTTTTTAACACTTTCTACCTCCCTAACAATCTCTTTATTCTGCTTATTAACTTCTTTGTTTATTTCCGTTGGTAAATTCTTTTGAATGGCTGTTCCCAACTCTACAAATCTGCTCCCAATTTCCTGTCCTATTTCCGCTCTAATTATGGCCTTTTCTCTGGATATCTCCTCCTGTCCATTCCTCTTAAAATTCTCACTTTCTCCTCTGACCTGTTCTACTTTCTCTTCTAAACCTTGGGTAATGTGTAACATCTCTTCCCTGACTATCTTCACTTCTTCTTTGATTTCTTCCCTCATTTTAATTAACTCTCCCCTAAGTTCTCCTTTAATATTATTTTCCATTTTGTTCATATCCCCCCTAATATTGTTAATATTACTATCCATTTTGTGCATATCCCCCTAATATTATGATACATCTGTTGTAGCATCCGCATTATTTGCCTCATATCCATCTGTGTCATCCCTGACTCTCCAACATCTCCTTCCCTGCGTCTCTCCTCCTGCACTCTACTTTCATCCTCACTTTCATCACGTCTATCTCTCACTGTCTCATCCAACTCCTCTCTCAAATTATCTGTTAGACTTCCCTCTCTATCACCTTGTCCTGCTTCTTGTATGCCTTGCTCTAAATATACTACAACTTCTCCTGATCCTCCTCTGCTTTCTTCATCTACCTGTATATCCTGTTCCTGTTCTAACACCTGTTCTCCTTTACTTTCTTTCGGTACGACTTCTTTTCCATTTCTTAAAGTCATTCGGTCTGCCATTTTATCCTAATATCTATTTATTCTCAAATTTAACTTTAACTGCCCCAGAATCTCTGCAACTCTAATCACACCAATTTATTTTTACTCTAATCTGTGTAATATTAATAAATCTGCTTAAAAAACACCCTTATTTCTGTTTTCCCAGAGGCCCCACGTTGGGCGCCAATTGATAATGTTGTATTTTATTAATTTTATTTTTTATTTATAATAAATGTAATTTTTATAATATGTGGTTCGTTGTTTAATTAATTATACCTCAGCTAGCTCAATTATATGTTCTAAGCAATCTGTCACTGTGTGACGTCGACTCTGTAGTCTCCTGGTAGAGTTCAAAAAGAAATTAAACCAAAATTTACTTTAGACCTTTGATAAATTAACCCAAATGAAGCACGTTATTTATTAATATTGAACAAATTTAATATAAACAATAAAATTCGTCTGCAACTTCGGTTGCCTTTAAAAATTTACAAAAATAGGAATCGTTTAAGTCTTAACGTGGTTTAGTGACGTGACAATAAAAATGTATTACAAAATGTGGAGACTCTCTACAAGTACCTAAAAACTAAATAAATATTGTAACTTTATAAAGTGTTTAAATGAACTATAAAGAAAAAGAAAATGAACACTTTATTCCGCTGATACTCAAATATAATCAAAATTTCAAATGATCCCCAAAATTATTGTCCAACCTCACTTTAAAACAGTTCTGATTTCTTTAAAGGAAACTAACTACTCAAAAATAATCGGTGAAACTGGAATATCAATCCTCTCTTCGGAAGTTAAGGTACGTACTATTCTATTTTTAATTTAATGATCATTAATAATTTCAATTTTTAAGGCCTATCGCAATTATGTTAATTCATGAATTTTAATTTTCTCAATTTAAATGACATTTTTATACTCCAATATAATTTATAAGTGAAATTGTTTCTCTTAATCTCTGGAACAAATTTCTGGATATCTCTGCTGTGGAAACTGTGGAAAAACTAAATTCTAATTAGACGAGTTAAAAAACACTCCCGACCTATTCCACAGTTTCAGGGCTCTTCTTCGTCCAAAAAAACCTCGTCGGCGTCCTCTCCAAAAACCAATTCCTCTTATTATACGTTGCTAACAGCAACCAACTTTCTTTTTTTTCTGTCTTCTATTTAAATATTTTAAACCATAAAACTGTCCTGTTTGACATATTTGTCAAGCCACATTACTTTCTCATAATCACTTTAATCACATCTAATTTGGGAATTTACAAAAAAAAAATGTTTAGATATAAAACTTATTCTATTACAATACTAATTTATTCTTTTCATCTCCACATCATTGTAATTTCTTATTTAACAAAACCCCTATTAATTTAGCTCCCACAGACTGTCAAATAAACTGTCAAGCAGTTTATTTTCTGACGTTTATTAAAATTTCTATGTTTAAATATTTTTTTAAAATTCTTCTTTTTTTGTTCTTTTTAAGGTTTAGACGATTCACCTATACACTAGGCAACTATACTATTCAGAAATTATTAACACTATTCGCTCTGTGCGTGACTGACACGACACCTACCGCCTTTTTCTGACAATTTTGGAGTCCCAATTTTTAGGTTAAACATATGACATATGTTTGACATTGTTATATATATATGCGAAATTGACAATTAATAATAAATTAGTTTTTTAACTATATTTTTTCAGTTTATGTACAAAATAAATGTAGTATTAAAAACTGGGTTTCTCAAAATTCATCATAATATATCTTTTCAACTCCAAACGTAAGAGAAAGGGAAAAATCTAGTACTGACAAATCAAGTTTTTCACGCAAAAGAGCATATAATTAAAAACAATAATAGTAAAAGTTATGATATAAAAGCTAAAGTCATCTGCAGTTAGCTTGAAGCCTTATGAAATATCATTCAAGGTAAATTATTTAAATTTTTCCTATTTCAAGTGCTTAAAAATGAAATTATGTGATATTTACTTTTTCATATTAATAGCAGGAATTTATCTTTTTCTTTTCTCTAATTTATATGTAATCTTTGGGAACCTATAAAAACTACACTCACTGTTTTTGCTATTATTAGCACAATTAAATACGCAACATGTATTTGCACACATTTTTGATAAAATTTATGCGTAAAAATATTTTGTCCAATATTCCAATTTTGTCATATTTCGCCGCTATGCACGCTGGCGTCGTTTCAATGTACCCCTACCAAGGTCACGCACGGAGCGAATACCAGGTAAGTCAAAATTAATTTATTTAACAATTTACTAATCTTTTTCTCTCTTTTATTTCAGAGTCGACCCCACATTGTAATGGCTTCATGAAATTCATGAACAACAAACTCATATAAAAATCCCTTTAAGTTGTATCCTTTTTAACATATTGAAATTATTTCAATATATATATATATATATATATATATATATATATATATATATATATATACCGGGTGGTGAATCGTCAAACGGACCATAGGAAACTCAATGAGAAATTTTAAATTGTTGAATTGCTGCTTCCTTAATTATTTTAGATCAAAAGTCATAAAAAACTATTTGTAGAGGACTAAAATCTGAATTAAAAACAAATGTTAAAACCGTTCTACGACTCAAATGTACTTAAAAATTTTGCAAAAATATAATACATTTTTCAGGCCACCCTTAAAAGTTAGGCCACACGTAATGCAAGAATATATATTAGGACGTTTGTGTTTTATCATATTTATGTCAGATGTTTGACAATTTGAATTGTCAATTTTTTTATTTTATGATTAAATTATAAACAATGAATTTTACTAAATACTATTACTAATGAACATTATTACTTTGTGAACAATAAATTATATTGTTTACAAATCGATCAATATAATGAAATGTACTCAGTTGACGAAAAATCGCATAATGTTGTATTCAGTCAATAGCGCGAACCTTTTCCTGCCACTACCGGATCTTTAATTAACGTAAGATCTCGACTATTTATAGATAAATGTAATATAATTGATTTAAATATTGTCAAATATCAGAAACAATAATATGACAAAACGAAACACGTAATACACATATTTTCACAGAAAAATGTATTATATTTTAGCAAAATTTTGGAATACGTTTAAGTCGTAGAATAATTTTAACAGTTGTTTTCGATACATATTTGAGTCCTCTACAAATAGTTTCCCATGGCTTTTGGTGTAAAATAATTAGGGAAGCAGGAATTCAACAATTTAGAATTTCCCATTGAGTTTCCTATGGTCCGTTTGACGATTCACCACCCTGTAGATATATATATCCTTTAATTTTTGGTTTTGATCTTGGGTTGTTGTGGTTTTCACTGGTTGTGCTTTTAGATTTTCATTTTAACGTTTAGTTTTGTACTTCAATTTTTTTGGACATTACCTTATATGTATATCTTAAATCGACTTGTTTTGCTATATACTGTGTAGACTGAATAAATTGCTTTGTTTTGATTTGGTAAATAACTATTTTAGATTAATAATAAATTAATTAAAACTTTAAATAACTTAAAGTTAACTATTTCACATATTTTACAAGTCCGGAGTAGTCAATAAGTTGAG
The DNA here is from genome assembly GCA_918026665.1 of Diabrotica balteata. Taxonomy (NCBI): domain Eukaryota; kingdom Metazoa; phylum Arthropoda; class Insecta; order Coleoptera; family Chrysomelidae; genus Diabrotica; species Diabrotica balteata. Next base: position 71,993,771 of record OU898282.1, on the reverse strand, counting down.
TCACTACCTCGAAATAACAGCTTTTGAAACTTTAGGTTCCTTGGGGTGTTGTAGCAGTATATTTCATTGGATTTCATAACTGGACCAAAACAATTAAACATTACTGGTATAGGTATCCTTTCAGAATATTAATTTGGAGTCAGAGAGTAAGTTAAACTTTGCCTACTTTTACTCATTCTCTTGTATATTGCTCAGTTGTGTAAAAATGTCTGCTTTCAAGGTAGAGCATCTGTTAGCTCCTGAATTAGAGTATGAGTTGAGAGTCTGTCATCTAACCAGTCCATTGTTAAAAACAGTTGATGAAAAAAAGAGTTGTTCTGAGAGGTGCTATAAAGCAAGAATCAGCCAATAGGAGTCATGTTGTTTTGTCAGCTTCCCATCTTTAGTTTAGTGATGAGATTCCTGAAATAGAGGCTACTCTCATAGATTTAAAAGCGAAAATTGGTTCTTTTGTTGGTTCCTCTGGTGACACTGCCTATGGTCATTATACTTCTCGGTTAGGTCATGTTGCAGGTAGAGTCCATCTGCTATAGCCTACACCAGCAAGAAATTAAATAAAGCCCAGAAAAATTATACTACAACTGAAAAAGAGTTGTAAGCTATAATTACTGGTGTTGAACATTTTAGATATTTTCTTGAAGGTCGTTCGTTTACGGTCATAACTGACCATAGTAGTTTGGTGTGGTTACACAGTATGAAGAACCTATCTCCTCGTTTGGCTAGGTGGATTTTAAAATTGGCACAATACGATTATAAAATTGTTCATCGTAAAGCTTCAGATGTAGTAGTCGCTGATGCACTCTCTAGAACTTTTGATATTAATTTGTTAGATTTATCTTCCTTGCAACCAGATGACTGGTATCGAAAAATGTTGTATGATGTACAGAATGTACCAGGTTAATTTCCCGATTTTAAAGTTAAACATGGTGTTTTGTATAAACATGTCTTAAGTTCCATGGATGCCCTTACTGGAATGTCGGATTGGAAGATAGTCGTTCCAACTCCTAATAGAGCAGGGGTTTTGGCTACTTTTCATGATCATCCTACAGCAGCTCATTTTGGTTTTTACAAAACTTTCCGTCGTATATCGGAACTCTATTACTGGCCGAAGATGCGTCAAACTGTACGTAGCTATATCGCTAAATGCAAAATCTGTGCTACATGCAAACCGACAAATCTTCCCCAACCAGGTTTAATGGGTAGTTATCGACGGATTGATTTTCCATTTCAACTTATATCTTTAGATCTCATTGGTCCTTATCCTAGGTCTTATAAAGGTTCTCAGTATGCCTTAGTAGTTGTTGATTATTTTACAAAATTTTCTTTGGTTCATACTATGTCTAAGGCAACTACTTCATCAATTATCAAGTATCTTGAGAATGAGGTTTTCTTAATTTATGGTGTTCCCCAGATCGTGTCTTGCGATAATGGACCACAGTTCACGGCTAAGGCTTTTCGCGATTTCATGGCTAAATACAATGTCCAAAAGATCTGGTACAATGCGAACTATCATCCACAAGTCAATCATACCGAAAGAGTGAATAAATCGATCGTGACTGCTTTAAGGTCATATTCTTTTCCTGATCAGAGAGCTTGGGATACTCATATCCACTCTATAGTACAAGCGATCAGGACTTCTTCTCACGAAATAACCAAATGTCCTCAATCTTATTTGATGTTTGGTCGTCATGTCCCTCTTTCTGGTGATTATTTTGGTAAGATTTCAGAGAATGCCAATAACTTTCCTACAATATCAGATAAGTTACATCGCCTAGAAGATATTCAGCATCTTCCTGATATTTATGTAGATGTTCGCAAACGGTTGAAAGCATCTTATGCTAGAAATAAATGCCAGTATGACCTGAGAAAGCGAGCCTTATCTTTAAGAGTTGGAGATTCTGTTTTAAAGAGGAATTTTGTCAAATCTGATAAAGTGAACTTTTAATCGGCCAAGTTATGTCAGAAGTACATACCTTGTACGGTTATTAAAGTTATTTCTCCTTTAATTTATGAGTTGAAGGAAACTTCTACTGGCAGGAAACTAGGAAGGTTTCATGTCAAAGACTTACTGGAGGACAAGACAGTAGGTCCACATAACTTGTCAGATAATTTGGATTCTTCATCTTCAGATGAAGATTAACTGGTCCCTTATCACTTCTGTACCAGTTTGGTTTTTAAGATCTGTTTATCTATTTTGTTTACCTGGCAAAAACCATAAGATGTTGTGCTATTTTGCCTTCTATTTTTTTTTATCTTATCTTAATGTTGGTTATTATCTTGGTTTATGGACTTGCTAATTTTGTTGTTTGTTTTCTCTCAAAAGTCCAACTGCATATCATAGGAGTACAGGATGGATACATGGGAATTACCCCATCTTGAGTTCTGAGTTGAATAGATATTTACAGGGATAATTCGGAAAACATTCCAAAGATTTTCTTTAATAGTGTTGTATAGTTTTGTGGATCATGACCATAAAGCTTAGGCATTCATATTCACTTACTGTGTCGGTGTTTTAGCGTGGGTTCAGGATTGATCACCCTGGATGTGTGCCCTCACTTGGCTCAGAAATATATCAATACATATTAGTTGTTCCTTGAGTGTCTCTTAGGTTGAAATTAGAATGTGTCATTTAGAATTGGATCGTTCTGATATTCAGCAGTAAGTCTGTTTAAATTAGTTTGTTATCTCCTATGTTATTATCTTCTCAAAAATTTGAGTTTAACATATCTTAGTATCTTGAGTTTGCACCTGTGTCCCTACCATTCATACGGATTGGTAGATGTGAGTTGTCTTTATCTGTATCTTAATTGAATTTATCTTTACCTTGATGGAGTTTATCTCATACCTGTAATTGAGTTTATTTCGTATCTTTACCTTGAGTTTATCTCGTACCTTGACTGAGTTTATTTCGTATCTTTACCTTGAGTTTATCTCGTACCTTGACTGAGTTTATCTCGTATCTTTACCTTGAGTGTATCTTTATCTTTACCTTAATTGGTTTATCTCGTACCGTTACCTTAAGTTAGTTATCTTTACCTTTACCTGGATAAGTTTATTTCTTATCTATATCTTATAAATATATATCTTATCTTTACCTTGATTATAGTGTCCTAAAAATCTGTCCTTTACTGCTATTGTCGTGGGTAAAGAATTGGACCACATCTATAGTACAGTTTGGGTATTACAGTTAGGATCTCTTTTATCTTTCCTTCTACCAAGTGTATAGCGGGTAGAAGTGAGTTTTGTGCATATCCTCTACCATGAGTAGATCTGGACTTGCAATTATCTTTTACCTTTTGTGCATATCCTTTACTATGAGTTGGGATTGCAGTTATCTTACTTACCTTTTTTTAGCATACCCTATACCATGAGTATAGTGGGCTTGCTAGTATGTAGGCTTGCTTGTGCCTTTACCGATTGTGTGCTTTCCTACCGCTGCTAGAGCAAGTAGGTGTATTGAATTATCTTTTACCTTGTTGTTAATATCCCGAACCATATATATATATATATATATATATATATATATATATATATATATATATTCGCTTAAAATAGCATCTTCAGGGGCACCTGAAATAAGCCAAGAAAACGTTTTTTAGATGAAGTAAATTAGTTAACTTCGATAAAAAACTCGAAGTTAATGAATAAAAAAAAGTTTTTGAGATTAACGTTTTAGACTTACTTCGTCAAAATAAGAACTATCCGGCAAGCGTAGAATGTGGAAACATTAAAAATAACATAAATTATACAAAACACTACACTAAAACGAGGTGTAACAAAAATGAATTAGCTGGAGCGCCAATATAACAAGAATGAATTGTTTCTAGTGAAACAATGTAATAAGAAGGGTGAGAGTAGGGAAATGTAACAAAAATCTACAGTGTAGCAATAGGGTGAACTCTAAAATGTACCTTGATACACCAACGGATTAATATCTGGAATAACAGAAGATGGAAGGGATTAGATAGAAATAAATTATGTAAAAAAAAATAAATAAAGGGTAAATATGAATGGTTAAAATATATTAAAAATAATGTTGGCTAGCGACTATGCAGGAGAATGACCACTTGACACTCAAGAGGGATTAGGCCAATTTGCATGCCCTACAGTGACCGTAAGATATAAGAACTAATGACCAGAAATCTACCAAGAAATAAACAGATGAAAGATAAAGTTGCTCTACTGAATGTTTGGGCGCCAGGAAGTTGAATGGTTTCTTCCGAGATATCTTGTATTACTGAAATATTAAAGGATAGGTACCAAGTGAAATCTTAAATTGTTTTAACCCAACTTTAATAAATACCTATTTTATGCACAAATTATTTAAACCCTTATATATAGCAATAAAACCCAACACCTCTTATGTACAATTAACTAATATATATTTACAATGAAAACCCTGAATATAATGATAAAACAATTTCCCCCCCTAATGTACCTGATAATGTGAAAGTTTGACTAAGGTTATGCAATAGTTAAGTATATAATATAAAATGAAATATATAATAATATAAACGTTACAATTATCAAATAAATGAAATAAACCTCTCCGGATATGTGTGCACACTATAACCTGATAACAAGAGATTCCAGGGGAGTTACAATCTCAACCCTTGGTGGACAATAAATGTTTTACTAAATTTACAATGACTATTATTTTATAAAAATGAATATAATTTGAAAGGATATATTTTGAAAAAAATGGAAAGTGAAACAAAAGTTAAACCTTGAAGAGGATGTTAAAAAGTTGCTGCAAATATTGAAATCGAAAAAAAAATTAGTTCTTCCTGTTAGTTTCTGCAGGTTTCCCTCGAGATCCTCTGGAAGAACTAGTCGCAGGTGGGTGATACGCCAAACCTGGACACCATATAAAAAAAGGTACTTTTAAATTAAGTCCTTGCAATTCTTCTTAATCCAATTAAATAAAAATTACTTCTTGACTTCCAATTCCCAAAAATTAAATAAAAAGTTTTTTTCTTCCCCCCAGACCTGCACTGGATTCCGGACGTAGGCTAAAAAACACAGTTGTGTTACTAAAAATCCTTTGTTTGTACAAGAAAGTAAAAAAGAACCAAGAAAGGTCAAAGTTGCTTTTAAATTGACGCAAAAACTATGGTTTCTGAAAAAAAAATAACCTTGGAATTTAGATTTGACAATGTTTGAACGGATAAATTAAATAGATGATTTTTACGGAAGCTATATAGATGATAGAATGGGACAAAAACAAGGAAATATTAGCCGGTTTAAACGGTATGGAATTGAAATAGATAATTGTTGGCTTTCATCCTCGTATAGAAGATAGCAGATAGATAGATAGGTGGATCAGACTATATTTTGAGAGAGGATTATAAATAGATTTAAATTTCACCAACAATGGCGGATGATATGACGTGTTTTTACATATAATTTATTTGTAATTTAACTCACCGACTGAGAGTGATCCCAACTTAATGTATTTTCACCAAAAACAAAAACAAAATAAAATAACCAACTGGGTTTTCTTCCACAAAATAACAGCTTCTTCTAAATAAAATAAAACTTAAACCAAACTCTTAAACGTGGGACCTAAATGGGTATTTAAGTAACGGACTCGTTACATTCCCCTTTTACTTGGAGAAAAAAAATTTTTAAAGTGAAAAAATTTTTTTTTTCTTTCACTTGACTGGTTGGATAGATGTCGGTTAACCCATACTTCAACCATATGTGGAACAATCAAGAATCGAGAAAAAAAATATAAACATATATATAAAAAATTATAGCTATGGCACCAATTTGCCAAATACAGCTATTATATTAACTCACTATCATATTTCCAAAACAATCTACAATTCACACGATTTTAATTAACCACAGATTATGAGTGATGTAGAAATAAAGAAAGGGTTTCATCTAAAGATACCCACATGTATCTAAGTACGAAGTCACATACTATCTAGAGTAAAATTAAAGTAAAGTAAAGCTCTAACATAGCATAGTATAGACTAGCAATAGAAATACTCAATACAAATAATCCAATGTAATGTGAAATCGGACCCTGGTTCCAAAATTGACTCATCGATGGACAACAGATTTATAGGAGAGCATATCCAAGGAATAATCAATCAGGCAAATGGGTGGACCGATACACAATAAAAAGTAACAATAAAAATACCAAACGTATATAAAACAATATACGTAACAATAAAAATACTAAACGTATATAAAACAATATAAGTGTCGAATTGGATGGTAAATCCAAAATTGACCATACAGTGGACAACAGATTTATAAAGTAGCATATCCAAAGATAATCAATCAGGCAAATAATGACCCAATTCACACTATAACCAAATAAACCAAATAGGGTAGGTCCACATATACCCACATCCGGTAATATGTGCCTAACCTAAAAATTCATCAAATAAATTATTGGATCAAAATGTGGGACTAACGGTTTGAACAAAAGGACAGCCATAAAATCGATTCCATCCTGATGATCTGCCATCAGTACATTTGGGATCCAAAATAAAGACCAAAAATAAAACTAGGAGGTGTTATAAACTCAATCATCCTAGCAAATGCCAAGCTGAACAACTTGAGCTCAAAAGGGTAGAGTACCAAAGCATGTGAACTGCTGTGGTAACTTCTTACAACAAAATTAACTTATGCTGATACTCGATAACTATAGCATGTAGCTACAACAAATTTATAAGAATATCTAGCATAAGAGCACTAAAAAAAGAGTTTAATGTGCCAGTAAACTCTAACAACCATAGCAAAATAGTAAGAGTAAGATAGAAATAATAACAAAACAGAACATCAAGAACGCGTAGACCAATTTCTGAAGAAACTGCGAATTTATAATTCGTTCTGATATCAATAAAAGAGAACAGGATAATTCCTTGTTCAATATACCAAAATATAAATAAGTGCCTAAGGAAAGAAGTGAAAATAACTATAAATGGTCATTTGTTGCCAAAATATGAAATACTATTCATAACTGTAATCTAAACTTGCTAGCTGTACAGGGAATATGTCATAGATTGCTTCCTCCAATAAACTATATAAGTAAGAATAATAAATCAGCTAAGGAACAATTCAGTTATTAGACCAAAGTCTGAAAATATTAAGGAGCTAAGGAGCTAATAAGATATTAAGGAGCTAAGATATTAAGCTAATTATTCAAATCCTAATTTACATTAACAATGGAAGACATTCTACTGCCTAGATAACTGTACAACTTGTCATGAAAATGGTGAATTCCGAAATTCATTGAACAACTGTGACCACTAATTGAACTAAAACTTCGAACCCACGTATTCATTCACCTATACACAGGCAGAATAGTCTATATAATATAGGAATGTACTAAAATTATGCATACTGATTTTCCATATAAATGACTGACTTTGAAAAAAAAAAAACATCCCGCATAGCAAATCGAGATACACGTTATTATAAACTAGTCATGACCAACTTAATCCAAATACATAAAAATTACAACATTCTTTCCAAACTGGCAAAACAAGTAAGTAAAATGGGAAGAAAGTGATACAACACATAAACATATAGCACAGTACAACAGCATTACAATATTTAGTTCCATACCAGTGCAACACCTAATATAAGTAAAATTCTCTAATGGCTTTAATAAATTTAACTTATTATAAATAAATACTAATCAAATTATAAGCTGTAGATATTCCAAATCTGGTGATTAATAACAAAAATCTAAGAAAATATCAAATCGTAACCAAACCGAGCCAAAACAATAACAATCATAGGAATAAGTTAACTTAATAGACATTAAGTTAATCTTCCTCTGAAGATGAAGATGCTGCCTCATCTGTTGTATTATCAGGGAGTAAATCCTTTATATGAAATTGACCAATTCGTCTATTTGTCGAATTGTCTTTTAATTCATATACTAAAGGAGATATTACCCTAACGACAGTACAGGGAACATATTTCTGACAAAACTTAGCAGAAATGCCATCACCTTTATTTGATTTTACAAAATTCCGTTTCAAAACTCGATCGCCCACAAAAAATCGCAAATCTCGTTTCCTCAAATTATACTGATGCTGATTTCTAAGGTAAGAAGCTTTTAACTTCTTCCTAATGTCAGCGAATATTGGAGGTAGGTTTTGGAGATCTTCCATACGGTGAAGTTTCTCAGAAATTTGAGGAAGAGTTGTCGATTTTCAGAAATTAAACCAAAATAATAACCTGACAATGGAACATGCCTACCAAAATTAACATAAGCTGGAGAACACTGAGTGATTTCATGAACAGAAGTTCGAATGGCTTGAGCAACTGAATGGATGTACTTATCCCAAGCTCTATGATCACTGTAAGTGTAAGATCGGAGAGCAGTAACAATGCTACGATTTACACGTTCAGTGTGGTTAGCTTGCGGATGATAAGCTGCATTGTAGAATATCTTTTGGACCTTATATTTACTTAAAAGATCTTTAAATGCCTTAGAAACAAATTGTGGACCATTATCACATGATACTATTTGGGGAATACCAAATAGTAAGAACACTTGTTCCTCTAAGAACTTCAAAATGGCTGGAGTTGTAGCCTTACGCAGAGGACAAACTAAAGGAAATTTGGTGAAGTAGTCTACAACTACCAAACAATATGTGTTACCTAAATAACTGCGTGGATATGGTCCAATAAGGTCTAAAGAGATCATTTGCCATGGAAAATTAATGTTCCTAAACGAACCCATTAATCCAGCTTGAGGTAGGTTACTCAGCTTGCATGTTGCACAAACTCTACATCTAGAGATGTATTTCTTAACTGAGTTGCGCAAACCAGGCCAGTAATATAACTCAGCTATTTTACTAAACGTTTTATAAAAGCCAAAGTGACCTGATGTCACCTCATCATGAAAAGTTCTTAAGACTTCATCCCTATTTGCTGTTGGGACTACTATCTTCCAATCAGACATATTCGATAGAGATTCAACTGGACTGATAACATGTTTATAGAGGATATTATTCTCCACCTTGAAATCAGGATACCTAGTAGGTTCTTGGGTGACATTATGAATCATCTTTCGATACCAATTATCTGGAGATAAAGTGGACAGATCTAAAAGATTGATATCGAATGTACGTGACAACGCGTCTGCAACCACAACACTATTGGCTTTGCGATGAACAATATTATAATCAAAAACAGAAAGCCTACAAATCCAACGGGACAAACGTTGTGACGGATTTTTCATGGAATGTAACCATAATAAAGAACTATGATCTGTGATGATAGTAAACTTACGACCCTCAAGATAGTACCGAAAGGCATCAAGACCATGGATAATTGCAAGAAGTTCTCTCTCTGTGGTGGAATAATTTTTCTGTGCTTTATTGAGCTTTTTGCTGGTATAAGCTATTGGATGTTCCGAACCATCCTTCATTTGAAATAATACACCACCTGAAGCAGTGTTGGAACAATCTGTCATGAGATAGAAATGCTCTTTAAAATTCGGAGATGTCATGACAGGAGCACTAGTAAGAGCTTCTATTATACGCCGGAAAGCATCATCGGCTTCTGAAGTCCATGTAATGGTTTGGCCTTTTTTTCCTATTTTTAAGGAGGTCTGTAAGTGATGATAACAAAGTAGAATAAGACGGCACAAACCGACGATAATATCCACACATGCCTAATATCCTACGGACTTGAGTAGTAGTCTTAGGTATAGGAAAATCCTTGATAGCTGTAACTTTATCAGGATCAGTCCTTAAACCTTTACTATCGACTACATATCCTAAAAATTTAAGACTAGGACGACAAAACTGACATTTATCTAAATTAATAGGTAAATTAGCCTCTTTGAGACGTAAAAACAACTTATCCAAAATTTCCATATGAAGGGAAAAATCAGGAGTAACGACCAAAATGTCATCCAAATAATAAAAAACATAGGGTTCTAACTGAGGACCAATGACTAAATCCATCAGACGACACATTGTCTGAGGAGCTGAAACAAGACCAAAAGGCATAGTGACAAACTAAAATAATCCTTTCCCACTAACAGCAAAAGCTGTATACTTTTTACTTTCCTCACTCAAAGGAATCTGTAAAAAAGCTTTAGATAGGTTGATAGAAGAAATATACCTAGCATTCTGAAGTTTACTGAGAATGACGTCTATTCGGGGAATAGGATAAGCATCCCGATTTGTAGTAATATTATTCAACTTTCGACCATCGAAGCAAACTCTAAAAGATCCATCCTTTTTCTTGGTTAACCACAAAGGACTACAGTAAGAAGACGTGGAAGGTTCAATGATATTCAACTCTAACATGGAATCAATTTCCTTTTCCAAGTCAACTTGCCAAGCCTGAGGAATAGGATATTGATATTGTCTAAAAGGTGTGGTATCTCCCACCTCGATAGTGTGAGATATTAAGGATGTACGACCTAACTTGTCTTTTGACGAAAGGGTTGTAAATTTTGAGATCATATTCTCTAATTGCCTTTGTTCGGAACTAGATAAACTAGTAAAATCCTGAATAGCACTAAGTAAGGACAGATTAAATTGAGAAATAGAAAAGGAAAAATTAGAACAATTTAGTGTGCTATTAAAAGCATTTAAGAAATCCATACCTAAAATTATAGAATTCTGAACTGAGGGAATAATATAGAATGTAATTTGTTTACATAAATCTGCTACTGTGATTTCAGTTTCAAATTTGCCTGTAATAGACTGAACTGTACCATCTGCAGTAGACACTTGCAGAGAAGAAATGGGCATAATAGAAATCTCAGCATTTTTCAGTAAAGCTAATGAATGTGAACCTATCACAGAAATGTTCGAGCCACTATCCAAAAGAGCTAAACAAGATTGTCCTAAAATCTTAATAGGAAGATAAGGTCTATTATCATTATGTTTTCTCACTAATAAAGAATTCAAATCAAAACAATCATTATCTGATTGGTCATAAATTTTAAATGGTGCTAAACTAAACTTATTGTCTCTACCTACACAATCAGAGGATGCAACAGGCAAACAAGAAGAATCAGAAATAAAAGAATCCTCCTGAATTGTGGTAGACTCTGGTATAGATATTGGAACTACTATACTGCTACTATTATGTCTATTACTAAAATTTGGGAAGATATTTGGGGAAGATAATCTATGTAAATCCGATGTATTATATTGGGAAGTTACTTCTTGGAATGACTTGGTGTGGTGTGTGTTGGTTTTTTGGAGACAACCCCTTTCCCTTTCCGACTGGAAGATGGGTTTGGGTGGCTTGACGTGGTTGGAACAGTGACTTCGTTTGATGTAACGGTTTGATTCCCTGATGGGGGTGTGGACGGAGAAACGCTCAGGGGACGGACCTCCGATCGTTTGTTTCCTGAACACCTAAAACAATTGCGTTTGAGGGTATTTTCTTTACCACAACCGTGGCAGAAAATACGGGTACGAGGGATGCCACAATCATAAAAAGTATGGCCAGACTCACGACAATTCCAGCACACTACAGAACTAATAACTGATACATTACGTTCAGAGCCCTTAGGTTGCCAAGAACGGTGTCTAAAAGAATTTTGATGACCGAAAGAGTCAGAAGAGTGTTTAGAAGTGGTTGGAGGTTGAGAAGACCAAGATAAAGTTTCCTCCAAACGTTTACACTTCTCGGTTATGTCTGCTATACTGGTGATGTCTACTAAAGCTAATTGCTGGTGATAAAATGGCAGTAGACGTTTGAGGATGATCTTAATCTTTGCAGAATCTGTCAGAGGTGTTTCAAGGCGACTACACATACCCAAAATGTTATTTATAAACATCGTAACAGACTCGTTTGGCTTCTGTTTACGATTTTTGATTTGGTCTAGAAGGTCATCTTGAAATGAATATGGAAGAAAATCAGATTTAAGTTTCTGAGCCAAATCAGACCAATTAGAAAAGTTAGTGCGGTTATTCATAAACCACGTAAAAGCTGTGCCTGTAAACAACTCAGCAGAGGCTGCAAAAAGGTCATCTTCACTCACTCCTCTTGATATGCGAAGACATTCCACCCTATCCAAAAAATAAATTACTTGGTCATAATGACCTTCACCAGAAAATGTAATCCCCCATTTATGAACCTGAACGGGTTTGGGGTGTAGAAATGAGTTAGCTGCTTGGACAGAAGAAATAGGAGTTGATGTAGCAATGGGATTTACTCGTGTATCAAGTTCACCCTCTAGGCTAAGAATTCGGATTGAAATTGAGCGCTTATAAGTTTGCTGCTCCTCATTCGAACAAGACAATAAATGAATACGGCCTGAGACATGAGCTAGACGTGATATCAGCCTGGAGTATAGGCTATCTTGGACAGTCCCTCTAAAATCGGATATCCTTTTAGCCAAATCATCCATAGTCTCATCAATCTCTTCTTGTTGTTCCAAAAAGGGAATACTGATGGCAGAAATTTGTCGAAACCTCCTATTTCCTTCTTCTTGTCTTAGAGCTCCATGCAATATCTTGCGTTTTAAATCCACATTGGAAGACGCATCAATGGGGATGTCCCTAATTCTCAACTCATAATCTAATTCTTTAACTAATAAATGTTCTACCTTGAATGCAGACATTGTGAAAGAAAAACAAATAGATGAATAGGTAGAATAGACAAGGAGATAATATACTCACACTCCACAAAAACAATCGAATAGTAATATAAAGTTTTCAAAAAAAATATATAAGTAAATATGTACCAACACACCACAAAATCAATCCAAAAATAACTTCAAGTTATTCACAATAATTTCAAAATGGTTAAGTAAGTTAAGTAAATATAAACACAATCCTGGAAGCAACACACAATGGTTTCAACAAGTATATGGTTAACAAATAGTTGAATATAAAAAATTCACCAATATTGGCTAATATATTGTTACGATTTTAAATGTTATGGCATATAGAACTGTAAATATTTTATGACTAATTCTTTTATTGATTCTCGTAATTTCTAGGTCAAAAATCTACCTGAATCGAATGTTCTGGGGGCGACAAGCCGATAAAGAACATGTTTTGAGACCAGTCGCCGCTGTGTCTACATCGAGAACAGCATGGTATTTTCTACACCTTTCTGTTTACCGGCTTGGAATTATATAAATAAGGAAAGACTTTCATTAAGGAGTCAGTCATAAGAAGCTCGGGAACCGCGATATTTAAATGTAACGAAACATAACTTATTATTTGTAATATAAATTAGGATTAATAAAGACTTTAATAAATTCGTAATTAGTTATCGTGAGTTTTAATAAATTAGAATATAGACAATAAATTAGAATAAAGACAAATAAATTAGAACTATATAAATATATAACATTTGGTGGCAGAAGTGGGATCGTAGATAAATTTAATTTGATTTTTGAAAAAGACTTTTGAACTTTTGAAAGGTATTGTTCGTCGGGAACATCCGCGTAGTTCAGTAGTGATCGTTGTACGAAAGAACATTTTAAAAGTACGTGTGTGCCTGACCAAAGATGCTGCTAGTAGAACTTTCAGTGAAACAGTTGCGTGAGCAACTAGAAGAACGCGATGAAGACTGCAGCGGGTCCAAGAAGATCCTCCAAGAACGACTGAAGACTGTCCTCAACAAGAATGGAGACGACCCAGAGACATTCCAGTTCCAGTCAGCAGAAGAAGCCGTTTTAACTAAAATAATCGATGGAAAATTTGAGAATGTCTCCCAAATGATCGAAGAGAGTTCTAGAAAAAATGATGAGAATGTTTCCAAAACATTCAATGAAACGTCTCAAATTATTAAAGAAGTAGCTAGACAAAATGACGAGAAACTCGAAAATGTGTCAAAAAGATTCGACGAGAAATTTGAAAATGTTTCTCAAATGATGGAAGAAACTTCGAAAAAGAATAATGAGAAATTTGAAGAAGTTTCCAAAACATTTGAAAAAGTAGAAGAGAAAATCAAACAGTTAGAGACCATGATAACTAACACGAGAGTGCTACCACCAATTAATACGGTAGCTTTAGATCCGGTAGAGATAAAAGAAGACGAGACAAAATGTAAGTTGGAAACACGGCCGAAATTTGAAGGAAGTGGAAGTTCCGTTCATGTCAAAGTCCCAACTTTCGACGGAAAATCATCATGGAACAACTACATGAAACAGTTCGAATCAGCTGCAAGAGCGAATGGATGGTCTGAAAAAGAAAAGGCTGTAAACCTGACTATCGCTCTTCGAGGAGATGCCTTAGATGTGCTCCAGACCATAGCCGTAGAGGAGACGGATGATTTCGAACAACTGAAGAAGAGGTTAAATATGCGATATGGCCACGAACACTTGGAGCATGTATATCAGTCGCAGCTCAAAAATCGAAGACAAAAGAAAGATGAGGCTCTTCAAGAATATGAAGTAGATATCGCCAGATTAGTGCGATATGCTTATCCAACAGCTCCCGAAGACATGATGGAAAAGTTGGCCGTTCAAACGTTTATTGATGGTCTTCGTGATCATGAGATGCAAAGAACACTACGATTAGCTCGTCACAAGACGCTGGTTGATGTCTTATCCGCCGCCCTCGAATACGAGTCAGCTACGCAGGCCTCTGGCGGTTACAGTAAAGTTAGGACTGTAAAAGAGGAAGAAGATGAAGATAAACTGGACCAGCTCGTTAATATGATGAAAAGCATGACATACAAGAAGACGAAGACCATAAGATGCTGGAATTGTGGCGAAATAGGACACGTACGAAGTTCATGTAAGCATCCTAGGTACGACACAAATCAAGAAACTCACCATCAGGAAAACTAGAACGGGTCGGCCTTAGGGGGGCAGCTTCGACCCAGAACTTTTCCAAAGACCCTCTCATACTAATAGCTTCTTTGAAATGTCGTGAAGATAGTGTATATGTAGATGGAGAAATAAATGGTAAAAAGCATACGTTGTTGGTGGATACCGGAGCGACAAGAACCATTATTCGACCGACAGTTATAAACAGCCAAAAAAAACTGTTACCAACGAGGTTGCGACTTCGGACCGCCACAGGTGAAAATGCCAACATTCATGGAGAAATCCAGGTACAATTAGGAATTGGAGCAGAAAAGTTCGTCCATACTGTTATAGTTGCTGACATCGAAGAGGATGTTATATTAGGAATGGACGTAATGAATACGCATGGATTCCAATTGGATTTTAAGAATAAGGTAATCAAAGTTGGTAACGAGGAGGTATTTCTCCATCCACATGATGACAACACTATGCAAGCAGCCGTTAAAGAAGATACAGTCGTGCCTGCGAGAAGTGAAACGATAATAGTAGCGCGGCTACAGGGAATTGTGGACGAAGGAACACCTGTTATGATGGAGCCTTGGAATCATGACGACGAAGTTGGCCGTGGAATCATAATTGGAAAAGAATTAGTGACTTCGGCTAAAGAAATTCCTGTGAGACTTATTAATGTCAATGACTACCCAGTGACCATCAAGAAAGAGACAAAAGTAGGAACTTGTGTACCTGTCACATCCATAATCCGTCAAACAACAACGTCTGATAATTCCAACGATAAATTTGATCAAATGGTTGCGGTTGCTGGACAGTCTCTGAATCAGATTGAGAAAAGGAAATTAAGGGAATTTCTTCGGCAGTATCGTGATATTTTCGTACCGAAAGGAGGAAAGACGGGAAGAACTACCGTTGTTAAGCATAAAATTGATACTGGTAATGCTAAGCCAATTCGTCAAACAGCTCGACGATTACCACAGGCGAAAAGAGAGGAAGCTGAAACGATTGTTCAGGAAATGAAGAAAGACGGGGTGATAGAACCTTCTACGAGCCCATGGGTCTCTCCGGTGGTCCTGGTTAAGAAGAAAGACGGAACAACGAGGTTCTGTGTGGATTACCGTTTGCTGAACAACGTTACCAAGAAAGATAGTTATCCTCTGCGTCGGATCGATGACACATTAGACACATTGGCTGGAAGTAAATTATTTTCTACTTTGGACTTGAAGTCTGGATACTGGCAGGTAGAAATGGACCCGGTAGATAAAGAAAAGACAGCCTTCACCACAGGATCTGGATTATGGCAATTCAACGTTATGCCATTTGGACTTTGTAACGCTCCTGCGACATTTGAGAGGCTTATGGAAAATGTGTTGAGAGGGTTATCTTGGAAAACATGCCTAGTTTATCTAGACGACATAATCGTCTTGGGGAAGACATTTGAAGACCATCTGAAGAATTTAGAAAACGTTTTTAATCGACTTAAAGCTGCCCAATTGATGTTAAACCCCAAGAAGTGCCAGCTATTTCAAGGTAAAGTCAATTATCTGGGTCATATAGTCAGTAAAGAAGGAGTGGCCGTGGATAAGGGAAAAATCGATTCTATTAAGGAATGGCCAAAACCAACTGACAAACATCAAGTGAGAAGTTTTCTGGGACTGTGTACTTACTACCGGAGGTTTCTTAAGAAATTTGCAGATATCGCTAAACCATTAACGCGACTTACAGAGGAAGCAAGAGAATACCGCTGGGATGTAGACTGCCAGAATGCCTTTGAAACCTTAAAAAAGCATTTAATCACAGCACCAATTTTAGGGTATCCACTGCCAGAAGGAGAGTTCATCTTAGATACAGATGCAAGTAATGTGGGAATTGGAGGAGTGCTGTCTCAGATTCAAGGAGGACAGGAAAGAGTCCTTGGATATTTTAGTAAAGTTCTCTCAAAACCTGAGCGAAATTATTGCGTCACGAGAAGAGAACTTCTGGCAGTAGTGAAATCAGTAGAGCACTTCTATCAATACCTCTATGGAAGGAAGTTTTTAATCCGAACCGACCATGCCGCCCTTAAGTGGTTGATGCAGTTTAAGAATCCAGAGGGTCAGATAGCCAGGTGGATCGAACGACTCCAACAATATGATTTTAAGATTGAGCACCGGGCCGGAGTTAGCCACCGAAACGCCGATTCTCTTTCCAGAAGGCCATGCTCAGCAGAGTGTTCTCACTGCAACAAAACGGAATCCAAGGAAGCAGCAGTGCTAAGAACGACGGTGGTCCACGATGACTGGACGCCTACCAAGATCAGGGAAGAACAAGAGAGAGATCCAGTTATACAGAAAATCCGAAAATGGAAAGAGGAAAACCGTCGACCACCTTGGCAAGAAATATCGAACCTAGGCTCAATAGTTAAGACGTATTGGGCCCAGTGGGACTCATTTATCATGGAAGATGGCTTGCTCAAACGAGTCCTGGAAAATGATGACGGTTCAGAGAAGAGAAGACAGTTGGTGATTCCAAAGAGCAGAATAGCCGAAGTACTTCGTCAGTTACACGACAGTCCATCAGGAGGGCATTTTGGTGTGAAAAAGACCCTTCAGCGAATTCGGGAACGGTTTTATTGGATGAACAGTTCCGACGATGTAAAAGACTGGTGTAAGAAATGTACTATTTGTGCTACGAGTAACGGGCCTTATCGAAAAAGGAGAGCTCCTATGAGACAATATAATGTTGGAAGCCAGTTTGAAAGAATAGCTTTGGACATTGCTGGGCCATTTCCAGAAAGTGATAATGGAGGCAAGTACATGTTGGTAGTAATGGATTACTTCACTAAGTGGGTCGAGATTTACGCACTTCCAGACCAGAAGGCCGCCACCGTTGCAGATAAGTTGATCCAAGAATATATCAGCCGATTTGGAGTGCCTTTGGAGATCCATAGTGACCAAGGCAGGAACTTCGAAAGCGATTTATTCCAAGGAATATGTGATAGACTAGGTATGAAGAAAACAAGAACTACGGCTTATCATCCGCAATCGGATGGTATGGTAGAACGAATGAATAGAACAGTTGGCAAGTATTTGACAAAGATGGTGTCCGATCATCAGCGAGACTGGGACTAATATCTTCCGTTCTTCACAATGGCCTACAGATCTGCTGTTAATGAATCAACAGGCCAGACACCAGCCAGAGTCCTATTCGGACGCGAGATGCGACTACCTTGTGATCTAGAGTTTGGGTGTCGACCTGGAGAAGATGTAGCAGGTGAAGATTATGTGATCGAATTACGAAGAAGAATGGACGATGTACACGAGTTGGTCCGTTCCCATCTCCAAATCGCTAGTGACCGAATGAAGAAACGGTACGATACACAAGCCGAAAAGGGGTGTTTTAAGAAGAACGATAAAGTCTGGCTTTATAACCCCAAAAAGCGAAAAAGTTGTTCTCCCAAATTGCAGCAGTTTTGGGAAGGTCCATACCTCATTATGGAGAAGATCAATGATGTTATTTACCGAATAAGCAAGATTCCGAGAGGAAAGCCGATGATAGTACACCATAACCGGTTGGCGTCTTTCGAGGGTGACCACGACGTAGATGAAGAAGTGGAAGTAAACCAAGTCCAAGATGTGTCTGACCTCACGTTTGAGGAATTCATGGGTGCCTATGGAGGTACCGGTAAAGCAAGACATGGTGTTACCACTGAAGAAAGGCAAGATCTACTCGCGCTTCCCAATGACTACTCACTGGCCCTTACCATCCCGGTCAGTATCAAAGATGCACCAGGGTTGGCATCCGTCTTTCGAAGGAAGTTTGGTCGAGTTGCAGAACTTCAATGCCAAGTGCCAGCTCTTGGTAAAACCTTGAAACTTCAAGATGCATCACGTTACCTTTTCTACCTGGTAACAAAAGACACTGCCCGTGACCAACCTACCTACCGAGATGTATGGGAAGCCTTACTTCAGTTGAGAGAGCACGTACTAGAGTCCGACGTGCAAAAGTTAGCCATGCCAAAGTTGGAGTGCCGCCAATTAGATTGGAGGGTTATACGAAACATGGTGGAGGAAATCTTTAAAGACACCGAAGTCCAGGTGTTAGTCTGTTGCAATCCGCATAGTTACTGGTGCGGAGAGAAAACCGTCCCTTGTCATTTCTATACAACTGGAAGTTGTAAAAGAGGGTCCAGTTGCCGATATCAGCATGTCGTTCCAGTTCCAGTCCCGACAAGGTTCCAGGAGGAACCATCTTTTAAGAGGGGGGCAATGTTACGATTTTAAATGTTATGGCATATAGAACTGTAAATATTTTATGACTAATTCTTTTATTGATTCTCGTAATTTCTAGGTCAAAAATCTACCTGAATCGAATGTTCTGGGGGCGACAAGCCGATAAAGAACATGTTTTGAGACCAGTCGCCGCTGTGTCTACATCGAGAACAGCATGGTATTTTCTACACCTTTCTGTTTACCGGCTTGGAATTATATAAATAAGGGAAGACTTTCATTAAGGAGTCAGTCATAAGAAGCTCGGGAACCGCGATATTTAAATGTAACGAAACATAAATTATTATTTGTGATATAAATTAGGATTAATAAAGACTTTAATAAATTCGTAATTAGTTATCGTGAGTTTTAATAAATTAGAATATAGACAATAAATTAGAATAAAGACAAATAAATTAGAACTATATAAATATATAACAATATATATGTATAAAAAATAGTAATATCTAAATTATTAAATTCTTAAAGTTCAATAATAGTAAGATAGATAGTTAACTGTACACAATGAGATTAAAAGGTGAGGGTTTAAATATGAATATAAGTAAACTACAGCAATACAAGTATATCTTTAAATGTAAATCTAATAAGAAAAACAATAAATAAATAAAGAAGTTAAAAAAAATGAACAAAGAGCAACAGGAACAAATTAGAAATAATAAAGAATATTTTGCAAAGAGAAATATACTTCAGAATGTACGGTCTGAACTGAGAAAAGGCACCACGTTGGGAAACGCCAATGTAACAAAAATGAATTAGCTGGAGCGCCAATATAACAAGAATGAATTGTTTCTAGTGAAACAATGTAATAAGAAGGGTGAGAGTAGGGAAATGTAACAAAAATCTACAGTGTAGCAATAGGGTAAACTCTAAAATGTACCTTGATACACCAACGGATTAATATCTGGAATAACAGAAGATGGAAGGGATTAGATAGAAATAAATTATGTAAAAAAAATAAATAAAGGGTAAATATGAATGGTTAAAATATATTAAAAATAATGTTGGCTAGCCACTATGCAGGAGAATGACCACTTGACACTCAAGAGGGATTAGGCCAATTTGCATGCCCTACAGTGACCGTAAGATATAAGAACTAATGACCAGAAATCTACCAAGAAATAAACAGATGAAAGATAAAGTTGCTCTACTGAATGTTTGGGCGCCAGGAAGTTGAATGGTTTCTTCCGAGATATCTTGTATTGCTGAAATATTAAAGGATAGGTACCAAGTGAAATCTTAAATTGTTTTAACCCAACTTTAATAAATACCTATTTTATGTACAAATTATTTAAACCCTTATATATAACAATAAAACCCAACACCTCTTATGTACAATTAACTAATCTATATTTACAATGAAAACCCTGAATATAATGATAAAACAATTCCCCCCCCCCCTAATGTACCTGATAATGTGAAAGTTTGACTAAGGTTATGCAATAGTTAAGTATATAATATAAAATGAAATATATAATAATATAAACGTTACAATTATCAAATAAATGAAATAAACCTCTCCGGATATGTGTGCACACTATAACCTGATAACAAGAGATTCCAGGGGAGTTACAATCTCAACCCTTGGTGGACAATAAATGTTTTACTAAATTTACAATGACTATTATTTTATAAAAATGAATATAATTATTATTAAGGATATATTTTGAAAAAAATGGAAAGTGAAACAAAAGTTAAACCTTGAAGAGGATGTTAAAAAGTTGCTGCAAATATTGAAATCGAAAAAAAAAAATTAGTTCTTCCTGTTAGTTTCTGCAGGTTTCCCTCGAGATCCTCTGGAAGAACTAGTCGCAGGTGGGTGATACGCCAAACCTGGACACCATATAAAAAAAGGTACTTTTAAATTAAGTCCTTGCAATTCTTCTTAATCCAATTAAATAAAAATTACTTCTTGACTTCCAATTCCCAAAAATTAAATAAAAAGTTTTTTTCTTCCCCCCAGACCTGCACTGGATTCCGGACGTAGGCTAAAAAACACAGTTGTGTTACTAAAAATCCTTTGTTTGTACAAGAAAGTAAAAAAGAACCAAGAAAGGTCAAAGTTGCTTTTAAATTGACGCAAAAACTATGGTTTCTGAAAAAAAAAATAACCTTGGAATTTAGATTTGACAATGTTTGAACGGATAAATTAAATAGATGATTTTTACGGAAGCTATATAGATCATAGAATGGGACAAAAACAAGGAAATATTAGCCGGTTTAAACGGTATGGAATTGAAATAGATAATTGTTGGCTTTCATCCTCGTAAAGAAATAAAATTTGATGTTATTATAAAAATTTATTACTTGTAATCTGTTTAGGTATTTATGAAATGAATGAAATAGTACATAGAAGATAGCAGATAGATAGATAGGTGGATCAGACTATATTTTGAGAGAGGATTATAAATAGATTTAAATTTCACCAACAATGGCGGATGATATGACGTGTTTTTACATATAATTTATTTGTAATTTAACTCACCGACTGAGAGTGATCCCAACTTAATGTATTTTCACCAAAAACAAAAACAAAATAAAATAACCAACTGGGTTTTCTTCCACAAAATAACAGCTTCTTCGAAATAAAATAAAACTTAAACCAAACTCTTAAACGTGGGACTCTCAGTCGCCTCTAATACGTCTGTTCAATTCACGGAGTTCCAAGCAAGTGCCGGTCTGATGGCGCTAAAGCTGTTACTACGATCAGAGACGTAGACAGAGGGCGTGATTTATTGCCAACTTTTAAAAATAAAATTTACCGAAGTTATTCAAATGTTTGGTTTAAGAATATTTCCAAATGAATTTAATTTGTAATTAAATTAAAGAATTCCAGTGACAAAGCAGTAAATGGGTATTTAAGTAACGGACTCGTTACAGAGGACAAACAGTTTAAAATTACTTCTACGCTACATTCTCTGTCATTATCTGGATCGATAATGATCTAAGCGGAAATGATACGGTGACATATGACATATGACAACTTTGATAGGCAGTCAAAGTTATGGATCTGTGATCAGCAAATATTAAAATTATGTATAAGTTGTCATTGGCCAAAGGTCCAATTAGAACTACTACTGAAAAATCAGCTGATGACGTATGACATTTAGAATATTTTGATTTAAACTAGATTGCATAATCCAGATCTCACACTCACACCCGTCTGTAATAATAAGGTTGTAGGTTTGAGGCTAAATGAAGTGTACATAAAGTGTGTATGAAAGAAATAGACCAAACGATCTATTGGACAGTGGGTAGTTGACTACAATAAAATGGTCTACCAGGCACTGTCAATATTGCAAAATGAGAAGAAAATTGACTATGAAATTGAAATATTAAAATTAGATCAGAATTGAAAGCAGTGTGTAAATGGGTATAGTTCAAGTAGTTCAGTTAAACCTCAAGCCAATGGGGGAACTATAAAACTAATATGTAATAGCATTACTAAAGACCAACCGACCAACAGGTGTTGAAATATAAAACTGTGGAATTAGTATATGTAGATTATGCAGAGATATGAAGAGTGAAATCAACTCCAACTGTGGAGCAATTGAATCTGAGCAAGCTAGTTGTGTAAATTGTTAAATACAATAGTATTACACACAATTATACAATAGTTAATACAAGTACTTGGGCTAGATTTAATTAACTTGTGCTCGATAATAGCCTTATTTTCAAAGTTCATTTATTCGAGCATTCAACCTCATTTCATATATATATATATATATATATATATATATATATATATATATATATATATGTTTAGGTTTGTAGTTTCAACTAGTCCTGAGTAATTAGGCCCTCATTGAACTCTATGGTGACGAATAGAATCTGGTCGCTCTAGTGTCAACGTTGGGTAAAGTTCATAGGACTTTGTTTGAATTTCGTTGTCATGAATGGTTCTTGGGGATATTGTGTTAGGGGTTGTTAATACACACCTATAATGTAGTTTTAAAGAATGGTTGTTTTTACAGATACTTGAGAATGTAGATAAGTAGTGTTAAAAGTTAACTTGATCTGTAAGGTTATAGAATTAAACTTAAAATGTATACTTTTTTTAATCTTTGGTTTTACTAAATTAACATACATTATCTTATTAAAAGACAAAATGTATGACTTCGTCCCATATTCTTCCCTCCATATTTTTATTTCGTCCTTGATTTTGTTCCAACTCCTGAGCAAGTGGTTGACTGTTGAGGAAAATGTTCAATTTTAACGTATCAACGTTCATTGTCGACCCAGCGTTAGATCGTTCTGCCACAAAAAAAAGTTCCTTTTTTTGCTGGAGATGAGGGAGAATGTAGCGTTTACGCTACTGACTAGTCCAACTAAAACCCGTCAAGAAACTTCTTGTGTTCCGCCAGCGATCGATTTTTAAATGGACATTTTTCCCCACACGCGCAGTAGTCGCTTAGAAAGGAAGATTGGTCGAGTCTGTACGAGAACGGTCAGTTTGGTCAAGAGACTCACTACGCAGACACGCCAACCGGTTAAATTTTTTCACCTTCAAAGTGGCGGAATTGGAGCAAGGAAGATAATTTGGGGAAGAATAAAATAATTCATAAATACAAATAATAATAATAATTAATTTATTAAAATCAACATTCATGTATAAGAGAAACACATAAAAAGGAAGATTTTTTCTGGCGTGCTGCGGCTCCATGTAAGTAAATCATTTCATACGTATGATCTCTTTATCATACAATCAAATTTATCCTTGCAGTTAAGTATTTCTTTAGAGATTATTTTTTTGAGTTCCGAAATAATTTAAATATAAAATTTCCTTGATTTACTTGCAAAGAACAGAAGGTCATTTTTTTATATAGTTAAACTTAAATTATGTTTTAGTCCATGTCGTTATCATTAAGTTTTTTTTTGGTTCTCTTTTTATCTAACTTTTTTTGGTGGAATATAAAAGGTTCTACAATTGTGGTACAGCCTTCTGTATTCTGCGCATGTTCATTTCATGGCGCAAGCCTGTCATGTCTACGAAGTAACTTCGGAAATTCTGACATGTTGACCTAATGTCACTAATGTTTTGATGTTTTGTTTTGGTGCAGTCAATCTATGCTGCTACAAGTATTAAATAAAATAGTAACTAAATCTAATAATTAATCCTTTTAGATTCCGTCACTTCACTTGAGAGTATTCTCTTAAGAATATTCCCTCTAGGAATAGTAACAGAATTTCTTAAATAGTTAGCAACTCTCCTGGATTTTGCCGTCACTCCAGATAGACCAGTGACTGGTTTTGTGCCCAGACTCTCCTGGGATTTGTCCTTTACAGCAACAAACCGATTTAGCCGTGCCAAAAGGAGTTTTCCTATGGACTTATAGTGCTGTAAAGATAAGTTGTTTGACTGTGTAATTTTTTTGTTACTGTCTATTTTGTACACTTTTCATATGCATATGATAAGGTGAATACCTTTGTGATAATCTAATTTTGATATTGGGGAGGGAAATAAATTGGGATTTTAAATAGGATTTAAAGGGTACTGACCAAACTCACTTTTTCTCTAATATTTTTTGAATACAATACATTTGATATAATACAATTTTGATATTGGGGAGGGAAATAAATTTCATGTGGATTTTTTTTAAATATGATATGAGTATGGAACAACTCACTTGTAATATAATATAATTGTAATATATTTATCAAGTTTGATATCTTAACAATATTGTAATTTGTATTTCATTTTAGTAGAACTAATTTAAATTTAAATGACTACCTTGTAGTGTTAAGACTTTGGCTATGATACGGACTATTCTTGGTTTTTACTCATATTTCAAACTTTATTTGGCCAGTGGTAGTGACTATTCGTTTGTTGAGTGGCTATTAGGTCCTATTGTATCTTTACACCACCCACTACCACTGTTATTTAGTTTTGCATTATATGTAAATTGTTAATACATATATATATATATATATATATATATATATATATATATATATATATATATATATATATATATATCGATAAAACATTTTTATAAATATATTTATTGTGACTATTTTGAGTTTTATTTCAGTTCTACTAACCAGTATACAATATAGCAAGACAAGATTGGTATTTAATATTTTGTATTTCAGGTTATTATCTCCAGAATCAGTTGTTTCCAATCATTTGTTACTTCAAAATCTTAACTATCGTTGAGTTGGCGCCCTTCTTTTTCTCTTCTTATTGTTCTCTTTCTATAAATTTATTCCCAGTGACCTTCTTTAGTTGTATCACGTTTGATATTACCAGGTCTCATTTCGTTTCTTGTCTCATTAGCTCAGTATCCTTGCTATCGGTTTATATATTTAAAGCCACAATTCAGTGCATTGAAGCTAGCCCGAACACTCACTTGAGATTTAGTGTCTCTTTGGCCATTTAAATTTGTTCCTCTGAGCTTAGCCATATTTTAGTATTTTCATCACCTCTCTTCCAGTTCTTCTGGAATTTGGAAGTCTTACACTTCCTAAAATCCAATACTCCCGGAGTATTGAGGTTTCAATCTATCATAACCTTAATCATTTTATTTTTGGACATAGCATCTATATAAATTAAATTAATAGATTCAATAATTTTATCTTCATCTAAAGAAATAAATTTAGAAGGTTTTTCATAATGGCAATGGCCCAACTTGTAATTCAGAAAGTTTACTGAACAAAATTTGGATTGTTAGAATTGTCAGATTGTGTCTGACCACTTGGATCTAATGTCCTGTGTCTTTCACTACTATGACTTCTACTCATATTTTCTTGCCTTGTACTATTTCGTTCACTATCTTCGCAGCTTCTATTTCTTCGTACATAATTTACCTATCTGTTGTAATTAGGTCGTTCTGGATTTCTCCTATTGTTAAAATCTTGTCTATTATAATTAGTATTGTTACTGCTGTAAGCGCTGTAAAATTCCACCCGTCAAATACCGAATTAGAGGTGGGACTACTCCCGAATATTCTCGAACATAATACTTTGGTATATATATATATATATATATATATATATATATATATATATATATATATATATATATTATATATACAGGGTGTTTCAAAAAAGGTAACCCCGTCTCTAGGGTAGGTAAAAAACTGAAAAATAATTGGGGTTGGCTTAGTAAAAAATTTTTGTAAAGCCATCCGTTTTCAAGATACAGGGCGTTGAAGAAAAAAAAATTACGCATTTCTTACGATTTTGCCGAAACTACTGGCAACATTGTAATGAAATTTTATACGAATATGTTTTGGAAGCTGATACATCTCATGAATTTGTTTTTATATCTGATTCTCATAGAGGGCGCTAGTTACACGGATCATACTAAGTATTAGTCATTATAACTTTTTTAAGAGTATAATTATTAATCAAAATTTCAAGTAAACTTAAACATCATTCAATTTTACACGAAAAAGGTACTCTTGGTAAAACTCGATACTGTGTACCGTTTTCGGAATATTTTGATTTAAAAATTATGAAGTAATAATTGATGCTGGTAGTAATCATAAAGTTCTAATAGAAATACCTCTATTTTCTCCAAGTGTGCCATAGAAATTTGACATTTATTGATTATTATGACGATAAATCAACAATAATTGGAGTTTTGCAACCTTGTTATTTGTAAAATCAAATCAAAATGTATCCAAATGTTGAATACACTGACATGTTATTAACCTTAGGCGAATGTTCTAGTGCAGTTGTGACACGTTAAGCAGAAAAGTTACCAAGTGAAAAAACATTTAGAGCCGTTGAACGATGTTGTCGAGAAACTGGGAATGTGAGACCAAATAAAATAAATTTTGGTAGACCAAGAACAACAAGAACAATTAATAAAGAAAATAATATTTTAAATTTACTTGACCAAGATCCAACAGTTAGCGAAAGGAATATAGCAAGACAAACAAATACTTCTTCTTCAAGTACTTATCGGATACTGAAAGAACAGTAATTACATCCTTATCATTACAGACAAGTCCAAGAGCTCTTGCCAGATGATCTACCGGTTAGAGTGGATTTTTGTGAAACATTGCAACAAAGGACAGTCCACAATCCAAATTTTTTAAAATGCATTTTTTTTACGGACGAGGCCACTTTTACGCGACAAGGTATGTTTAACTCGGACTACGCAGTTTGTTCGTATATTAAGGAAAAAGTCTATGCTACAGAGGTAAATTCACGCCAAGAATTGGAAGAAAGAATTCAAAGTCAATTTAATGACATCATAGATGATCCTTTACCGTTTAGAAGGTTAATGGAATCTTTAGAAAAAAGAATAGACTTGTATATTCGCGAAAACGGAGGGCATTTTGAACACTTACTGTAATTGAATTTTATTTTATGTTCTTCATTAATTTAATTTTCTTCTTGTGAATTTTGTTTAATTACTAACTATTTTATACCAGCATCAATTATTACTTCATAATTTTCAAATCAAAATATTTCGAAAACTCTACACAGTATCGAGTTTTACCAAGAGTACCTTTTTCGTGTAAAATTGAATGATGTTTAAGTTTACTTGAAATTTTGATTAATAATTATACTCTTTAAAAAGTTATATTGAATAATACTTAGTACGATCCGTGTAACTAGCGCCCTCTATGAGAATAAGATATAAAAACAAATTCATGGGATGTATCAGCTTCCAAAACATTATCGTATAAAATTTCATTACAATGTTGCCAGTAGTTTCGGCAAAATCGTAAAAAATACGTAAATTTTTTTTTACTTTAACGCCCTGTATCTTGAAAACGGATGGCGTTACAAACATTTTTTACTAAGCAAACCCCAATTATTTTTCAGTGTTTTACCTACCCTAGAGACGGGGTTACCTTTTTTTGAAACACCCCGTATATATATATATATATATGTAACGGTGTTAGGAGTAAGTTTAGTTGATAAGAGAATACCGAACTGTAAAGTTATAAATAAATATATTTATATAAATTCGAACCGCTCGTTTTATTTAATCACGCTAAAGTTGGTGTCACCGTGTGAAGACAATTGATTTATTTAAAAATAAATTCAACAGTGAAAAAAAAGAGACTTTTGAAAAGTATTGTTCGTCGGGAACATCCGCGTAGTTCGGTAGTGATCGTTGTACGAAAGAACATTATGAAAGTACGTGCCTGATCAAAGATGCTGCTAGTAGAACTTTCAGTGAAACAGTTGCGTGAGCAACTAGAAGAACGCGATGAAGACTGCAGGGGGTCCAAGAAGATACTCCAAGAACGACTGAAGACTGTTCTCAATAAGAATGGAGACGACCAGAGACATTCCAGTTCCAGTCGGCAGAAGAAGCCGTTTTAACTAAAATAATTGATGGAAAATTCGAGACTGTTTCCAAAAGATTCGAGGATACGTCACAAATGATTGAAGAGTCTTCGAAAAAAAAATGATGATAAATTTGAGACTGTTTCCAAAAGATTTGATGAAACGTCTCAAATGATTGAAGAAACTTCTCAAATTATTAAAGAAACAGCTAGACAAAACGACGAGAAATTCGAAAATATGTCTAGAAGATTCGACGAAATATGTATTCAGAACAGTGAGAAGTTTGAAGAAGTCTCTAAAACATTCGATAAAGTAGAAGAGAAGATCAAACAATTAGAGATCATGATAACTAACACGAAAGTGCTACCACCAATTAATACGGTAGCTTTAGATCCGGTAGTAAAAGAGGAATCACCGAGAGACAAAACGACACATCATATGAGATTCAAATTGCCACCATTTGATGGGAAGTCCTCTTGGTCCATATACCTTAGACAATTTAAAGCTATTGCGACAGCCAATCATTGGACAGAACAAGAAAAAGCCGTTTCCTTGACTGCTGCTTTACGAGCAGATGCTGCGGATATCCTAAGATCGATTCCCAAGTGTCAAGAAAAATGTTACCAGACCTTGTTCACTCGACTAGACAAACGTTACGGAGATGCCCATCTACAACAAGTCTACAAATTACAAATAAGAAGTAGAATCCAACGAGCAAGTGAGAGTTTGCAAGAATTTGAAGCAGATATTGCTCGTATAGCGCTGTTGGCCTATCCAGAGGCACCAGACAACATTTTGGAAGAAATTGCTGTAGATGCCTTCGTCAATGGGTTGAGAGACAGTGAACTACAGAAAGCTTTACGACTAGCAAGACCGAAAGTTTTAGATGAAGCGCTCGCCATTGCCTTGGAACATGAGATAGCTAGTCGAGTTTCACGGAGCTATCAAGTACGAACCTCTGAAGAGAGTGACGAACGAAACGATAAACGTCTGGAGGAAATCGTACGGAAAGTAGTTCGTAACATGATGCCGAAGAGGCGTGAACCCATATGTTGGAATTGTAACAACGAAGGTAACATTCGCCACAAAGTGCAAGAAAATAATACAACAGTCAGAAAGCTAGAACAGATCGAGCACTGGGCTGGAAAAAGTCATTCAAATGCTGATGTTTAATCAAGACGGCCATACAGTGCAAATCGTAATCATTGTCTTGAATTAGAAGAACGACTTTGCCCCGTGAGGCGAACAACTGTTATTAATGATCAATGGCAGCCTCAACAGCTACAAGACGCTCAAGCAGATGATCCATGTATAAAAAGAGTATTGGATTGGGTGCGTCGAAGTGAAAGACCTTCTTGGCAAGACATTAGTGCATGTAGTCCTGAAGTCAAGTGTTACTGGAGCCAATGGATTTGCCTAGTGCCAAAAGATGATCTTCTGTATCGAACCTTTGAGAACGATGATGGTACACAATCTAAGCTTCAGTTCATTGTACCTAAAAGTAAAGTGTCAGAAGTATTGCGTCAGTTACATGACGGTGTATCAGGTGGACACTTTGGTATTACGAAGACTCTGCAAAAGGTTCGAGAACGGTTCTATTGGGTGAACTGTAAAGATGATGTAAGAAAATGGTGCCGGAAATGTGAACTGTGTGCAACCAATAATGGTCCAGTTGGTAAAAAGAGGGCACCCATGAAACCAATGCCAAACATAGAGTTTGGCTGCAGATCTTCCGAAGAACATGTTGCAAGCGAAGATTATGTCGACCGCCTAAAGTTAAGAATGAACAACATTCATGAACTTGCCCGACAACACATCCAGTTAGCCAGTGACAGAATGAAAGATCAATACGATTCTCGATGCAAGAATGAAAGCTATGAAGTAGGTGATCTTGTTTGGCTTTATAATCCCCAACGTCGTCGTGGCTTGTCTCCTAAACTGCAAAGACAATGGGAGGGTCCGTATGAAATTAAAAAGAGAATAAATGACGTAATATACCGAATTAAGAAGTTGCCGAAAGGTAAACCAAAAGTAGTTCACATAAATCGTCTTGCACCTTATGCTGGCTCAAATGAAACCGAAGAAGTCCGAACCCTTCAACATGAGATCAAAGATGATCGGCGACCAAGCTTTAATGAATTTATGTCAAATTACGCAGAGAGAAAGAGTGCTAGATTCGGCGTGACGACAGAAGTTCAGCAGGATCTTTTTAGTGTTCCGCATAACGTCTCTCTAGCCCACTGCGTTGCCCAAGATCTTGAGATGACTAAAGGAATCTCATCCGTATTTTATAAGAAATTTGGTCGCTTGGACGAGTTAAAAAACCAGCAACCTAAAGTTGGAAGAGTGCTGAGATTAGAAGATGGTTCTCGATCTTTGCTGTATATGGTGACCAGGAAGTCGTATACAGACAGCGCAACCTACGAGGATATATGGTGTGCTCTAACTAATTTGAAAAAAATCGTCTGCAATTACGACATTAAGAACTTGGCTTTACCCAAGATAGGCCATACACTAGATAATCTGGATTGGAAGATTGTCAGAAGCATGATTGAAGTGATCTTCCGAGAAACCGGTGTAAGAATTACTGTGTGTTGCATTAATCCGAAGAGATCGTGTCCTTCAAAGACAGTAGACTGTTATTTCTTTCTGAGGGGTTCATGCAGAGCTGGAGAGTCCTGTAGTTTCCGCCATCCTGGGCCTATAGATAGAGTTCCTGATCGGGACGCTCAGATCTAAGAGGGGAGCAGTGTTACGAACATGCATTCAGCAGCTAACAGCATCTAAGTGGCCCGCCTAACGGTCGCATCTCGAAGCACCGAGAAGTGTCGGCGATATATCAAGCGCTGTAAAATTCCACCCGTCAAATAACGAATTAGAGGTGGGACTACTCCCGAATATTCTCGAACATAATACTTTGGTATATATATGTAACGGTGTTAGGAGTAAGTTTAGTTGATAAGAGAATACCGAACTGTAAAGTTATAAATAAATATATTTATATAAATTCGAACCGCTCGTTTTATTTAATCACGCTACAGTATTGTTATTAAAATTTTGTCTATTATAACTAGTACTGTTATTAAAATGTTGTCTATTTTGATTATTGTTATTATTATTAAAATTTTGCAAATTATTACCGTATCTATTATTAATATATGATTGCCTATATTGTTGATTATTATTCTTATTATATTGAAAGTTATTATTGATTTTTCTATTATTATTATTATTCATCCTAATATCATTGTTATCATTATTACTTGCCATATTACGTCTTTGTATTCTTTGAATAAAATTAATAAAACTGTCTATTGTTTGAATATTTTGTCCAGTTACTGTTTGCACAACATCGGCATCAAAATGTCTAGATAGATTTAAGACTATTTCATCTTCTCTAAGTGGTGGTTCTAAATATTTTGCAACCGTTATCAATTTTAATGCATAATCTATCATATTTGATCTTAAATTGTGATTATACTTTTCAAAATATAGAACGTCCCTAAATCTAGCTTGCTCTAATTCACCCCAATAATAATTTAAAAATGTATTTTTAAATGTTTGAAAATTATCCAAATCATTCTCAATACTGGCAAACCAAGTTGCCGCATTGTCACTTAATGTCATTCTAATATAATCTTTAATATCATTAATAGTATTCACTAATCTTAATTTATGTTTTAAACTATTTATGTATACTCTAGGATGCAAATTTTTTATATTACCAGAAAATTTAATCCCAGTGTCATTTGTTAAATTTAAGTAAGGTCTCCCTATGTCTCTCATTTGTGAAATATCATCTATTCTCTGTTCCACATTTCTTATTTGATTACTATTTATTTGAATATGTTGTTGCATATCGTTTGCATATAACTATTTCCTGTTATATATCTATCTTATTATCTTGAATAATCCTATTTACTTCTTTCCTTTCATTTTCTATCCTTTTCTTGTAGTCATGCCGTATATTTTTTATTTCATTTGCTACTTTTTTCTCTGCAGCTTCAAGTTTTTTATCTATTTGTTTTACTATTTGTTTTACAATTTTATTATTATCTTCTATTTTCTTTTCTAATTTTTTATAATTCTTTTCCAATTTCTGTTTCGGTTTTTTTCATGTCTTTTTTTACTTCTTTTGAATTCTCTTCCAATTTCTGTTCCATTTTTTATGTCTTCTTTAACTTCTTTCGAATTCTCTTCCATTTTTTCGTATTCTCTTCCATTGTCTTGTTCATCTGCATCAGTATTGATATCAAAGCTGCCATATTGACATTTTCCGGTCTTTCTTAATACATTTCAACAATATCTTGTGGAACTAAACTCTCCTCTTGTACAGCTTGTTTCTACTTCAACATCTTCTTCATTCTTTTTGCTTCTAGTACCTTTCTTCCCTTGAGACATTTTGAGACTTTACTTATTCAAATATAATTAAAATAAAATTTATAATATTTTTTCTTTCTAATGAAAATTAATTTAATTATATGAGAGCACTTATCTTCCCAAACTAATTCTTTTAAATAGAGAGCCCCGCGGTGGGCGCCAAATTGCTATGATGTTTTGTTTGTGTATGTTTTATGAGCAATGAGTATTTTTAAATATCACATATACAGGGTGGTCCTTAAGTAATTGTACAAAAAGAAACCACAGATTCTACACTTTGAAACATTACGATTAAAGTCAACTTGCTTTAATAAAATGTTGATATTAAAAACGATACAGGGTGTTAAAGTGAAAACTTAAAATTTTATTTTTCGCTACAACTTTCATGTTTGTAAACATTTATGTATAAAAATTTACAACTGAGAACTATGTAATATCAGAAAGTATAATTTAATGCATACTTTGATATAGCCAATAGAGGGCGCCACATATGCCATATACGTGGCATACATTTGCACTTAACTTTTTTGTTCTTCAAGTTACCGGTATTTTTGATAAAAAATATTAAAGATACATTATTTTAACAAAAAAAAAATATATACCTGTTAATAATTTCAAAACTCAACAGTTTTCGATATAATCGCATTTTACAAATCAACTGCATAATTCTGATTTAACGCAATTACCGGGCAATGAAAGAAAAATAGATAAAAACATCAATACTTCTGAATTTTGTTACAAAATACCTTTAATAAAGTTAATAGTTAACGAAATATTAAATAAAATAAATATATCAGTAGGATAATTAATAATAGAATTTGATAAAGTAACAGAATAATTGGATTTTACATCACACATTTTACGTTTTGTATTAAATTAAAGTCATAATCGAAACATTTTATTTACAAACCAAATTAAGAAATAGTTAAACTAAATAACATTAAACTTTTTGTGAAAGTAAGTGTTCGATATATCCACCATTTTCTTTAATTCATTTGTCAATACATTCCATAAAATATAGTCTCATATTAAATAGCATCATTAGTTCTAAAGAAACTGCGGCAGTACTTATTATAAGTATAATAATAGGTATTCTTTTGGGATTTTTATGAATTAAATAATTATATTAATATCTCACCACATAACCAAGGAATATGACTATCGCGAACAATCCAACGTTCATGAAAGTTGTTTTTAAATACTGTTCTCACTCCCCTTTCTCTGTAATGTATTGGTGTACCATCTTGTATAAACCAAATATTTAGCCTTAAGTTTGATGACAATTCTTCAATAAATCAATAAAATCATTTTATAAAAATTGTAAATAAATCTCACCAATCAAATTTCAAGGTAATTTGCATATCCGTAAAATATTTAAAATTCATATAATTCATATTATAATGCATGCCCTATGGTTTGGTGATTATTTTTTACGGATATGCGAATTACCTTGCAATTTGAATGTCGAGATATATTTACATTTTTTATAAAATGATTTTATTGATTTATTGGAAGAATTGTCATCAAACTTAAGGCGAAATATGTGGTTTCTACAAGATGGTACACCATTACATTACAGAGAAAGCGGAGTGAGACAGTATTTAAATACAACTTTCTTGAACGTTGGATTATTCGTGGTAGTTATATTCTTGTGGTGAGATATTAATATAATTATTTAATTTATAAAAATTTCAAAAAATTACTTATTATTATACTTATAACATTTATAATAAAAACTGCAGCAGTTTCTTTAGAACCCATGATGCTATTTAATATGAGACGATATTTTATGGAATGTATTGACAAATGAATTAAAGAAAATGGTGGAAATATTGAACACTTACTTTGACAAAGAGTTCAACGTTATTTAGTTTAACTATTTCTTAATTTGGTTTGTAAATAAAATGTTTTGATTATGACTTTAATTTAATACAAAACGTAAAATGTTTGATGTAAAATCCAATTCTTCTGTTATTTATCAAATCCTATTATTTTATCCTGCTGGCATATTTAACAATTCGTTAACTATTAACTTTATTAAAGGTATTTTATACCAAAATTCAGAAGTATTGATGTTTTTCTTTAATTTTCTTTCGTTGCCTGGAGTAA
Organism: Diabrotica balteata; assembly: GCA_918026665.1. Lineage (NCBI taxonomy): Eukaryota > Metazoa > Arthropoda > Insecta > Coleoptera > Chrysomelidae > Diabrotica > Diabrotica balteata. The sequence goes on along the minus strand of OU898282.1, from coordinate 71,959,040 downwards.
TTGCGATAAATCAAAATTATGTAGTTGATTTCTAAAATGTGATTATGTCGAAAACTGTTGAGTTTTGAAGATAATAACAAGTATTTTTTTTTGTTAAAATAATGTATCTTTAATATGTTTTATTAAAAATACCGATAACTTGAAGAGCAAAAAAGTTAAGTGCAAATGTATGCCACGTACGTATCATATGTGGCGCCCTCTATCAGCTACATCAATACATCAAATTATAATTTCTAATATTTAATAGTACCCAGTTGTAAATTTTTATACATAAATGTTAACAAACATGAAAGTTATAGCGAAAAATAAAATTTTAAATTTCCACTTTAACACCCTGTATCTTTCTTAATATTAACATTTTATTTAAGGAATTTGGCTTAAATCGTAATCTTTTAAAGTGTAGAATCTACTGTTTCTTTTTGTACAATTACTTAAAGACCACCCTGTATAGGGTTCTTGTCGCGGTTCTCAAAGAATTAGTTTGTAAGCACTTTTTGAAATTATCTTTATTATTCTTATTATGAAACACACATATATATCTAATATAGACAATACAAATTTAAAACAAACTATCTTTAAATTGAAATTCTTATTACAATAATTAAATTATATTAATAAAATTTGGTACCTTTCTGTCACTGAATGCCTAAATGAAACTGTTTTCCAAAATAAAGATTTCAATCACCACTCAATGTCTTCGTTATCAGCCTTGGTTATCCTTCTGTTTGTGAAATTTCATTGCCAAATACACCACAATGTTTTAATTATCAGCTTCCACCATTTTAAAATATTTTTCTTCTTAATAGCATTTATAAATCGGTAAAATATTCTTCCTTTTTTATTGCTTTTTTGTTTATTCTTCTAATAATCTTTTTTCTCTTCCAATCTCCAATCACCATATAAATATTATAATTTTTAATCTCTTCTAATCTCCATATACATAATATAATTTTTAATCTCCAACTAATACTCTCTTAATACTAGTTTTTAATTTTCATCTAATATACTTTCCAATACTATAAAACTTTAATACCAACTACTGAATCACTGATTACTGACTATCTTAAATACTGCATAACTGACTACCTTGAATACTGCATTACTGTATAATGAATACTCTAATACTGACTATCTTGAATCCAAATCACATCGTATTTATATCATTTCAATGTTCAGGAATATCCTTGAAAGAAAATATATTCGAATTCTTCCATTGCATAGACACTCCAATGTTCGCGAAAATTCTACTACGAAAAAAACTTTAAATTCTTTCTATTGACGTCTTATTTTTGAGTCCTAGATAATTTTTTACTTCTCTATCGAGAATTTTATAGAAATTTAGGCTTCTCAGATCAGAATGTAAACTTATATATAAATTAAACATCTTAAATTAATAAATAACACTATTTTAAATCCATAATTATTATTTCAAATATCTCTTATTCACAAAAGTTCCCACGACCAAATTTACTTCAGTGTATATTTAGTTGCCTATATAGATGGCGTACTCAAATATATTTATAATATAATTATTAAAATAACCAAATACATTGCAAAATAAAAACATTTTAAACGTATTATTATGCTAATTTCTTAAGAATGCCCCCATATAAATTCTTAATATTCTCTAGTATATAACTTATAAATTATTTCTTTAATCACCATTTAAGTTCATTCTAGATTACCTTCGTTTCTCCTATATTTAATATTATATATTATATTTAATATATATATATATATATATATATATATATATATATATATATATATATATATATATATTTATATATATATATATATATATATATATATATATATATTATATATAATATATATATATATATATATATATATATAGAAAAATTTAATCTTTGCAGATAAGTTAAATAGTAAACTCTTAAATATTGGGGAAATCTGCAAAAAAAACTCTAATGTGTATCAATTATTTCACCTAACGTTTTCGCCAAAGAGAATTTGACTTCTTCAGGGCTGAAAGAGAATAAATTATAATTAGCTACCATATATTATCTAATAAAAAACATTTACCTTACCGTAAAATTTTAGAAATTGTAGCGTTTACGCTACTGATTAACCCCTTAAGAAATTTTTATTACCCGCCTACGATCGATTTTAAATCGACATTTCCTCACCCACGCGCTGTTATCGCTTTGAAAGGAAGATTGATTTTATGCGGAAGCGGAACGATTAGTTTTGGTCAGAACTCATACGCAGCCACGTCAACCGGTGAAATTTTTTCACCTTCAAAGAGACGGAATTGGAGCAAGGAAGATAATTTGGGGAAGAATATAATTCATTAATAATAATATAATAAGTAAATTTTTTAAAATCAATATTTATAAGAGTTCCACATAAAAGGAAGATTTTTTTGGCGTGCTGCAGCTCCATGTAAGTAAATCATTTAATACGTATTATCTCCTTATCATATAATCAAATTTATCATTGTATTTAGTATTTCTTTAGAGATTTATTTTTGAGATCCGAAATAATTTAAATATAAAATTTCCTTGATTTACTTGCAAATAACAGAAGGTCATTTTTTTTATATAGTTAAACTTAAATTCTGTTTTATTCCACGTCGTTATCATTAAGTTTTTTTGGTTCCCATTTTGTATCTAACTTTTTTTGGTGGAATATAAAAAGGTTCGACAAATATTGGACAGCCTTCTATATTCTGCGCATGTTCTTTTCATGGCGCAAGCCTGTCATGTCTACGAAGTAAATTCGGAAGTTCTGACATGTTGACATAACCTAATGTTTTGATGTTTTGTTTTGGTGCAGTCAATCCATGCTGCTACACCTATTGAATTGTATTTATTAAATTAAATAATAATTTTAGATTCCGTCACTTCACTTGAGAGTATTCTCTTGAGAATATTCCCTCAAGGATACTAGTAACTTTGAATCCTTAAATAGTTAGTAACCCGTGGATTTTGCTGTCACCCAGAGACCAGTGACTGGTTGTGGTTTTGTGCCCAGGATTCGTCTTTACAGCCATAAACTGATGTAGCAGTGCCAAGAGGAGTTTTTCCTATGGACTTATGGGGCTGTAAAGATAAGTTGTTTGACTGTGTAATTTTTTTTTGTTACTATCTATTTACTTTGTTACTATCTATTTACTGTTTAACTTTTGTTACTTCCTATTTAGTAGTATACCCTCTTCATATGCATATGATAAGGTAAATACCTTTGTGATAATTTAATTTTTAATAAAATATAATTTTGATATTATTGGGAGAGGGAAAATACATTACATGTTTTTATTAGGTTTTTAACTAGGATTTAGAGAGTCTGACCAGAACTCATTTGCTTTGATATAATTTTTATACTAGCATACTTTTGAGATAATGTAATTGAGATTGGGGAGGGACATAAATTTAATGTGGTTTTTTTTTTAAATATGATATAATGAGTATGGAACAACTCACTTTTTGGATGTAATATATTTAATAGAATTGTAACAGATTTATCAAGTTTGATATCTTTACAATATTCTAATTTGTATCTCATTTTAGTCGAACTAGTTAAATTTAAATTACTACCTTTTTGTGTTAAGACTTTGGCTATAATACGGACTATTCTTGAATTTTTACTAATATTTCATATTTTATTTGGCCAGTGGTAGTGACTATTCGTTTGTTGAGGGGCTATTAGGTCCCATTGTATGTGTACACCATCCACTACCACTGTTATTTGGCTTTGCATTATATGTAAATTGTTTATACACATATACCTATATACATTTTTATAAAAATATATTTATTGTTGCTATTTTGAGTTTTATTTCAGTTCTACTAACCAGTATATAACATAGCAAAACAAGATTAATATTTAGTATTTTTGTATTTCAGAGTATTACCTCCAGATTCATTTGTTACTTCAAAATCTCAACTATCGTTGAGTTGGCGCCCTTCTTTTCTCTTCTTATTGTTCTCTTTCTATAAATTTATTCCCAGTGACCTTCTTTATATCACGTTTGATATTACCAGGTCTCATTTCGTTTCTTGTCTCATTAGCTCAGTATCCTTGCTATCTGTTTAAATCTTTAAAGCCACAATCCAGTGCATTGAAGCTAGCCCGAACACTCACTTGAGATTTAGTGTCTCTTTGGCCATTTAAATTTGTTCCTCTGAGCTTAGCCCTATTTTTAGTATTTTCATCACCTCTCTTCCAGTTCTTCTGGAATTTGGAAGTCTTACACTTCCCAAATCCAATACTCCCGGAGTATTGAGCGTTTCAATTGGCTAGACCCAACGTGTGGCTTCTTTTCCACTTCTGGCTTAAACAATATATATATATATCTCCTTTAACTTTTGATTTTGATCTTGGGTTGTTGTGGTTTTCACTGGTTGTGCTTTTAGATTTTCATTTTAACGTTTAGTTTTGTTTTTCAATTTTTTTTTTGGACATTACCTTATATCTATATCTTAAATTGACTTGTTTTTGCTATATACTGTGTAGACTGAATAAATTGCTTTATTTTTGATTGATTAAATAACAATTTAGATTAATAATAAATTAATTAAAAATTTAAGTACCTAACTAAAGTTAACTATTTCACATATTTTACAAGTCCGGAGTAGCCAATAAGTTGAGTCACTACCTCGAAATAACAGTTTTGAAATTTTAGGTTCCTTAGGGTGTTGTAGCAGTATATGTCATTGGATTTCATAACTGGACCAAAACAATTAAACATTACTGGTATTGGTATCCCTTCAGAATATTAATTTGGAGTCAGAGAGTAAGTTAAACTTTACCTACTTTTACTCATTCTCTTGTATATTTCTCAGTTGTGTAATATGTCTGCGTTCAAGGTAGAGCATCTGTTAGCTCCTGAATTAGAGTATGAGTTGAGAGTCCGTCATCTAACCAGTCCATTGTTAAAAAATGTTGTACAGAATGTACCAGGTAAATATCCCGATTTTAAAGTTGAACATGGTGTTTTGTATAAACATGTCTTAAGTTCCATAGATTCCCTTACTGGAATGTCGGATTGGAAGATAGTCGTTCCAACTCCTAATAGAGCTGACGTTTTGGCCACTTTTCATGACCATCCTACTGCAGCTCATTTTGGTTTCTACAAAAACTTTCCGTCAAATATCTGAACTTTATTACTGGCCGAAGATGTGTTAAACTGTACGTAGCTATATCGCTAAATGCAAAATCTGTGCTACATGCAAACCGACAAATCTTCCCCAACCACGTTTAATGGGTAGTTATCGACGGATTGATTTTCCGTTTCAACTTCATATCGTTAGATCTCATTGGTCCCTTATCACTTCTGTACCAGTTTGGTTACTTAAAATCTGTTTTTCTATTTTGTTTACCTGGCAAAAAACCATAAGACGTTGTGCTATCTTGCCTTTTTTTATCTTATCTTAATGTTGGTTATTATCTTAGTTTATGGACTTGCTAATTTTGTTGTTTGTTTTCTCTCAAAAGTCCAACTTCATATCATAGGAGTACAGGATGGATATATGGGAATTTCCCCATCTTGAGTTCTGAGTTAAATAGATGTTTACAGAGATAATTAGGAAACACTTTAACATTTTCTTTTATTGATGTTTGCATAGGCTCGTACGTAGACTATGGCCCTAAAGCTTATGCATTCATATTCACTTACTGTGTCGGTGTTTTAGCGTGGGTTCAGGATTGATCACCCTGGATGTGTGCCCTCACTTGGCTCAGAAATATATCAATACATATTAGTTGTTCCTTGAGTGTCTCTTAGGTTGAAATTAGAATGTGTCATTTAGAATTGGATCGTTCTGATATTCAGCAGTATGTAAGTCTGTTTAACTTGGTTTGTTATCTCCTATGTTATTACCTTCTCAAAGTATTTGAGTTTTAACATATCTTATTGTATACTGTTTGTTTACCTGTCTCTCTACTAGTGATATGGATTGGTAGATGTGAGTTATCTTTATCTGTATCTTAATTGAGTTTATCTTTACCTTTATGGAGTTTATCTCATACCTGTAATGGAGTTTATTTCGTATCTTTACCTTCAGTTTGTCTCGTACCTTGACTGAGTTTATCTCGTACCTTTACCGTGAGTTTATCTCGTACCTTGACTGAGTTTATCTCGTACCTTTACCTTAATTGGTTTATCTTGTACCTTTACCTTAAGTTAGTTATCTTTATCTTTACCTGGATAAGTTATTTCTTATTTATATCTTATGAATATATATCTTATCTTCATCTTGATTATAGAGTCCTAAAAATCTGTCCTTTACTGTTCTTGTCGTGAGTAAAGAATTGGAACACGTCAATAGTACAGTTTAGGTATTACAGTTAGGATCTCTTTTATCTTTCCTTCTACCAAGTGTATAGCTGGTAGAAGTGAGTTTTGTGCATATCCTCTACCATGAGTAGATCTGGACGTGCAATTATCTTTTACCTTTTGTGCATATCCTTTACTATGAGTTGGGATTGCAGTTACCCTACTTACCTTTTTTTTAGCATACCCTATACCATGAGTATAGTGGGCTTGCTAGTATCTAAGGCACTAACAACCTTTACCGATTGTGTGCTTTCCTACCGCTGCTAGAGCAAGTAGGTGTATTGTATTATCTTTTACCTTGGATTTTCAATATGTTGTTGATATCCCGAATCATACATATATGTTTAGGTTTGTAGTTGCAACTAGTCCTGAATAATTAGGCCCTCATTGAACTCTATGGTGACGAATAGAATCTGGTCGCTCTAGTGTCAACGTTGGGTAAAGTTCATAGGACTTTGTTTGAATTTCGTTGTTATGAATGGTTCTTGGAGATATTGTGTTAGGGGTTGTTAATACACACCTATAATGTAGTTTTAACGAATGGTTGTTTTTACAAATACTTGAGAATGTAGATAAGTAGTGTTAAAAGTTAACTTGATCTGTAAGGTTATAGAATTAAACTTAAAATGTATACTTTTTTATCTTTGGTTTATACTAAATTAACATAGATTATCTCATTAAAAAAAAAATGTATGACTTCGTCTCATATTCTTCGTTCCATATTTTTATTTCGTCCTTGATTTTGTTCCAATTCCTGAGCAAATGGTTGACTGGTGACGAAAATGTTCAATTTTAACGTATCAACGTTCATTGTCAGTGTTAGATCGTTCTGCCACAAAAAAAAGTTCCTAAAGTTCCTTTTTTTTGCTGGAGATGAGGGAGAATGTAGCGTTTACGCTACTGATTAACCCCTTAAGAAATTTTTATTACCCGCCTACGATCGATTTTAAATCGACATTTCCTCACCCACGCGCTGTTATCGCTTTGAAAGGAAGATCGATTTTATGCGGAAGCGGAACGATTAGTTTTGGTCAGAACTCATACGCAGCCACGTCAACCGGTGAAATTTTTTCACCTTCAAAGTGACGGAATTGGAGCAAGGAAGATAATTTGGGGAAGAATATAATTCATTAATAATAATATAATAAGTAAATTTTTTAAAATCAATATTTATAAGAGTTCCACATAAAAGGAAGATTTTTTTGGCGTGCTGCAGCTCCATGTAAGTAAATCATTTAATACGTATTATCTCCTTATCATATAATCAAATTTATCATTGTATTTAGTATTTCTTTAGAGATTTATTTTTGAGTTCCGAAATAATTTAAATATAAAATTTCCTTGATTTACTTGCAAAGAACAGAAGGTCATTTTTTTTATATAGTTAAACTTAAATTCTGTTTTATTCCACGTCGATATCATTAAGTTTTTTTGGTTCCCATTTTGTATCTAACTTTTTTTGGTGGAATATAAAAAGGTTCGACAAATATTGGACAGCCTTCTATATTCTGCGCATGTTCTTTTCATGGCGCAAGCACAGAATAATAAACAATCAGAAGGGCCACTCTCAGATGCCGCCTTTGAAGTTTTTCAGCACGCGCGCCATGTTTTAGGAGGACACAGACATATGCTTTGTGTGGTTACGTAATTGTTTATATTTATGTTTAATTATATTATATTTATGTTATTATATTTAACAATGTTAATATAATTGTATAGTATGTCTATGATTGCCGTAAGTCAAATAACCCTGGTTAATTTTTCCATGCACACCACATAAACAACACTAATTTCTTTAAAATCCTCCTAAAACATGGCGGAACGTCTGCGCGGAGGAGATGCGCGTACTTAATTTTCCGTGGAGAGTGGGTATTCTGTTTGTTTATTATTCTGTGGCGCAAGCCTGTCATGTCTACGAAGTAAATTCGGAAGTTCTGACATGTTGACATAACCTAATGTTTTGATGTTTTGTTTTGGTGCAGTCAATCCATGCTGCTACACCTATTGAATTGTATTTGTTAAATTAAATAATAATTTTAGATTCCGTCACTTCACTTGAGAGTATTCTCTTGAGAATATTCCCTCAAGGATACTAGTAACTTTGAATCCTTAAATAGTTAGTAACCAGTGGATTTTGCTGTCACCCAGAGATCAGTGACTGGTTGTGGTTTTGTGCCCAGGATTCGTCTTTACAGCCATAAACTGATGTAGCAGTGCCAAGAGGAGTTTTTCCTATGGACTTATGGGGCTGTAAAGATAAGTTGTTTGACTGTGTAATTTTTTTTTGTTACTATCTATTTACTTTGTTACTATCTATTTACTGTTTAACTTTTGTTACTTCCTATTTAGTAGTATACCCTCTTCATATGCATATGATAAGGTAAATACCTTTGTGATAATTTAATTTTTAATAAAATATAATTTTGATATTATTGGGAGAGGGAAAATACATTACATGTTTTTATTAGGTTTTTAACTAGGATTTAGAGAGTCTGACCAGAACTCATTTGCTTTGATATAATTTTTATACTAGCATACTTTTGAGATAATGTAATTGAGATTGGGGAGGCACATAAATTTAATGTGGTTTTTTTTTAAATATGATATAATGAGTATGGAACAACTCACTTTTTGGATGTAATATATTTAATAGAATTGTAACAGATTTATCAAGTTTGATATCTTTACAATATTCTAATTTGTATCTCATTTTAGTCGAACTAGTTAAATTTAAATTACTACCTTTTTGTGTTAAGACTTTGGCTATGATACGGACTATTCTTGAATTTTTACTAATATTTCATATTTTATTTGGCCAGTGGTAGTGACTATTCGTTTGTTGAGGGGCTATTAGGTCCCATTGTATGTGTACACCATCCACTACCACTGTTATTTGGCTTTGCATTATATGTAAATTGTTTATACACATATACCTATATACATTTTTATAAAAATATATTTATTGTTGCTATTTTGAGTTTTATTTTAGTTCTACTAACCAGTATATAACATAGCAAAACAAGATTAATATTTAGTATTTTTGTATTTCAGAGTATTACCTCCAGATTCATTTGTTACTTCAAAATCTCAACTATCGTTGAGTTGGCGCCCTTCTTTTCTCTTCTTATTGTTCTCTTTCTATAAATTTATTCCCAGTGACCTTCTTTATATCACGTTTGATATTACCAGGTCTCATTTCGTTTCTTGTCTCATTAGCTCAGTATCCTTGCTATCTGTTTAAATCTTTAAAGCCACAATCCAGTGCATTGAAGCTAGCCCGAACACTCACTTGAGATTTAGTGTCTCTTTGGCCATTTAAATTTGTTCCTCTGAGCTTAGCCCTATTTTTAGTATTTTCATCACCTCTCTTCCAGTTCTTCTGGAATTTGGAAGTCTTACACTTCCCAAATCCAATACTCCCGGAGTATTGAGCGTTTCAAAATGTCGAGTTATGATGTTAGAAAACTTTAGCTAGTAACAACATAGTGGTGTTTTTTTGTTACTATGTGCAAAAAAGTTTATTTGTGAACGTTGGAAATGTATGGTAGCTTTGAACTTAAAACGCAAAGGTTTACCCAAGGACAATCGAAAAACCCAATGTAACTACATTTAAAGGAAGTAATTCTTTGAATTGTCGGCAATAACTAAATTTTTAATTGTTGTAAAGTTTGAATGTGAGCTTCCGTTTTCATAGAACGCAAGCGCCGAAACAATTACAAGTAGTTCTTTTGATATGAATGTCGTTAAGGTTCATTGGTAAAACCGATGAAGTTAGATCTCAGTCTGGGGAGATATTAGTTTAGAATTTCTAATTGAAATTCTTTTATTTTTAATTAGTAAATTGTTCATGTATTATTGTAATAATATCTTATTGAGATGTATCTAAGAAAAGCAAGGGAATGTTATCTTTTTTTGTTAATGAAAATTATTATTAAAGTAGGTTAGTTGTTAATAGATATATCAGTCAAGTTGGTTATCTGTGATGTTGTATTGTTCTTGGTATCTGATTTAAGTAAGAAGTGGTATATATCGCTTAGATTCTTAATGTCACTCTTAACATTGATGGAAAAATCGTTAAGGAAAATATAAGACATTTCAATGAACTCTCTTTTAGATTTATTGCTCTCACGGTGGAGAATAGTCATCACATGGACTATACGAACACTACAATTCTATATATATATATATATATATATATATATATATATATATATAGCCAAAAATACGACCGTATATAAATATATATATATATATATATATATATATATATATATATATATATATATAAATATATATATATATATATATATATATATATATAATATATATATATATATATATATATATATATATATATATATATATATATATATATATATATATATATATATACTTCTAGCGGTTAATATAAGCTCCGTACTAAAACGGTATTATACTAACTCCAGTAGAATATACACCATGTATATTATTATCTAAGTAGCGCTTTATGTAAACTCCGACCAACAGGTAAGATCAAGTGGACTCCGTAACTGGATAAAACATTTTTGGGATCCGTATACAGTTTTTAGCGTACACAACTAAGCTCCTGCAATGTTGTCAATAATTGTATTAGTCGTAGATTTTCAAATTTTATAGCAGGTACATTTTGGAACTAAAATTTATTTAAATATCCACCAGTTTAGTCATCGAGGAATTCCAGGAATATTTGTTTAATGTATTTAAATAGGTTATAATATAAATGGTTAACAATATAATTTTATTTTTATGTATAATAAGCACGGTGATAATTTATATTACTTGCTCTAATTATTTTCAAACTTTAGTAAGTGTCTATTATAAACTAATTAATGCTAATAAATAGTATTATTTTATAGCGTTCTAATATATAATCTATTGATTAAATCCGAATAGCTGTTTGATATTCCTTTACTTTCTCGAAGTTATATTTTAGATATATTTATATTTATTCTAACACTCGAAAGCTTATTTAATTGCCAAAACCTTCCTTCCATATTCCATTCACTTATAAGGGGCAGCACTAACATCAGTACGATAATAAGGCTTACCTATAGTCCTGGGCTGGCTAATAGGAAGCATTAGTGTAACAGTTTTATTGGTTTCGGAACTGCTACCTGGATTGGGGAAGCAGGATATCAGCATTAAGTTAATGCATACAGAAATTGTTGCTTGACCGGCGAAATATCAAATACCTGCACGACGGTAGCAGTCTGAGAAAGCAACGCAAAACAACTTATTATTAGACAATGTCATATTTTCTAATAAAATAATATTGACTTTACAACGAGACAAATTTTCTGCTATTGGACATCGAAACATGTACATAGCAACGAATTTCCTACGTCGGTATCCCGAAAAATTGTTGTAATAATGATCCGGGAAACAAAAAACTTAAGATGGAAATGGGCGCCAAGAAACTCTGCGTTAATAAACAGTAGAATAAAATACAGATTCTCAATTCAAATAGTCAAAAAATTAAAGAACAGCTTATTAAGATAGAAATAGCACCTATTTTTAATCCATTAACGGCCCAAGGTACAAAACAGCTCCTAGTTATGCTGATGATTAGATCTAGAGCTTAAATGTAATAATATAACATAGAAGATTGGAACAATTTAGATATCGCTGATAACGTTGTCACATAAAAGATAAAAGGGAGAATGCATGTAGTAAACCATAGATATATAATACAAATAGACTGACTGCTGCCATACATCCGCGCTTCCGCAATGCGACAGAGAAAACTGACAAAAATCAATCCCTGCATCTTTTTCTAATGGGACGGGTTTATTGACCACGTTTTCGATAAACCTGACAAATTAGAAAGAGATGCAGGGACTACTTTTCGTCACTTTTCTCTGTCGCACTGAGGAAAGGGATATTTATTGCAACAGTTAGTCCATTTGTATTTTATGTCTATGTATCAAACTGATATCTTCATATAACTATTAAATCTTCAAAAAGAAGAAATTGTAATATAAACAAAATTTGTTTAGTACGTGTCTAGAAAAGAACTCAAAAAAAAAGGAATTTGGAGATAGAAACGTCAACTACATGTATAGTATAAAAATCAAATTTATTCTTTTAACCAAAATGGTTACACCAAGTTGGATTGTATTAAAATATTCGGTAGCTCCAACTAACTGTACTCTACAGTATTCAATTATCCATCTCAATATGTCCGAATTTATTTTTTTTTATTTTTTGGATAGAATACAAGAAATATGACACAGTATTTATTAATATATATTTTATTTGGCGTTTCGATGTTTAAATAGGAGTTCGTTCTCAAAAATGTACAATATTATTTTTACAAGGTATTGCGTAGATACGTACAAGATGTTATTTATGTTTTTACTTTATCTGGCTGGTTATATTATAATCAATTAGTTCCCAGTTGTTCCGCACTCTGTATTGATTTGTGATATTATCCATAACAGGTTTATATATTTCTTTTTTTCACTTTTTTCGTCGTCCATATTTCATGTACATATGTTATTATAGGTCTTACGACTACATGGTAAATTCTTAATTTTGGTATTGCATGGTATATTTTTGGATTTAATTTTTTTGCTTAAAAAGGAGCGATTGCCAGTGCGATTGTATATATTCTGTTGTTAATCTCGTTTGTAATGTTTTTATTAACAGTGATTTTAGTTCACACATAATTAGATCGATGAACCATTTCAAATTTGTACTGGTCTATTGAAATAGGATGTCTTATCATGTTTCTCTTTTTATGATATATTTTTTTATCCTCGTTTATATGGAGGGCCCATTTTTTCCGCTTTTTCGTATAGAATTTATTGAAGTTTTTGTTGTTACTATTGTAGTTTTGCAACTACATAAAGTATTATTTAAATATCAATAGACTTTCTGTTAGTTTTGATTCTTCTCGTATAATTAGCCCAGTAACAGAGAGTTATTCCATCCAATAAGGGTGGAGGCTGCTCAGTCATCAAAGACAATCATTTCATTCAGTAGGGATGAAGGCTGCTTAGTCATCAAAGACAGTCGTTCTATCCAGTAAATGTGGTGGCTGCTCAGTTATCGAAGAGACGAGTTCCATTTGTCAAACAAGAGAGTCGTGTCTTGGTTAAGGGGTAGCTTTGCGCTATAGCTGATTCTTTTGTGGTTTCTGTGTGTCAAAGGAGTAAGGTACAATCTACATATTTGTTGCCAAAATTACTTTGCTACTGTATCGAGTACCGTTTGAATAATAATATGAATTTTGTTACAAATTTATCTTTTATGCTGAACTCTAATAAATCTTTTACCGCGAATTGGAAAACATGTTTTAACCTTTATTTGAAACATTTATCGTTAACGTTCAGTGGACCATTTTACGTTTATCTAAATAAGTATATACTATATTCTGTAATAGCTGTAGATTTATTTTACTATTGTATCTGTATGGGTATAATGTGTAATATAATATTATTTTGTACATAAATAAATATACAAAATCATCCTAATTGCATTACATTGATATTTATGTGGCAATTAGTTAAGTCATTAGTCTTTCCAGCCGTATCATATTTTCCCCGATTTCTTTTTTTTTGTAGACAAGCGGTTTAATTTGTGTAATATAATATCCCCGATTCGTTTCATAATATTTAGTTTTCAAAACAGCTGTAACGCTAATTCGTTCACCTCTTTTAAAAGCCCTATATATGAGTTGCGACCGATATCACAATTTTAATACCTAAGTTGTTAAGTTATTTTAAATTAAGTCTTTAATACCTAAAATTATTACTATACAAATCTGATTCGAAATATCGTCAAAAAGTAATACACGGCATGTAAAATTTAAATTTTTAATAAAAAGTAAAAGATTAGACATCACTTATGGGGTTCAAAGAACGAGTCTGTACGAAGATTGAAGTACTAATAAGACTACCGCAATCGGGCATACCCCGGGTAATGATTAATTAATTAATCGGCTAATTCTTCAGTCACCCTTTTAATATAATTTTGTCAAATTGGTGCTTTTTAGGACCAACTATTCTAATAACAACTGTTAAGGGTATATCTAGAGATAAAGAAACTTTAATTTACTTAAACTTATCAGGCATATGCGCTAAACACGAATCTGAGTTATTTCTAGAGCAGGAAACACAAATAGGGCCTAACCTAGGGTACTTGGTATAAAGCTGATCGATAAAAACCACATTATAGATATAGACATGCTATTTCTATAGGAAACAAAGCAAAGAAAAACTCAAAGTAAGAAAGAACAAAACCAGTCAGCTGAGAGAACTTTTAAACGACGTTGAGCTTGGATCCACCATATAATTAAAATACTACAATGGCTTATCCGGATGATGAACAATTGTATTTAAATTTTAAAGATACCCAAAGTCTAGAGACAAGCCAAATTTGTTACTTTGCTTAAACCTGGCAAAAACTCTAACGACCACAAAAACTATCAGCCAATATCTTTATTTTGTCAGCTATTTCAAATACTATTGAACAAGATTGTTAGTATGATTTCACTGATGTTATAAGAAACACTCAAATTAAAAGACGAAAGTGGCTATATATAGGGAAGATCATGTACATCACAAATACTAAATCTTACGCAAGACAGCAAAGACAGGCACGAAAAATAGTGGGTATCAGGGGTGGTATTTTTTAATCTAACTACCACTTACGACACCTCAAATTACAAGATATTAAAGCATATAAAAAGGACAGCAGAAAAAATGTGCGCTTTTTCAATTCTCCTAACATAGACGCTTTCACAAAAATGAACCGCCAATAATGTCATGAAATCGTTGAACTGTAGACTTTCTATAAATTCATTCAAGTTTTTCACTCAAGGTTGATGGCGTATAGACCAACGAAGCCGCAGACGTTTTTAAGAGTAACAAAGCTGTCCTTTAGATGGAAATGGATATTTAGAAATCTTATCGAATATCAGAAATCTTTCTGATATTCAATAAGATTCTGCTTTAAAGGAGGTTTATTCTCAAGTTTCAGAAACGTTTGCCTGAGACAAATTTTGGATTAAATATGTGTGTGACAAAAAACATGCGGAACTAAAATCTTTGGCAGTGAAACTCTGTACTGTACTATGTTTGGCTCAACTTATGTGTTCGAAGCAAATGAACTTTATTAAAAATCGGTACAGATCTCGGTTGACAGAGTAATAGTCTAATTTTTTAAGAAGTTTTAGAAGAAGTTTAGTTTTAGACTTATTGTAATCATTAATTTTGAAATAAATTAAACTAATGTACCCCTTCCTAAACAAGATGGCCTAGTTGCCTGGTTTCAACTATAGCGAGGGTAATATCTTGATGGGGGGGGGGTAACAACTACTGGAGGGTTTTTGGGTAGCGCCCCCCCTCCGGTTACGTGAGTGTCCGGACCACAGAAGTGTAGTAGTAGATTTTCGAAACGGACGCTTACGGAATATATTTTGTGACAGCCTGCTCTAGAAGATAAGTAGCTAGAGAACGAAAAAAACCAATTCTAGATTCGCACGATTCACTTTTCGAATATCAGCCCATTGTACGATGGCTCAAATCAAGAAAAAACTGGTCAGATCAACACATTTGCAACATATATCAGAAAAAACATGTTAATAATAAGACACTAATTTGTTTTAACGTAATTTAACAGAACTAAATACAGTAAATACAGCATACGACAACAAGGGCAAGAAACTGATAACAGAATTAATGAGACACATGCAAAAAGGTCACAGTTCACAAGATTTAGCAACGACATAGCACCAGGTATGAAATAAATCTTAAAAGTATACAACATAAAAACGCAGAACCCTTAAAAATGTCGAAGCATAAGATGAATACACAATAAATAATAACATATTTCAGTAGGCAAGATCAACAAAAGTATACTTTTATCAAGCGGACACAAATCAGTGATATACTACATTTTGACAAACAAAAATTTTCATCACAAAGAAGTATTAAACTGGAAAAACTAGTTGAGGAAAAATAATTAAAACAAACCATGAAAATTTGATGATTCGAAGGAAATCTGTCGGACTATGGCAACTGGCATGCCATCCAGAACGCATTCAGACATGGTCTCAGAGTCAGCAACAACCTTTATTGGGAGTCTTAAGCTATTATGTAGGGTACCTGTTATATACTTTATTAACACATCTTTTCAACTACTTAAAACTTACCCAGAATTTTGGTAGCTTGACTCATGTATACCTGGTAATATTTCACTGATGTTGGACTTTTTGGCCCGAAAACGTTATGTAATCTAGCCCGAAAGAATCTGTTTAATTATATACCTTTTATAAAAATGTTTTAAATTAAACTTTTGTGATTCGCGGTATACAGTTAACAACACTAATTTCATTTTCCTTGTGGATTACATTAAAGTTGCATAAAAAATGAAATAGTCTTCTTTCATACAAACTTCGACAGTTTTTAGATTTAGGTGTATTTGAACCACACCTGCTGTAAAAGATCTACCCTAAAAAGATTTATTTTACGTACAATTAGCACATTGCCTCTGGAAATGACCTGTAGTGCATGAGTCTGATCTGCCTTAGTCGTTGCGAATTATTTTTCTAAACTATATTGTTATAAGAGCTTTCTTTATTTAGCATGGGTTCTCATTCTATACCGATTTGCAGCGATAACATGAGGACTTTAATGTTTTTTAAATATTGTTCTGAATCTATTTTCTCGTGGCATCTTAAGGTATTTACTATTTAAATGATAATAAGCCACAATTAAAGGTTAAAGTATGTTTGTTTCCGTGTTAATTTCCACTTTGGAAAAGATGGTGAAAAAATTGTTCGAATAATTTAATTTTATCTGACTGATTTATATTGACAAGTCAGACATACATTATACATTTTAAAGTAGACGACTTTAAAAATGATATTACCCGTATTGTTGAGTTGCGTTCATGGGACGGCTTTACTTGTAAGATAGTTCATTCGAGTACATGAAATCAATTTTAACTTGAGAATATCCGTCAGAAAAAATCATAGCATGTAATTCGTCTTTAAAAAGACAAACACATGCCATGTTGACAGTAAAACTCTCCTGTTAGTGATTCCACAGTAAATTATAAGGGAAAAACCAGGAAAAAAACCTCATAATACTATCCCGAATAGATAGATCTCAAATATGTAAACACTTATGGGATAATGAAGATAGGGTTCAATGGAATGATTCAAATATAGTCCTGAAAGAAACGGAAGGTAAAATGAGAAAAATCAAAGAAGCGGCTCTTATTATGCTACATGAGACCAATTGTCACAAATTCCTCTGCAGAATGTAGTAGGATCTGGTTATCTATATTAAACGAGGAAGTTATTAAAGGGAACATACCAGTATTAGTAAGTCAGTAACATATAGAGAATACATTGACTATGTTTTTTAAATAACAAACATATAAAAGCTGAATTTGGTGTTTATTGAAAGTAAATTAAATGCACGACGAAATACTTACCATGTTGGGATAGTATTATGAGGTTTTTTCCCTCATAATTTACTATAGAAACACTAACAGGAGAGTTATACTGTCATCATGGCATGTGTTTGCCTTTTTAAAGACTAATTACATACTATGATTTTTGTCTGACGGATATTCTCAAGTTAAAATTGATTTTATTTAATCGAATGAACTATCTTAAAAGTAAAGTCGTTCTAGGAACGCAACTCAACAATATTGGCCATATCATTTTAAAGTCTACTTTAAACTATATAATGTAAATATAAATATAAATATAAATGGGTCAGGTAAAATTTAATTATTAGAAGAATTTTTTCACCAAAAAAAAATTGTTAAATTTACTAATGTTTGTATTTTAAGAACGATTTCCGAAGTGGAAATGGAAACGTCAGTAAACGTACTTTAACCTTTAATTGTGGCTTATTCCCATTTAAATAGTAAATACTTTAATGTTTTATCTAGATTTATTAAATCGTTCTCTTCTCTTTGTTTGCTCGTATTTGGTTTTCACTTCACTGGTTTCGAGTGAAACTTTTTTTGTGCTCTCTGAACCTTATTGAAGATATCGTTTACATAAAATAGTGAGTTTCTTATAACATAATTATATATCGTCATGATATGCTAGGTGCTGCTTTGTACCTTGAAATATCTTAAATAGGCGTATTGCCTATTTTAGTAAGCTGTGCTTTAATTTTTTGACTATTTGAATCGTGAATCTAGTTCCATCTCTGTTTTTTTACAATGACCTTTATATACCATATAAAGCCATCAGAAAGCCTAAACCTAAATTATTTAAAAATTCTAAAATAACGTTCTCTAAGTTTTCACCAGTATCAGAAAATATAGGTAGAAATCCCAAAAATCCTTTTATACCACTTAGAAGAACATAGTGAAGAATGACGGTAAGCTGATCTATGTGGGATATATCTGGTGTTAAATGAATAATTAGAGAGTAAAATTTGGCTTCTTTTATTTTGTTCACTATAATGAGTTTTAAATCTTTTAATATATTAGAAATAAATTCATCACATATTGTAGGGATAAATAGTTTATTGTACCAATGTTGCAGTTCAAACGAACTCGATAAATATTACAAATCACCTATATAATTACCATTATTTTTACAAAAATACTTCATTTTTACCACGAAACGCCAACATGTAAGAAATAATTTTATTGTCACTACTACACGTTAAAGTATGTACTTCCAATATATTTTTTTCATTTATTATTTTTAAATACCTGCATAATAAATAGGGATGGCAACGATATATACATATACATACATTAAATATACCAATATCGCCCACACAGTATTAATACAGCATTTTGGCACGTATGTAGTATATACTCCAGAATATATTACATACTATAAAATACTATGTCTAAGTATTCCTTGTCAAGGTCAGTCTCTAAATGTTTCAGCAATAATTATGAATATCATGTTTTTCTGTTAAATAAAAATGTAAGAATTATAAAAATTAAAACCTAATTTTAATTTTCTGGCCCAAGGCCATAGGCGTCTAGGCTGCCTAGGACTTAGTTTGCCCCTGAACGGTAGAATAAAAGTAGTAGAAAAGATTTAAAAAAATAAAAGCATAAACATATCTTTTCCTACTTTTTTGATAAAGAAAATTTTGTACACTTATTTTAACACTGTTACTTTAAATAATTGAGTAATTTGACCGTTACTTGATAGAAATTCATTGTATGTAACAATAAAACACTGAAAACTTTGTTTTCAAAACTTCCACAAAATTTATTTTAAACTCTTATCACTACAGCTTTCTTTTCTCAAGTGATCTATTTTTGGCATGTGTACACTTTATATTCCTTAATGAAATAGGTTGAGGAAGGAAGAACTCTTTGTCTTGGTCATTCAGAATTATATCTGTATTTTTAATTTGTTGATTTCAATAGATTCTAACAAAGATAGCTTAAGGCCTTTATTTTGAATATGAAGAATGTTAAATTCGTCATTAAAAGAATGATTATGATCTACATACGCACTTTACCTTCTAGATCATAATCATTCTTTTAATGACGAATTCAACATTCTTCACATTCAAAATAAAGGCCTTAAGCTATCTTTACTGATAGGATCTATTTTTAAGGATGACCTACGGCGCGGAAACCCCCACAAGAATAACGAATAATGTTAGGGATTTCTCTACGTGATAGAATACTCAATGCTACTGTACGCAAAAGATCAGGAGTAGCAGACGTTATTGAAAGGAACAACACTAAAGTGGAACTGGGCAGGTCATGTAGCAAGATCAGTTGATGACCAGTGGACCAAAAGAACTTTGGAATGGAGACCCCGAATACAAGCTAACAGAAATAAAGGTCGACCTCTAACGAGATGGACAGATGACATAAAAGCAGTGACTACAAATTGGATTCAGATGGCGCAAAATCGGACTAAGTGGCATGCGAGAGGCCTATGTTCAGCACTGGACGTTAGAGGCTAGTTGATGATGATGATGAAGCTATCTTTGTTAGAATCTATTAAAATCAACAGATTAAAAAACACAGATATAATTTAATTAAAAATCCTTTGTAAAAGGTATATTTTAGGCCCAAACGGGCTAAGTTAAATAGACAAAACGTTTTCGGAAACCATGTTCCATCATCAGTGTCTAGGAGTACATGAATGAAGCCACCAAGATTAAATATGTGGGTAAAAACCCGATTACATATGTTTAATTACATTTAGTTATAAATTAATGTTGAAATGATATAAGATTACAGAGTTACCGATGGATTTGGTAACATGGCGACATATGACTCCACGTTGAAGTTGCTAGTCCTGAGACGGTATGTCTTCGAGGACTATATGAGTGCAACTCAGTTGCACTCATATAGTCCTCGAAGACATACCGTCTCAGGACTAGCAACTTCAACGTGGAGTCATATGTCGCCATGTTACCAAATCCATCGGTAACTCTGTAATCTTATATCATTTCAACATTAATTTATAACTAAATGTAATTAAACATATGTAATCGGGTTTTTACCCACATATTTAATCTTGGTGGCTTCATTCATGTACTCCTAGACACTGATGATGGAACATGGTTTCCGAAAACGTTTTGTCTATTTAACTTAGCCCGTTTGGGCCTAAAATATACCTTTTACAAAGGATTTTTAATTAAATTTTTAATACATGGTATACAGCCAACTACAGGAACGTAGATTCCTTGTGAACAGATATAATTCTGAATGACCAACTTGAGACAAACAGTTCTCCCCTCCTCAACCTATTTCATTAAAGACTATAAAGTGTAAACGCATGCCAAAAATAGATTACTTGAGAAAGGCAATCAGCCGAAACAGCTGCAGTGATAAGAGGTTAAAATAAATTTTGTGGAATTTTTGAAAACAAAGTTTTCAGTGTTTTACTGTAACTTTAACTTTTGTACACTGTTTGTTATCAATATAAATGAGTTGTAACCGATATTATAAACTTGTTTACTCTGCACAAAGAGTCTCTTTATTACCTACAGTTTTTCACGAAGCAGCCTTCACGAAGACTGAAGTACTAATGAGACAGCCGCAATCGGGCATATCCTGAGTAATGATTAATTAATTAATCGGCTAATTCTTTAATCACCCGTTCAATATGATTTTGTCAAATCGGTCCCTTTCACGACCAACTATTCTAATTATGTCTATAAATATTGAGGGCATATCTAGAGATAAAAAACTTTACTTTACCTAAACTTATTAGATATACCTATGAGTTTAATACAAATGTGACGTATTTCTAGTGCAGATCTTTGCTGGCAATGAATGCAAAGAAAAACTCAAAGTGAGAGATAAAAAAAAAACTGTCAGCTGAGGAAACATTTCAACAATATTGAGCTTGGATCTACCATCTACCAGTAGATACTAGGACTGGTATTCCTAGTGGATAAGTGGATAAAAATCTAAATCATACCTAAAACACAATAAAAATACATTATAAATGAATTTCAAGCCAAATACAATAGTGCCATTAAATGCTTCAACTCTGGACTTCCTATAAATACATTGGAAATATTTTGTACTGCACACACAACTAAAAGGAAAACTGAGGACCAGAAATAATATTCTCCGCAAGCTTGCCAGTCTGGGTGACATCAACACATCCTTAACACGTAGATTAAGACTTCACATCAATACATAAACTCTACCCTATCGTAGCTATAAATATATCCAATATGCGAAGTTTATTGAAACCGTTACTTGATGAAAATTTATTTTATCTAACAATAAAAGATGTATGCATTTACACGTTATAGTGTGTAACTGAATAAGTAATGGACGGGATAATTGTTTGTCTCAAGTATAGAAAGATCTAAATCATACCCTAAACACAATAACAATAGACTATGAATCAATTTTAAGCCAAACCTCAGAAAAAGTCAGATGTTCTCCTTTTATGTCCCTAACAGAGACGCTTTCAAAAATCTAAACATCCAGTAGTGTCAGGAAATTTCTAAACCCTGGACTTGCTATAAATAATTTGAAGATAGTTTGTATCACACTTTGTCATTCACAGAACATTGTTTAAAACTAAAAGGCAAACTGAGGACCAGAAAAATAATCTCTGCAAACTTGTCAGCTAAAATTGAGAAGCGCATCCTTTCATCCTTAAAACGTAGACGCTTGCACTCTATGCTTCTGCTACCGAATATACCTTACAAGTATGGATGACACCAACACATACTTAACACGTAGATTTAGCTATAAATTAGTCAGCCAAATTCAGCGGATATTAAGACATACACACATTCATACATAAGCTCTACATTATCTTAGCTATTAATTCACCTTATATCCGAAGATAAATAGCTAGATAATAAAAGATACAAACTCTAGAATCGCAACATCAACGAATACCAGCTCAATTTATAATTAAAATCGAGAAAAAACTGACCCAAGATTATTGCAAATTTTACACTCCACGTTTATTGAATACGTATTACCCCTAAATAGAAGATAAAACATTCAGAAGTATGTAATATTGGTGAAATGGTATATTCTTCTTATATAAATTAAGCATTCTTCCCTCTTTTGTGCCGTACTACCAATTTTTACATAAAAATATCTATTTTTGCACTTAAATATTTATTTTAAGATAACCCATCCAGAATTATATGTAGTAGACAGATAAAATCAGAAATAAAATAATAAAGAAGCTGTATACAAGATATCGTAAAACAATGGATTAACTAAAAGTTCGTATTTATCGTATTCTTAAATAAAACGTATAAAGACATACTCCTGATAACAAAATACATTAGGAAATTTTCGCATATGAAAAAACACATCCAACTTGGTAATGAAATCCTTTTGTATTTATAAAGCTATTTTTAGAATAGCACGTACCTACCAAAAACAGGTATTTGGTATTATACATATCTATTACATATTGTCATGATGATCGCCAACATTCGTAACGGATGGGCACATCAAGAAGAAGAAGAATACATATTGTAATGCGTATGAATGTTAACAAAAATAAGGAGTCCGTATGAACCGTTTAAAATATATAAAATATATATATCAAGAACGCTGGCTTAATTGCATAGTTGCCAAACTATCAGAGCTTACTTAAACCGATATACTTATGGTTTCAATATACAGTGAAAAAGATCTGAACGACCCCTATAATATATACACGTGAACTAAGCGAAATACATTTATGATACAGGGGTACTTATGAGCTCCAAAATTTTTTTACGAATTATGAAACTATACATCTTAACGAATCGACAGAGCCAATATTATGGAATGGACAAGTGAGCTCCGTATATCGGTGTCCACTTGACCACGGAGCTCAATTGAACCTGAATTTTAACATGGGCGGAGTTCACTTTATGCCGTAGAGATATATATATATATATATATATATATATATATTTAAAATATATTCAATAGTTGAATAGCAGAGGTTGTATCGGTCAATAATAGGCAAATGAAAGGCATCAACTACTTCATTGATTTAATTGAATACGTTTCGCTTTTTTGTTTTCAAAAGCATCATCAGTTCACTACAAATAAAAAAATAAAAAGATTTAAAATATAAGTAAATAACCAAAAGGGTTCATACTTACAAAAACAATTTGTAGGTTTTTTTTAAAGATGTTAAAAACACTCTACGATAACTTAACATTAAAAAACTTTAAAACTAAACGATAGAATCGAAACAAAAAACACACAAGAAAAAACTAAGAGAGCACTATTGTTTATTTAATTTTTACCGATGGCTTCATCTCAATGTGGGTGTAAGCTCTTTCGACGATCCAACACAATAATCTCTTGGATTGTTTTCTATCGGTTGTAGGCTGTCATATTTGCACATGTGGCATGTGTCGTACATGTGTTTCTTTGGCAAGCAGTGAGGTACAATTATTAAAAAAGTTAGTAAACAGAACGAGGACAGCCCTATTTTTACAAAGGAATATTTTTTTCCCCTTCTTTTCCTTTCCTTTTTTCCTCGTCCTTTGTCTTTAAAAAACAAACAAACAAACAAACAAAAAACAAACAAAAAAAAATTTAAAAATAGGGAAAGAAGAAGGGGAATTAATTTTTTTTTTATTTGTTGTGTATGATGAGAGAGTGATATATCTGGCTCAAGTTGTCGATGTCGGTTCTTTTATTTATTGATGATGGATGTTTAAGAATTTGACACATTTCAAGGATAGATCGCTTATGATAATTTTTTTGTTTGCACAGAGTATTTTGGTATTACTGAAGTCGATACTGTGTTTGGTTGAAATGGCATGTTGTGCAAGGGCACAGGATGGTTTTGAAATCCTAATGTCGCTTTTATGGGACGTTAGTCGACCTTGAAGAGAACGGCTGGTCTGGCCAATGTAGCAGGAGTTGCACTCCGCACAGGGTACATGATAGACGACGTTAGTTTGTTCTAGAGGGGCCAATGGAGTTTTTGTCTTAGAAAATAACTTTCCTACGGTTCTGGTGTTTTTTAAAGCTATTTTGACAGGTAAGTTTTGGAAAAGTTTGATTAGCTTGTTCGTGATTTGTGGGAAGTACGGTAGCGAAGCATATTTTATGGTTTGTTCAGGAGTGAGAGGGGACTCATTCATTTGTATTCTGTTAGAAATGGACGCTAATGTTAGCCCATTGGGTGTTTCAGTGATGGACTGCCCATAGCTTTTGGATAATAGAAATTTATTGATAATGGATGAAGGATAGGAGTTATCTATGAGAATAGACTTCAGTAGATTGAGAGATTCTTCTTTGTAAAGCGGATGTGTCAACATGTGTACTCTAAGGCTGAGGGCTTGTACCAGGTTAAGTTTATATCTGATTGGATGTGTCGAATGGTAGTTTAAGAAACGGTTGCTAGCCATTTCTTTTCTGTACCAGGTAGTGACTAATCTGTTATCTGGAGTGCGAATAATTCGCATATCTAAAAACGGGATACTGTTCTCAACCTCCAATTCACAAGTAAATTGTAGGTGAGGATCAAAGCAGTTAAAAACTGATAAAGTGTCGTCCGTCTTGTTCGACGGGGTTACTAAAATAAGATCGTCGACATATCGTTTTACAAAGGGAACCTGGAAATCTAACTTCTTGATACTCTCATTAATAAGATCGTCTAGAACAAAGTTGACTAGAATAGGAGAAATCATGGTTCCCATCGGAGTTCCAAAAATTTGGCGATAAAATTTGTCATTAAAAATTAAATAATTGGTGTCAAAAATCAATTTTAATAATTCGGAAAAAGTTTCCCAAGAAATCGGACTGTGGGGTTGGATTTGATTCCAATGGTTATGGAGAGAAGTTAATACGCTGGAAAGTGGAAGATTTGTGAACAAGGATACTACGTCAAAACTTACTAAGACAAAGCCTCTGGGTAGTTGATAATTATTAATAAATTCACTGAACTGGAAACAATCTGTTATGTTGAAGTCATTATTATAATTGTATGCTTGTGAAAGAATGTTCGTTAGAAATTGAGCTATATTCGTGTTTGGAGCATTTATTGAAGATAATATGGGTCGCATACTTAGTTGTGGTTTGTGAATTTTGGGGAGACAGTAAAATCTAGGAGTATAGCCATTGTAATTATGGAGGGATTTGGCTAGTTTATCGTCAATAATTTTTTTGTTTTTTAGTTCAGTGATATATCGGTTGATTTTGTTGGTGTAGGTAGAAGTGGGATTACGAAGAAGTGGTTGATAGTATTTACTATCACCTAGGAGTTGCTGGCTCAGGTTAATGTATTGCTCTCTCATCATAAGGACTGTGGCATTACCTTTATCACTAGTTAATACCATTAGGTCAGAGTGTTTTTTTTTAGAAAAGTGGCCGCTTGTTCATAAACAAGATCAAAATCGGTTTTGGCGTTAGAAGGCTTATGTGAGAAGTTAGTGAGAATCCACAAGGAAAAATTCCTGTAGCTGGCTGTATACCACGTATAACAAAAAGAGGTTAATCTTTGTAAATGGGTATATTTATTTAAAAAACCCTTAAAAGGGCCACATCAATAAAACAAACGTTTTCGGACCACACAGTCCATCATCAGGTTTTTAAAATCGAAAAATGACTAAAAATAAGTATAAACCATTTAGTTAAAACAAACGAGATTGTGAAATTTTGACTATGGTTGAAAAGCAAAAGATGGTTATACTTACTAGGTCACAATGCCTGAGCCACCAAAATACTAGGGTAAAAACCCTTTAAATTACATTTAGTTATGAAAGATTGTACATTGTGTTATAAAATAACTGTGATGTTCAGTATTAAATTAAATTTGACTAGAGGTAACACATGGCTCAATCGGGTTCCAGAGCCGGTGAGAGAGAACCTCTACACTCGGAGAACAGCTGGGAACTGATTGACAAGATACTTTTGAAGGATGAAGATAACAGAATGTCAATGCAACAAAAACTATAATAGTTGTACATAGTATTACTACAGCCAAAAGATTCAACAAGTTTTGATGATTTTAAAAAAATAACAACAATCTAGGTGTTGGGATTTAAAAACTTTTTTATTTATTAATTTAGGGTATAAAAGATGTGAAATCAATGATGGTTTTATAGTCATGATTAATAGAATGACCTGTGCCTTAGGCAACTTATGTCGCTTTTCGTCGTATGGAATGTGGTCTAAAGTGTATTTAATGTTGGGTTAGCTTATATATATGAAATTTAGCCTTTTATGTTTAACACATCTAGGACAAGGTAAAAATTAAATAACAAATATTTGAAGCTAATATCAGACCTCATATTTAAATGACTTTATTTAAGACTGCTCCTATGGTGAAAAATTAATAAAATTAAGTTTAGTAAGATGAAAATCTACAGGCTGAAGAAATTAAAGTAGTAACCTATGTGATTGAATTTAAAATTGAAGAGGCTGGCTTCCTCAGAGACTAATGAGAATAAAAGTAAAGGAAATGACTGAAGAAAAGGAGGGGGGGCGGTTGAAGGAGAAAAGGAGTTAATCAACAATTAGAGATAATAGGGGTCCTTTATACTTAAAGTATCTAGCACCCTGAACAAAATCTATTTTGGTGGTATTAAATTCAGTTTGTAGAAACCTGAAATTTGTTGTATAAGTGTGCTACTAAGTTGTTGACTGAGAGAAGGTGGACAATGGTAGATAAGGATTCTTTGTAATATGGTAGATTATAAATTTTAATAAATTGTTAGATAATGTTTGAGTGATTACTAAATTAAAACTATTGGATACATGTTTAATATATGAATTGACCAAGAAATAATGAAAGAGAACAGAATTGACAGGAATGTGATGTAGAAGTGAAGAGTGGATAAGATAGTGATATGTTGGTATGATGGATGTGGATGGTTCTGAAGTTAACATTGGGGTCGAAAATTTGTGAGAGGAAGGTTTGGCAATATTGGAGAGAATGGGTGTTTGAAGAAACACAAGATTGTGTAGGATTAAGGTGTTGACGTTTGTATAGGAAAATAAGGCAGAGAAAGTAGGGCAGTATTGTGAAGTGTGAACTATGAAAAAAGTTGACGATGTAAAGGTTAAAAGTCACGGTTGAAAGATACATGGCGATTAACGCAATTGGGGCTATTTTGTTTTTCTTTGACTATTTCCAAGTCTTCATATAGATCTAATTTTAGAAAAATTTTTGGGGGAATATTATGTAACAAAGAGACATCTTCTGGGATGTTGAGGGTATGTTTATGTTGTGCAAGATGTTGAGAGAAGGTGGAAGTGTTCTCTTTTTTAGTGTGTTCTAAGGAACGAGAAGTTAGTGATCTACAGGTTCTACCTATATATGTAGCATCACAATCAGAGCACTGTAATTTATAAACACCACTACGATCCATGTAGTTGATGGGATCTTTTACATATATAAACACCACTTTTTTAAATCCCAACACCTAGATTGTTGTTATTTTTTTAAAATCATCAAAACTTGTTGAATCTTTTGGCTGTAGTAATACTATGTACAACTATTATAGTTTTTGTTGCATTGACATTCTGTTATCTTCATCCTTCAAAAGTATCTTGTCAATCAGTTCCCAGCTGTTCTCCGAGTGTAGAGGTTCTCTCTCACCGGCTCTGGAACCCGATTGAGCCATGTGTTACCTCTAGTCAAATTTAATTTAATACTGAACATCACAGTTATTTTATAACACAATGTACAATCTTTCATAACTAAATGTAATTTAAGGGGTTTTTACCCTAGTATTTTGGTGGCTCAGGCATTGTGACCTAGTAAGTATAACCATCTTTTGCTTTTCAACCATAGTCAAAATTTCACAATCTCGTTTGTTTTAACTAAATGATTTATACTTATTTTTAGTCATTTTTCGATTTTAAAAACCTGATGATGGACTGTGTGGTCCGAAAACGTTTGTTTTATTGATGTGACCCTTTTAAGGGTTTTTTAAATAAATATACCCATTTACAAAGATTAACCTCTTTTTTTTCATTTTTTTTTTTTTTTAGTGAGAATGTTGTTGGCAGAAGATCTTAATTCGAGAAGGTCGTTGGTTTCAGACTGAGATAGTATGTTTTCTATGTCAGCTACGAAATTACATACAGAGTAATCCTTGAATGAGGGTTGTAATCCGAACTTTGGTCCGAGAGAAAGAAGTTTGAGGACATTATTGGGTATTTGGATGTCTGTGAGATTTTTTATCCATTTTTCGTGGAATGGTAAACGATTGAACGGAGTGGTCCCAAGCTTGTTTAATTTGTTTTGGAGATGAGATAGAGATTTATGTAGGTAGAAGTTGTATTTTTTGATTAGGAAAGATTCATACTGATCCAAAATGTTGGAGGGAAGAAAACGTTCAAGTTGGATGAATATGTTTGACAATTGTCGATGAATAAATGCTATATCAGAATGTACGGACGAAATATTGAAGTTTAATAATCGTGGTCTCACCTGCATGTTAATTGAATCAGCTCTTCTTGTCAGTTTGTTAGACAGGGAACCCAAAGTGGACTGCATAAGGTGGTCAGTGCGATCACTAATAAAACGTGGGTATTTCTTTGTTTTCCTGCACTGGATCAAAAAAGTCTTTTTTGCTTCGGCTCTCGCTAACTTCTCGTTCAGTTTGCTCCATTTCTTAAGTAGTATCGTATAGTTAAGGCCATAGTTTCGTCTGATGGTCACGAAGAATCTCTCTGTATATGTAGACATAGCAAAAAATACGACCGTTAATTAAATTTAAAATATATTCAATAGTTGAATAGCAGAGGTTGTATCGGTCAATAATAGGCAAATGAAAGTCGTCAACTACTTCATTTATTTAATTGAATACGTTTCGCTTTTTTGTTTTCAAAAGCATCATCAGTTCACTACAAATAAAAAAATAAAAAGATTTAAAATATAAGTAAATAACCAAAAGGGTTCATACTTACAAAAACAATTTGTAGGTTTTTTTCTAACCATTTCTAACATCCATTTCTAACAGAATACATTCCATACGTCATTACATACGTCCCTTTCTAACAGAATACAAATGAATGAGTCTTCTCTCACTCCTGAACAAACCATAAAATATGCTTCGCTACCGTACTTCCCACAAATCACGAACAAGCTAATCAAACTTTTCCAAAACTTACCTGTCAAAATAGCTTTAAAAAACACCAGAACCGTAGGAAAGTTATTTTTCTAAGACAAAAACTCCATTGGCCCCTCTAGAACAAACTAACGTCGTCTATCATGTACCCTGTGCGGAGTGCAACTCCTGCTACATTGGCCAGACCAGCCGTTCTCTTCAAGGTCGACTAACGTCCCATAAAAGCGACATTAGGATTTCAAAACCATCCTGTGCCCTTGCACAACATGCCATTTCCACCAAACACAGTATCGACTTCAGTAATACCAAAATACTGTACAAACAAAAAAAATATCATAAGCGATCTATCCTTGAAATGTGTCAAATTCTTAAACATCCATCATCCCTAAATAAAAGAACCGACATCGACAACTTGAGCCAGATATATCACTCTCTCATCATACACAACAAATAATAATAAAAAAAATTAATTCCCCTTCTTCTTTCCCTATTTTTAAATTTTTTTTTTGTTTTTTTTTGTTTGTTTGTTTGTTTTTTAAAGACAAAGGACGAGGAAAAAAGGAAAGGAAAAGAAGGGAAAAAAAATATTCCTTTTTAAAAATAGGGCTGTCCCCGTTCTGTTTACTAACTTTTTTAATAATTGTACCTCACTGCTTGCCAAAGAAACACATGTACGACACATGCCACATGTGCAAATATGACAGCCTACAACCGATAGAAAACAATCCAAGAAATTATTGTGTTGGATCGTCAAAAGAGCTTACACCCACATTGAGATGAAGCCATCGGTAAAAATTAAATAAACAATAGTGCTCTTTTAGTTTTTTCTTGTGTGTTTTTTGTTTCGATTCTATCGTTTAGTTTTAAAGTTTTTTAATGTTAAGTTATCGTAGAGTGTTTTTAACATCTTTAAAAAAACCTACAAATTGTTTTTGTAAGTATGAACCCTTTTGGTTATTTACTTATATTTTAAATCTTTTTATTTTTTTATTTGTAGTGAACTGATGATGCTTTTGAAAACAAAAAAGCGAAACGTATTCAATTAAATCAATGAAGTAGTTGACGACTTTCATTTGCCTATTATTGACCGATACAACCTCTGCTATTCAACTATTGAATATATTTTAAATATATATATATATTATATATATATATATATATATATATATATATATATATATATATATATATATATATATATATATATATATATGTATATATATATATATATATATATTATATATATATATATATATATATATATATATATATATTATATATATATATATATATATATATATATATAT
Source organism: Diabrotica balteata (assembly GCA_918026665.1). Taxonomy (NCBI): domain Eukaryota; kingdom Metazoa; phylum Arthropoda; class Insecta; order Coleoptera; family Chrysomelidae; genus Diabrotica; species Diabrotica balteata. The sequence goes on along the minus strand of OU898282.1, from coordinate 71,927,931 downwards.
ATATATATATATATATATATATATATATATATATATATATATATATATATATATTATTGTGATATTTAAAGTCTTGGTGCGCCAAGCAATAATTAGCTAATTAATTTTTTTATTAATAAAAATTATTTAAATGATATGATTATGACTCTATCACAATTTTTAATTCTTTTATCTCAGGGTTAAATTCGTGCTTCAATATCTATGCTATTACATGTGAAAGGTAAGGTCCAAAGAATACCGGAATAATAAAAAACACATATGATCTAACACTATATATTGAAATAAAAATAATGAAATAATTCACACTCAAAAGTTTTCAATAAACAAAATCTCATATAATGATTCTCAAAATTTTGTTCTACGTACGTGAACCTTCAAAATTAATGGTACAAACAATATTAGTTGAAATCTCAAAATCCAAGTATTACTCTAAATCTCCTAATCAAAATATTTATATCCTTTCTAAATTAAGTGTAAAAATTGTGTTATCAATGAAAGAAAAACTGCAGAAAACAAAACTATCTCTCTCTGATGATGAGTGGTCCAAATCCTTGTTATTTGTAGACTATAATATTTACTCGTTGCCGCTCCCTAAGTAATCAGCAATCTTACAATAAACTATTGCAAGTATCTCGTCCTTAATGATCTCCTTCAAATGCACGAATCGTTCAAATTATGCTAGCTTCTTCTTCTCTCAATAAACTGAATCTCTCGTTGGCCTGAGTGAAAAATGACTCTTGGAATATCTTTTCTTTACGATAAACTGAATCTCTCGTTGGCCTGAACAGTGACTCTTGGAATATAAGTAGAAAATATAACTTACAATCTTTTACTGGATCACCTTCTGTCAGATACCCTAACTACACGAAAACTCACAAACTTTCACTGCTACTGCTTCCTACCTCTGAGAAACTACCCGAGAACAACGGCCGTTCGCCTTCTACCCTTGGAAACCAACTGACTATCTTTTCTCACTCAAAAATCTAGCTAAACTTTCATTCCTACATACCTATCCCACCTTTTTCAATCTCCGCCAATCAAAGCTCGTCACAATTCCCCCATTTTTTCATTTCGATAACAAAAAAATTTTTACCTATAATTATAAAATTTCCTAAAACTTATTTACAAATAATATTTTTCTACAATTCTTAAAAACTAACAAAAACCTCTTTCTAAATTCTATTTTATTGACCTTAATCACTGCATTAATGTATTTGGAAAAACCCGGTTCAATTGTCTTTGGATTTCACTTAAAATTATGCGGGTCACTCAAGTATAGTATAACAAGGGAAATAATTTATGCATAGCTTACATTTTGTTTAATACAGGTAATCCAAAAATTTAAAAACTTTCCTTCTTCGAAATGTTTGTTGGTTATACTTTCTGAATTATTTTAATGTTTTTTGAACTTTGAAATATTTTAAACAAACCAATATTTTTCTCGATTTTATATATCATAACAAATCCCCGCCATTTGATCTGCCGAAAACTCTTTGTTAAATTTTAAAAATGACAAAAGTTTTCTAGGATCAAATTATTTCACTATGTTATTAAAATCTACTTATGATACTGATAAATGTCGTGAATGTTAAAATACCCCGTATATTGCCTGTCTTTATACGGGATTGGATATATTTTCGTTTTAAATTTTTCCAAGTATTTTCCCTTAAAAGAAAGTTCATAATTTTTAGCCACTCGGTTTATTTCATTAACAAGATCTCCATGGTTTCCTAAAATCTTCTCTATTTTCTTTCCCATGTTTTCTCCACAATTTATTTTTCTTTCATCCTCCTTTTGTTCACATGTGTTCACTGTCCATAATACTTCTTCACAAAATTCTGGATTCTCGTCCATCAGTGCCATTTTTTCTTCTGTTTTCTTTTTATCCTCTAATTCCCTTTGGTATTCCGAGCACCATGTTTCTATTCCTTTCATTTCTCTGATGATACCTTCTTTTTCTTCCTGCTTCCATTCTGTTTTATCGTCGGTTGCCAACAATTCTTCTGTACCTTCTATTTCCTGTTTTTCGCTTGTCTCCATCTTATTTTCCTGCTTTCTTTTCGAACTCTTCTTCTTTTTCTTCCTTCTCTTTTTCTCTTCTGTTAGATTTTGTTCTTGTACTTTCGGTTTATCCTCTACAGTCATATCGATTTCTTTGCGTTTTTCCTGTGCATTGATCCTTCCAGAATTTGTTTTCCTATCTGTTTGCTTTTCTTCTTCTGTGTTGTCTGGTTCTGCTCTGATTTCCAGTTTATTTTCCGAAAAATTTATGGTGATATCTTTTTTCCTCAATTCATCAATTCCCGCTATCATATCATGATTTAAATCTTCAATCACCACACATTTCATAATATGGAATTTGTCTCCCACTCTTATCTGTACTCCCAAACCTTCGTTTACTGTCGTCAAATTTTTATTGTTTGCACCCACTAAATTAACCCTAGGAATCTTATACACAAATCTGTCCAAATTTAATTCTTTTACTAGTTTTTTATTGATTAGCGATATCTCCGAGCCAAAATCAATCACAATTTTAATCGCTTTATGTTTTATAAATGCATCTAAAAATATTAGATTAGAATTAGAAATTTGTCTTTCGTTTCCTATTGCTACATGATTCATCTCCCTTCTATTTTGTTGTTGGAAGCTCTGGTTATTTCTATCGTCCCTTTGTTCGTTAGTATTCCTATTCGGAGGATTTTGTGCATCTCTATTCCTGTTGTGATTTTCATATGTTCTATGTTGTGTGTCATTCCTGTTATCGTAATTTTGTTGTCTATTGTAATTATTGTAATTTCTCGACCTATATTCGTTTGTTGATCTGGGATGTCGATTTCTCTGGTCATAGTTTGATGAATACCTTCTTTCCGGTCCATTATATTGATCATGTTGTCTTCTATTTCTCATTTCTCTTCTTTTCGCTTCTTTTAATTGAAGGAATTGGCACAAACTATCAATATCTTGATAGTTTCTTAAAATCACGTGATCTTCCAACGTTTCCTCAAAATGTCTGCTGATCATTTCTACCAGCTGTTCGGTAGAATATTTGTATTCCAGGTATTTTGAGTTGTTATATATCTGCAAAGCATATCTTTCTTCAGATATTCCCATTTTTTCGTGATATTTTCCATTCTGTAGCTCTTGATTGATTTCTCTCTGTTTATTTTTCCCCCAGAAATAGTTGAGAAATTTATTCTCGAAATCTGTCCAATTTTCAAACTCATCTTCTTTACTTTCATACCATAACGCTGCTCCTTCTTTCAGATGGTTTCTAATAGTTTCTTTGCAATCCTCAAAATATCTAATATGTTGCAATTTGGTTTTCAAATTTTTAACAAACGGTACTGGGTGTGTTTTTCTAATATCCCCGCCAAATTGTATTTTCGCCTTGCTTGTTCCATAGGTAAACATTTCCCTTTTTTCCCCGGAATTTTGTTCCTTCTTGATTTCCTCCATTTTTCTTTCTATTTCTCGCAAGTCTTCTTGTAACGCGTTTTCAACTTTTGTTTCTAATTTTTCTAATTCCTTTTTCTGGACAGTCTTATTATTTTTCATTTTAGTTTCTATTTCTTCTCTCTGCATCTCTGGTTTCCTCTCTGTTTCTTCTCTAACTTTTTCTTCATTTTCATATTTGTCCAAACACTTTTCCATTTTCCTATCATTTTCTTCTAATTTCTGTTCTATTGCTTGTCTTGTTTTCCGTTGGTTTTCTTCCATTTTTAGTGATGTTTCTTTTTGGTTTTTCGCTGCTGTTTCATTCATTGTTTGTTTTGTCTTTTCTTGGTTTCTATCCATTTTCTTTCATGTTTCATTTATTGTTTGTGAAAATTCATCCATTTTTCGTAACGTTTCTTTGTGAATTTTATCCATTTTCTCGTAATGGAGTTGCATTAGTTGAAATATTTTATCTATTTCTGATGATTCATTTCTCTCCTTAATTATTGTAACATTTCCTTCGTTATCCGATCCTTCTTCAACAATTGTTTCCTCTTCTCTGTTGTCCTCCTTCCTTTCTTGCATTTTGCTTTGACTCCTTGTGGTCGACATGTTTATTTTCGTTATTGTTTTTGTCCCCGCCAAATGTGAAATTTTACAACACTCTATATGTTGCAGAACACGACAAATATTTCTCCCCAATTGTATTAAATTTTCACGACAAATATCAAATATGCAATCAGTAAAATTCAAATAATTTAAAATAAATATCAAATGTACGATTGGTAAAGAAAATAAAATCAAATAATTCAATAGCAGTAAATATCAACTAACTACGATCAATCAATAAATCAAATTTATATTCCCTGTAAAAAATTGTCAAAATACTTTCAAATTCAAATTCCCTCAATGTTATATGTTTTTATCTCTGGATCACCTGTACTTATTCCAGATCTCTTTCCCTTCCTTCAAATGTAAAGCTGCGATATTTTCCAGCCCCACGTTGGGCGCCAGTTATTGTGATATTTAAAGTCTTGGTGCGCCAAGCAATAATTAGCTAATTAATTTTTTTATTAATTAAAATTATTTAAATGATATGATTATGACTCTATCACAATTTTTAATTCTTTTATCTCAGGTTAAATTCGTGCTTCAATATCTATGCTATTACATGTGAAAGGTAAGGTCCAAAGAATACCGGAATAATAAAAAACACATATGATCTAACACTATATATTGAAATAAAAATAATGAAATAATTCACACTCAAAAGTTTTCAATAAACAAAATCTCATATAATGATTCTCAAAATTTTGTTCTACGTACGTGAACCTTCAAAATTAATGGTACAAACAATATTAGTTGAAATCTCAAAATCCAAGTATTACTCTAAATCTCCTAATCAAAATATTTATATCCTTTTTAAACTAAGTGTAAAAATTGTGTTATCAATGAAAGAAGAACTGCAGAAAACAAAACTATCTCTCTCTGATGATGAGTGATCCAAATCCTTGTTATTTGTAGACTATACTATTTACTCGGGGCCGCTCCCTAAGTAATCAGCAATCTTACAATAAATTATTGCAAGTATCTCGTCCTTAATGATCTCCTTCAAATGCACGAATCGTTCAAATTATGCTAGCTTCTTCTTCTCTCAATAAACTGAATCTCTCGTTGGCATGAGTGAAAAACGACTCTTGGAATATCTTTTCTTTACGATAAACTGAATCTCTCGTTGGCCTGAACAGTGACTCTTGGAATATAAGTAGAAAATATAACTTACAATATATCCCACCTTTTTTAATCTCTGCCAATCAAAACTCGTCACAATTCCCCATTCTTTCATTCCGATAACAAACAAATTTTTACCTATAATTATAAAATTTCCTAAAACTTATTTACAAATAATATTTTTCTACAATTCTTAAAAACTAAGAAAAACCTCTTTCTAAATTCTATTCTATTGACCTTAATCACTGCATTAATGTATTTGGAAAAACCCGGTTCAATTGTCTTTGGATTTCACTTAAAATTATGCGGGTCACTCAAGTATAGTATAACAAAGGAAATAATTTATGCATAGCTTACATTTTGTTTAATACAGGTAATCCAAAAATTTAAAAACTTTTCTTCTTCGAAATGTTTGTTGGTTATACTTTCTGAATTATTTTAATGTTTTTTGAACTTTGAAATATTTTAAACAAACCAATATTTTTCTCGATTTTACATATCATAACAATATATATATATATATATATATATATATATATATATATATATATATATATATATATATATATATATATATGTATATATATATATATATATATATATATATAGAGAGAGAGAGAGAGAGAAAAAACAATTCTGCAGAAAAACGTAGAAATTAAAATAGCGAAGAAGACCCCGCCCACTCTGCGCACAGGACCAATCACAAGAAGCGCTTCAAGGTATTTAAACTTATCGAGCAGCGACCGAGAAATCAGTTCTCTTGAAACATCAAGACGAAGCAGAACTAATCTGACTTGACAATGGCAAGTGTGACCTTACCGAAACGTCGTCAAAACAATGGTTTTTCTAAAAACCAAAATTACTTAACGCGGAGTCAAACCCGGAAAACAATAATTTTTCTGTTAACAATTATATTTTAAATCACCCTGTATATTTTTAATGTGTAATTTTATTGTGTTTTAATTGTTTCGTTGTTTTTGTTTGCTCTGTTTTTATATTTTTACATTTAATTACTAGTGACCTAGGTACTTTTAACAAAAACTGTCGGTCCTGTTTTGAACAAATTATGTTCAACTTGTTTAAATACTTTCCACTCTAAATCTGTAAGTGAGTCACTTTTTATTCAAACTGATTTTTATATAACTTTTATTCAAATTTTTAGTTGTCTCCTGATGAAGCTGACAAAAAATCAGCGAAATATAGAGGATTAAAAGAAAAAAGAGTTTTTTTTTTAATAATAACAGACCGCATACCCGATATTCCAACACAATAAATTGTATATATATATATATATATATATATATATATATATATATATATATATATATATATATATATATATATATATATTCCATAATATTGGCTCTGTCGATTCGTTAAGATGTATAGTTTTATAATTCTTAATAAAATTTTGGTGCTCATAAGTACTCCTGTATCATAAATGTATTTCGCTTAGTTCACGTGTATATATTATAGGGGTCGTTCAGATCTTTTTCACTGTATATTGGAACCATAAGAATATCGGTTTAAGTAAGCTCTGATAGTTTGGCAACTTTGCAATTAAGCCGTAGAGCTCCAGCGTTCTTGATATATACATTTTATATATTTCATACGGACTGCTGATTTTTTTTATCATTCATATACATTACAATATGTAATAGATATGTATACTACCAAATACCTGTTTTTGGTAGGTACGTGCTATTCTAAAAATAGATTTATAAATACAAAAGTATTTCATTACCAAATTGGATGTGTTTTTCATATGCTGAAATTTCCTAATGTATTATGTTAACATGAGTATGTCTTTATACGATTTATTTAAGAATACGATTAATAAGAACGTCTTTTATTTCATCTATTGTTTTACTATATCTTGTATACAGCTTCTTTATTATTTTATTTCTGGTTTTATCTGTGTACTACATATAATTCTGGATGGGTTATCTTCAAATAAATATTTAAGTGCTAAAATTGATATTTTTATGTAAAAATGGGTAGTAGTGCACAAAAAAGGGAAGAATGCTTAATTTATCTAACAATAATATACGACTTTACCGATATTAGATACTTCTGAATGTCTTATCTTCTAATTAGGGGTATATGTAATCAATATAAGTGGAGTTAGTGTCAAATTTGCAATAATCTTTATAAGCAATAGCTTACTGACTGTACTTTATATGTTCAATGCAATTAATTAAACCTTGTCACTTCAGAAAAGAGCGATTTTAATGGCAAGTCAACTAAGAAGGTGTGATGAATCTTGTACTGCCCCACATTTGCACAGGTTAACCGGCATTTACAGGCAAGAGTCCTCCTGGCAGATTTTAGAAAGATAACTACCATAAGGAAATTCCTCTCGAGGGTTCAGATGGCGAGGAGCAGCTTATCTTTTTTTTATATCTTGCTGTGTGTATATGTGTTGATCTGGTCAGTGTTTTCTCGATTTTAGACATAAATTGGTCTGGTATTCGTTAAGTGGATGTTGCGATTCTAGACTTTGTATCTTTTATTCTATCGATACTTATATTCGGATATGAGGTCAATTGATAGCTACGATATTGTAGAGCTTATGTATGGATGTGTGTGTCTTAATGTCCGCTGAATTTGGCTGACTAATTTATAGCTCAATCTACGTGTTAAGTATGTGTTGGTTTCATTCATACTTGCAAGGTATATTCGGCAGCAGAAGCACAGAGTACAAGCGTCTACCTTTTAAGGATGGAAGGATGCGCTTCTTAGTAATTTAACTGACAAGTTTGCAGAGATTATTTTTCTGGTCCTCAGTTTACCTCTTAGTTTTAACAAAGTTCTGTGAATGACAAAGTGTGTTTCAAACTATCTTCAAGGTATTTATAGCAAGTCCAGAGTTTAAAAATTTCATGATACTATTGGATGTTTAGATTTGTGAAAGCGTCTCTGTTAGGGACATTGAAGGAGCACACCGGACATTTTCTGAAATTTGGCTTAAAATTGATTCATAGTCTATATTTATTATGTTTAAGGTATGAATTAGATTTTTCTCTACTTCAGCAACACAAGTTTTTGTTGTGCAACAATATAGATGTATCGTCTACCTAATAAAAGTTCTAGTATTTACTGATATCTTCTTCTTAAAGTGCCTATCCGTTCCGGATGTTGGCGATCATCACGGCTATCTTTACTTTGTTCACTGCAGCGCGGAACAGTTTAGTGGTAGTCGTGTTATACCACTTTCGTAAATTTTGAAGCCAGGAAATGCGTCTTCTTCCTGATCCTCTCTTACCATTTACCTTCCCTTGGAGAATCAGCTTGAGAAGGTCGTAACGTATTTACTGGTATGTGTTGTGTAAATAATAAACAGTGTAGGTGCCATTAAGCTACCCCAAAGGAGACCGTTCTTCTGCGTTCTCCATCTGTTATTTTTACCATTAAGTAATACGAAAAATCTTCTGTTGTGTAGGCATACGCGGATAATACAAGTGAGTTTATTACCTAAGGAGATGTCACATAAATTTTAAAAATGCCCTCTAATTTAAGGTGCCGTAAGCGGCATTTAGATTGCCAAATACCACTCCTCATACCTGATATCTTTCGTACCCGTCTTTGCTGTGTTGTTCAAGATTTAGTATTTGTAAAGTACGTGATCTTCCCTGACTATAACCACTTTAGTCTTTTAATTTGAGGTTTTCTTCTATTATCAATAATTGAGGATCACGTGCAGAAGTATTTTTTATAACTGACAAAATAAATAGATATATTGGCCGATAGCTTCTGTGGTCGTTGGAGTTTTTGCCAGATTTAAGTAAGGCAATAACTTTGTCTTTACTTTGCTTATCTGCAGACTTTGGATTCAGCCACTGTTTTTTTTTTTGTATTTTTGATCCAAATTTTAGAATTAGTTTTGTGCTCATATCCTTAGTCATATTGTTCATTTTATACGTAGATAGCAGATCCAAGCTCAACACCGTTGAAAGATTCCCTCAGCAGACTGGTTTTGTCCCCTCATTTTAAGTTTTTCTTTACGTCTTTGCTAGCATTTATTATGTGATTTTCAGCAATCAGCTTAATACCAAATACTTTATGTTTGGCCTTCAATGTGTTTCCTGCTCTAGAAATACATCACATTTGTTAAGCGCATATATCTGATAAAGTTAAGTAAAGTAAAGTGTCTTTATCTCTAGATATTCCCTTAATATTTATAGACATAATAAAGATAGTTGGCCTTAAAAGGGCCGATTTGGCCGATCTTTAAACCCTATAAAAATGGCTAATCTTTTACTATTCATTAAAAATTTAAATTTTACATACTGTTACTTTTAGACAATATTTAGATCAGATTTGTATAATAACTGTAGTTAATATAGAGTCTCTTTGTGAAAAATAAATGATTATAACATCGGTCACAACTCATATATGGATAATAACGAAATAAGCGGTTAAAATAGGTGTACAAAATTTTAACTACATATATCGGCGCCATTGTTCAGGAGTTGGGTTTATCTCAGAGATCAAAGGTTATGTTACATGCATATTCCAGGTTCTATTTACGTATTTTCATTCCTAAAAAAGTATATTTATTAATTAGCAAATTAAAAAATAAATACATAATTCTGAATGGCCAACTTGAGACAAATAATTATCCCCTCCTCCCCTCTATTAATTTTCATCAAGTGACGGTCGAATCCATCACTTACTAATGAGTAGAAAAAGACATTGTTATGCTTTAGAGTACGGCTACTTTACTAAAAAGTACGCTTTGCTTTTGCCAATTGTTTTTTCACTTTATCAGCGATGGGTCTGCCTTTTCCTCATCAAAAGTTCTCCCTCGTTATAGTAATTCTAAGAAATTCAGATTTCACTATATGCTCTACATTTGATTTTATCTCCTATAAATTTACAACTATGACGAAATTTTTATAATATTTTATGCATTAATATTAAACTGGTGTAGAGTACTTTGTAGATAATATTTATTTGTTTTGAGTAAAAGAATAAATATTTGTGTGCTCAGTGTTTTCTAAGTCTGTCAAGCATAAACAGGCGTCCATATTAGATTACACATTTATTAAGAATGTCCAATCTCTGAATTAAAGATTTTATCTCAAAATGTGACTGTACTTTATACAGATATTATTCTTTTCTGAGATACCGCTATAAATATGAATTTTGAATTTTGCAATGATTTTTTAAAAGTGTTAGAGAATAATGCTGGGAATAAGGTTCAATGCGATTTTATATTTTATTTCACGTTTTAATATTTAAATCTGAGTTCATTTTTCGAAAAACTATAAACTTGTGACACAAGTTGCTAAACAAATTGCTATATAACGGTACGAGGCAATATTCTTGTGCTGTGAAAAAATCATCATATTTGCTTTACATTGCCGTTTTTGCTGCCGTATCATATTTTAGAAAAGTATTCTGATTTATTTTATAGACAAGCGATAGTGGATATGCAAAATTCGTCTAATAATATTGTTTTAAAAACAGCTGTGCTTCTATGCTCATTCGTTCACCTTTTGTAAAGTAACCTGAGTTATAAATAACTACTTTTTTGTATTTTTAGGAGGCATACTTTCGGTATACTTCTACCGGGTATATTTTAATGTGTGAATATTAGGGATTTATATAATCTCTTTGTGTATATAATTTGTTTATTGATTTTACTTTTTAGCTAAAATGTCATAATTATAGTTCTCTTGCTTTTATTTTCTATGGTAATACATAAACAAACCCAATTTGAAAGGGAGAAAACCAGCGAGTTCTAGATTGAACATTGTCATTATAAAGGTCATCGTCATCATATAGTCAGAACGCAACAAGGTTCTATTGCCTTTTCTTCTTTTTGTCTCCTCATTACTATTAAAAACTCGTCACGTAAATGACGTTTTAAAAATTTATGTTGCTATTTCTGAAGTGCCTTTCCTGGGATAACTTTTTTTAAGCCTAGTTCATTTGATTACATGTAATTGATTTGATAATCCCTAACAAATAAGTTGTTGATTATAGGTAAGATAGCAGGTGGTTGAAGAGGCATGTGTTGATAAGTTGTAGACAGTCTCATTATTCCTAAATCTGACCATATGTTACTTCCCCCCTTCATTCGTGGACGTCCTGAGGCCATTTTTTCTCTCGGAGCATCCTCCCAATTTAACTTGACAATGCAGTTGTTACAGAGTCTTTGGATATATCCAGCGCAAATTTGGCGTTGAGACTTAGTTTCTTGTACGACGTTGCTATCTCTGTATATGTGTTTGACATTGGCATTAGTTCCGTTTGGTACTGGTTAGTACTCGGACCTTTATAATTACTACCTGAGTTTTACTTACATTTTGTTTTGTCAGTGTTCTCGTTACATATCCACACAGTAGCACTGGTTTAATCATCGACTTATATATCCTGATTTTAGAGATTCGTATTAGACTTCGTATTAGCAGCCGACAGAGAAAGGTTTCAGGAAATTGTAAGCATGATGACGGCCAACGTCTGAATACGGACACGGCACCCAAAGAAGAAGAAGAAGATTAGACTTCTGGTTTAAAAGTGTTATAAGGGTTATATATATATATATATATATATATATATATATATATATATATATATATATATATATACATCAGTTAGCTACCTGAATATTTCGTTTTATTTTTTATGTGAGAACGTTATCTACGATATCTAAAACGCTGCAATCTTTTAAAATTATATGGGTTTATTGTTACGTTATGCCCTACTCTACATAATCTTTTTTGCATGTTAAAGAACATTTATTTAATTTTTACTGATTATTAGACAATTTTTTTGGTGCTCATAGCATTATTTTATAGCATTCCAATATTTATTCTATAGATTAAATCTGTAAATAAAAATTTACAAATCTTACAGTACAAAAACTTAAAAAATCCAAAACTATTGATAATTCTAAGACTATTGCGAACAGTGTGAAACCCATAAAATATTTTATTACTAATAAACTTTTAATAACCATTCATAATAACACCGATATTAAATTTTGAGCAACTAAATTTTTTTTGAAAATGCTTCTGGATCTCCAGATAAATTGAGTCTATCTAACACTTATTCAGAAGACACAATAGGCTTAATTAATTTATTATACCAAAAAAACCCACATTATATAAAAAAAAATAAAATCGCGATGTACTAAAATAATTAATTCAAATACTAGAAAACTAAAACATCAGCTCGATAGCGACTCCTCCATAGAACCTTCTGCATAAGCTCATATTGAAGTCTATTTTACAGTGGAATTTGATCTGGTTTATACCGATTTAGAAATGTTACAATTAATAATTGCTCAAAATTCTTCTTCTATAATTTGTCTACAAGTAATCATTTTAAAAACAACAAAATTCATAATTTAAGAAATTATACAAGCGTATCTAAAATTAGGCAAAATCAAAAACGTGCCAGTGGTGGAGTTTCAATTTTTTATCGAGAATTCCTATGAATATTGCAGTATTCCTCTAATAACAAACTTGAAGCTATAGCGGTGTGCTTAGTAGGTCTACTAAAAGTTAAAATCTGCAGTCTTTACATCGCTCCTAATTGTGATCCAAGTATAGCAGACATTTCTAATCTTGTATGTCAGATACCTAATTTATTCCAAAAAAATTGACCAAAATGGAAAGAAAAATAGAAACTATCCTAAAAAATCTCAATTTAAAACTACTTATGACGGCAGGAATACTCGGTATAATGCAGCAACAAGAGAGTTTTCAGCAATTGAGTTGTCAATTTGTGAACCAACCTGGCAACCTAGTTTATCGTGGGACGTTTTACCTGATCTATATGGAAGTGATCACTTTTCTATCTTAGTTAACAATCTGTTGTACCATAAGCACAATACACACATCACCAAATGGCCCTTAAATAAAGCCAACTGGACACTGTTCTCAACGTTGATTTCTTTATCAGCTATGAATCTTAGTCTTAGAGAAATGTTAGTCTCAGAACAAGATATTAACGAGAAAACATCCTTTTTCAATAAAGTCATCATCTTAAAATCATTTGTAATTTATAAGAATAAGAGCTAAATGCAAATTTATTATAAAAAGCAAGCAAGAGTCATGGCAAAAGTTTGTTTCAGAAATCAATAGATCTACTCCAATTGGTCAAATCTGGAACATGTTTAGAAATATATCTGGAAAAAATTCACAACACTCTCCAAAATAATTAATAAAATACATCAGACATTTACGTCCTAATGTAATATATCTGAAATAATGGCAAATCAATATTGTACCGCTTCTAGTGATGAAAGCTATTCAATAGAATTCTTACATAAGAAACGATTTGAAGAAAATAATAGGAATACCAATAATAAATGACCCTTAACCAATAATCAATTCTATAAGCTTGACTGAACTTATTGAAACTCTTAACTCCGTTAGAAATACTAGTCCAGGACCAGATAATATACTTGTGCTTTTCCTACAGAACCTATCACCAGTAAATCAAGAACTGTTATTGCAACTATTCAATTTTATATGGACCAATAAAGTATTGCCACACATATGGCACTCGTCAATCATAGTTCCAATACACAAACCAGGTAAACGTAAATTTGAAGCAGAATCCTATAGACAAATCTCTCTCATGAATGCAATGTGTACGTTGCTAGAAAAGATCACTGCCAATTGATTCATGTGGTATACTGAACGTAAACATCTTATTATACCCGAACAAAGTGGATTTACTAAAAATAGACCAACATTAGATAACTTAATATCATTGGAATCAGAAATTAACGAAGCATTTATATGCAATCAAGAATGTTTAGCCATATTCTTTGATCATGAATTGGAAGATTCACGCTAACATGGATTTAGGAGAAATAGATTAACATTAGATAACTTAATATTATTGGAATCAGAAATTCACGCAGCATTTGTAAGCAATCAAGAATGTTTAGCCATATTCTTTAATGTAAAAAAGGCTTTTGATGCAGTATGGCGCTATGAAATTTTACCGTAATAATCTCTCCATAATGATCACTCCATAATCGAAAGATTCACGGTAACATGTTTGCTTTTATTTCAAAATTTTTACGGAAACGATATTTCCAAGTTCGAATCAATAACCACTTGACTGAATCTAAATTACAGAAAAATGGGATTTCATAGTACTCGAAAATAAGCGTAGAGCTATTTTTAATTGCATTATTAACAATTTTGTATCATACTGCAATGTCACAATTAAAACTTTTTTGTATGCTGATGATCTGGTAATTCTAACATATGGTAATATGAGCAGATAATAAAAACATATATTATTATCTGCTCATAATCGTGTTGCTGCAGCTCTTCAGTCGATAGAATCGTGGTCTAACAATATTGGGCTCCAGTTTTCCACCACAAAAACAAAAGCTATACATTTTTCACGAACATTAAATCCACAAATGCTCCCAAATCTATTTTTATACAATTCTCCTATAGAATATACAAAATAAATCAAATTCCTAGAGATGCAACTAGACTCAAAATTAAGTTAGACAAGTCATATACACTCGCTAGGACTATCGTGCCAAGCTGGACTAAACATTATGAAATCTGTAATAGATACTTATTAGATTTTAATTTTGAACTACCTCCCATTTATCCTACCTGTGAAATAAATTTATGTTTTTCTTGGGTTGTTCCCTCTCCGCTTTGTAACCTTTAAACTTACAGCATATAAAAAAAATAACGTGATACCCAATTTTTTTAAACCTCACTTTCTCCATGTTCTTACATAGCACAAAAATTACCATTTTATATATATGGACGCACCTAAGACCATAAATCGAGTAGGAGTATGCTTTGTAATATCGCATGAACATTTCATCTATAAATTATCTCCTAAGACAAATATTTTTATAGCAGAACTATTTGCCATCAATAAGGCCCTAAGAAAAAAACTTCCCAAATCTCTTATAATATCTTATTCACTTAGTTGTCTGACATCAATTTCTCAGATTTATCCCTCTCATCCAACATTACAGCAGATTAAGTTAATTTTATACCATATATCCCAAAACAATTTGACAGTAGAGTTGCTCTGGGTACCGTCACACGTTTGAATAGATAGTAACGAAAAGGCAGATAGTCTAACTAGGTTTGCACTAACCAATTCAGTCGCATCAGTTGAAAATCTAACGGTGTATTTAGATTTAAGACCTTACTTAAAATCAAAATTGCACGATGTTTGGCAAAAACAATGGAATAGAAGCACCACTAAATTGATAAAAATAAAATCTTCCATTCTTCCATGGAACTTCTAGCCTTCAAAGCGACAACATCAAGTCCTAATAACACGTCTCAGATTAGGACACACTTCTACAACACATGAATACTTGTTGAAGAGATAAGAGGAATCAGTGTGTTTTATCTGTGAATGTAAAGTGACAGTAAAGCACATTTTGATTGACTGTCCAATATACTTAGTTGAAAGACTATATCACCACATTTCAAAAACATTAAAAGATCTTCCAGGAGAATTTAAATACGTAGCTGAATATAATTCTTGAAATCTATAACTTTTTAAATAAAATTTAATACAACACATCAATAATTAAAGTATATATTATATACATTATTATGCAATTGATATTTGGTATGCCTTAAGTCTTTATCCCTTTTTGTATTTTTCTTATGCTAATAACCCTAAGTGGTTGAAGCAAGATAAATGAAACAAAAATAATAAGAAAATTTTTTTACCTCATTATCATATCAATACAAATCCGTATCGAATAAGAACACATACTGAATAAAGAAAGCTCTTATAACGATATTGTTCAGGAAAAAAATCGCTTAAGGTAGATCGGACACATGCATAGACGCCAAGATGTCAAACTTGTAAAACTGGTATCGATGGAAGTTAGCACAAAAGAATGCCACTTGGGCATCTCAATATACAATGGAGAGAAAACATACAATCAAATTTTAAAAAATAAACATTTCATTTGATTGCAGATTCATGGGAAGATCGGTCAACTTGGAGAAAAATTGTAGTTAGCGAAGACCCACCCAGTGTTGTAGCGCTACGTAATGAAGATGATAAAGAGAAAGGAGAAACAGTGACAAAAATCGACAAAAATGGACTAATGGAGCAAAGCTGCTTCAAAATCTGTGATTGGAGAGGCTTAAAATAAAAGTATAAGAAATGTAATGGCTGATTGATGGATTCGAGAAACTTGAGACTTGAGAAGAGCACTCTGCCGAAACAGCTGTGGTGATAAGATAGAATTAATTTTGTGGAAATTTTAAAAATAAAGTTTTTAGTGTTTTATTGTTAAATAGAATGGAATTTACATACGACATTATATACGCTATAATAACTAGACAACTTATATAACACTGACATTAAAAGAGAAAGTTTACTGAAACAATAAACTACTCAATATTTGTTATGAGTGGAAACGATATGAGTAAACTAAATGGAGATAAAGAAACAGAAGACGACAAAGACCGTTTTAAATTGATTAATGTATACAATTTTTAACAATATATATTTAAGGGTCATTATCAGAGCCAACGTGCTAAATGTATGTAAAATAAAACTGTTTAAGGTAGATATGTTACGAATATACCGAAAACTAAAAACAATCGATGTTTATATGAAAGATGAAACCGTGCGACACCTACACATTATCACATAATAATTGTGAACGGTATATTGTACTAATACTAAGAAATTTATCATTTTAATCTAAGAATAAGATTTATAATTTACGGGAGATTTAATGTATTTAAAATTTTACAGGATCCGGTATCGTAAAAAGAAGTAAAATTTCACTTCCGGGCCATTGAAATGTGTTAAGTTTTACTTTGGATATTCTTTTTATAAATATAATAAGTAAAATTCATCTTCTTATTGTGCCGTATTCTAATAAAGGTTGGTGATTACTTCTTTAAACACTTTCCATAAATTATTATTGTTTAAATTTAACTACTTTATAAAACAAATATTGCACGTCGTAAATTGCAGTAATTGAAAAACTATAATGATCTGTTTTCAGAGTTCTCTTTAATTTTATGTGGTTTATCATAATCCTACCGAAAGGCTTCTACTTTCTTAAACTATTACAAGATAACTCTTTTCGATATTCGTACAGTTAGAGAGTAAATGTTCCCATGCATTTTAACAAAAAATCATAATATATTGTACCGTTTTTAAATAAAACGAGCGGTTCGAATTTATATAAATATATTTATTTATAACTTTACAGTTCGGTATTCTCTTATCAACTAAACTTACTCCTAAGATCGTTACATATATATACCTGTTACTACGTTCTAGAAAGTTCCCACCTCTAATTCGCGCACGTCGCCATTCTTTCTCGAAACATCGAGTCGCTTTCGAGATGAGACACGCTGTATGCGTGTTCGTAACACTGCTCCCCTCTTAGATCTGAGCGTCCCGATCAGCAACTCTATATGTAGGCCCAGGATGGCGGAATCTACTCCAGCTCTGCATGAACCCCTCAGAAAGAAATAACAGTCTACTGTCTTTGAAGGACACGATCTCTTCGGATTAATGCAACACACAGTAATTCTTACACCGGTTTCTCTGAAGATCACTTCACTCATGCTTCTGACAATCTTCCAATCCAGATTATCTAGTGCATGGCCTATCTTGGGTAAAGCCAAGTTCTTAATGTCGTAATTGCAGACGATTTTCTTCAAATTAGTTAGAGCACACCATATATCCTCGTAGGTTGCGCTGTCTGTATACGACTTCCTGGTCACCATATACAGCAAAGATCGAGAACCATCTTCTAATCTCAGCACTCTTCCAACTTTAGGCTGCTGGTTTTTTAACTCGTCCAAGCGACCAAATTTCTTATAAAATACGGATGAGATTCCTTTAGTCATCTCAAGATCTTGGGCAACGCAGTGGGCTAGAGAGACGTTATGCGGAACACTAAAAAGATCCTGCTGAACTTCTGTCGTCTCGCCGAATCTAGCACTCTTTCTCTCTGCGTAATTTGACATAAATTCATTAAAGCTTGGTCGCCGATCATCTTTGATCTCATGTTGAAGGGTTCGGACTTCTTCGGTTTCATTTGAGCCAGCATAAGGTGCAAGACGATTTATGTGAACTACTTTTGGTTTACCTTTCGGCAACTTCTTAATTCGGTATATTACGTCATTTATTCTCTTTTTAATTTCATACGGACCCTCCCATTGTCTTTGCAGTTTAGGAGACAAGCCACGACGACGTTGGGGATTATAAAGCCAAACAAGATCACCTACTTCATAGCTTTCATTCTTGCATCGAGAATCGTATTGATCTTTCATTCTGTCACTGGCTAACTGGATGTGTTGTCGGGCAAGTTCATGAATGTTGTTTATTCTTAACTTTAGGCGGTCGACATAATCTTCGCTTGCAACATGTTCTTCGGAAGGTCTGCAGCCAAACTCTAGGTCGCAGGGCAAACGAACTTCACGACCTAACATCAGGCAGGTTGGAGTCTGGCCCGTAGTTTCATTCACGGCCGACCGGTAGGCCCTTAGGAATAAATGAATGTGCTGGTCCCAATCTCTTTGATGTTCTGATACAACTTTGGACAGGTGTTTACCCATCGTTCGGTTCATTCTCTCGACCATTCCATCTGATTGAGGATGAAGGGGTGTCGTTCTGGTCTTATTGACGCCAATCAATTTACAAACGTTTTGGAAAAGGTTTGACTCGAAGTTTCGCCCTTGGTCGGAGTAGATCTCCAAGGGAACACCAAATCGGCTAAAGAATTCTTTAACCAGTACCTCTGCAACGGTAGCAGCTTCTTGATTTGGGAGCGCATAGGCCTCAGTCCATTTCGTAAAATAATCCATGGCTACCAGGATATATTTATTTCCATCATTTGTCTCTGGAAGTGGACCTGCAATATCGATTGCTACTCGTTCCATAGGACTACCAACATTGTACTGTTTCATGGGTGCCCTCTTTTTACCAACTGGACCATTACTGGTTGCACACAGTTCACATTTCCGGCACCATCTTCTTACATCATCTTTACAGTTCACCCAATAGAACCGTTCTCGAACCTTTTGCAGAGTCTTCGTAATACCAAAGTGTCCACCTGATGCACCGTCATGTAACTGACGCAATACTTCTGAGTAGATAGACTAGGGGTCTTTGAGACCAACCCCTAAATTGCAACCCCTAAAATCGCAACCCCCGGTCGTAAGTTCCAAACGGCTTAACGTAGGATGACGTACGAGGGCTCGTTGGAAAGGGGATGAAAAATGGGGTTGAATGCAGTATGTGCCATGCGCATCGGAGCATGCCAAAAGGTCATTATGGGGTATCTTCGTTTCTATTGGTCCGATGGGGGCGTACGAGGGCTCGTTGGAACGGGGAGAAGGCGGGGAGACAAAAAACAAAGATGGCGGCGTTGCCAAATGAGCGCTAAAACGTATCTTCGTTGCTATTGGTCGGATTTTGACGTATGAGGTGTCAAAGCGTTGGATGTCACGTGTCATTCGACGCAGGACGTGACATTTGTCACACAACGTGACATTTGACGCAGGACGTGAAATGTCAGGTGAAATGATGTGACATTCGACGTAGGACGTGACATTTGACATAGATCGTACAATGTCAAGTGAATTGACGTGACATTCGACGCAGAACGTGAATTGACGTGATATTCAACGCAGGACGTGACACGAGGGCTCAATGGAACGGGGATGAGACGGGGAATACTTTGACACAAAAAAAACAAAGATAGCAGCATGTCCAAATGGGCGCTAGAATGTATCTTTGTTGCTATTGGCATGATTTTGACGTATGAGGTGTCAAAGCACAAAAGCCATGTCAACGATCAGTATGAACATTCTTCTTCTTCTTCTTCTTCTTTTCCGGACAGTGGCTAAGAGAACGTTGACGAAGGACGTGACATTCGACGCAGGAGTTGACGGGTATGTGACATTCAACACAGAACGTGAAATGTCGTGAAATGACGCAGGACGTGACATTCGACGTAAGACGTGTCATTTATGTGCCATTCGACACAAAACGTGAAATGTCACGTGAATTGACGTGACATTCGACGCAGGACGTGACATTCGACGCAGGACGTGACATTTATGTGACATTCAACACAGGACGTGACATTCGACGTAAGACGTGTCATTTATGTGGCATTCGACACAAAACGTGAAATGTCACGTGAATTGGCGTGACATTCGACGCAGGACGTGACATTTATGTGACATTCGACACAAAACGTGAAATGTCACGTGAATTGATGTGACATTCGACGTAGGACGTGAAATGTAGGAATTACGTGACGTGTGACGTTGTGACGTGACGTTCGACATTTTAAAAGACAAAGACACAATAACAGAGGGAAACAGAGCGTAGCAGAGGGTAGCAGAGGTACACAGAGGGTAACAGAGCGTCATAACAGAGACATTCAGACGCCTTTAGTGACACATATGCAGCGGCACGAGGGAAATACCAGCGTAAAATCGTTTTATTCGACTTCGAATAAATTGCATAGTTATTATCGCCAACAGAACATCGAGGCTTATTCGTACTCATATTCATAACAATTCGGGTGATATACAAAATTAGCGAATACAAATGGTAAGTTGAATACTATATTTTATCTACGGCATTTCGGGCAATATTTTATTTGTAGGTTGGTATTGTGCTTCGGTAAATATATATTTCCACCAACAATCCGTACCAGTTAAACTGACACTACAGCATCTCATACAAAATAGGTTAAATATAGAATTAAAAACAATTAACATAAAAAAACCTATATAAGTATCAACGTTAAATTCGACGATAATGCTTAGTCACGGTACAGCTGAAAGTAAAAAACCATTGAAAAGCCACTCATAAATGTCAAATATGCATTACAGAGGTACAATGCTAAACATATAATAAAACAATGTTAAATACTACCAAAATAAATACCTGCAAAAAAACATAAGCAAAATATAACGTGAAAATGCTAAAATTTAATAAACTATGTAAACTACAATAAAAAAAAAACACCCTACAAAGAAAGAAAAGCATATCTTAAAACAGAAGAGGTACTAATGTGTACAACAAGTAAAAAAAAAAGTAATAAACACGTACTGACAAATAGCAAATAATCTTCAAATAAAATCGAGATGCAATGAAGTAATAAAACACTTATTGATGGATAGGAACTAATAATCAAAGCAGTCAACATGCAATGAAAAATGCATTAAAAAACATCAAACTTATAAGAGGCATCATGCAAAAAGTAATAAGCACCAACAGACTAATAGGAAATAATATTCAAAGCATTTGATATGCAATGAATATACATTAAAAAAAAACAATCAAAATTATAAGGGGAAACATGCAAAACAGTAATAAACACCTACCCGTAGGAAAGGTAATAAAATACAGTTAATACAATAAATCATAATGAAATATGCTAAAAACGAGACATGAGACAGAAAATTAGCCACAATTAACAAAGAACATAAAAAAACGTTTACAAATAGCTGAGTACATATCCGATATACGTAAGCTTTGAAAAACGAGACAAAAAGATGGAACTTCTGTGAAATATGTTAAAATACAATAAAACTATGTAAACTACAGTTAGAAAATTAATACCTACAAAAAAATAAGCAAAAAATATATATACCGAACAAACATATCTTAAAACAGAAGAGGTGCTAATGTGTAAAACAAGCAGGAATACAACCTCAAGGCAAATACACTGTCTCACAAAAAAAAAAGCAAAGAACAAAGCCGTCTTGTAAATGTCGTGAAAAATACATTAAAAAACATCAAAAACATACACATAAAATGTAAAAAATGGAGAAAGCAATCTAGCATTTAACATGTGATCATAGCAATAAAAAACAACACAAAGGACAAGAGGTGTTATACATAAACAAAAATTACTAGTTACTCCCCGACGGTAAAATAAATTACCAAAATACTGCTAAAGGTAAAGGTAAAAACAGTGCCAAAATAGTAGAGTATAGCTAGACGTAATCTTTGGAAAAAAATGAGACAACCGAACGAAAATCTGTAAAATATGCTCAAATATAATAAACTTATGTAAACTGCTGTCGCAAATAAAGAACTACAAAGAAATACACAAATATACTTAGGTAATATGCTAAAAAATATAATAAATACTACATGCAAATTATTGACAAAAATAAATACCCGCAAAAGTAAAGCAGAAAACAAAGTTAAATAAATACCGAATTACATGAAAACTATGTAAATTACAGTCACAAATAAATACGTGCAAAAAAAAATAAGAAAAATAAAAACACATACCCTAAGATCCAGAATACAGCATGCGTGGATGTAAATACAAGCAACCGTATATCACATATTACCTTCTTTAGAACTGAAGACACTCTAGAAACAGGCAGTATGTAATACTCATTACTTGTCTGATTAAACACTATTTGCGAAAACACTTACACTAACACAGCGACCACAATGTTCTCAGAAAATAACACAGAAAACAGTAGACACACGCCGTTTTTACTGTTAAATATCACAGAATACTAGCGGTATGTAACAATATAGTTTCTGAAACGATACGACGTATAATTTTTATGACTGAACACTTACCTACATACTGATTTAAAAATGTATACCAAGTCTTTCCAGCCCGTGCATCTATAACAAAAATCCTTCAAAAAGCCGATAAGTTGACCAAAGCACATAAACATGTATACTACCTTTGAATAATAGTCTAGAAGGAACTATGAAAAATAACTGAAGGCACGCTTCTTATCAGGATATGTGGTTTTCAATCTAACTACGAGACTGCAAGAAATCGATAACTAATAATGTACTACACAAAAACAATTTTTATCATCTGTACTTTTAAAATGAAATTAGGAAATAACAATTACCTAAATATGCATATTATTATACAGTAATGATGTCCGCTCGATTGCACCCCCCTAAAATAGTACCAGATAGCCAATAAGACCTGTCGTTCGATAGATCCAATAATATGTTATTGGTATTGACCAAAAATACAAACTTGTAAATTAACAACAAAGAAAAAACAAACGACAACCAAAACAAAAATTTGTGAAATATGTTCAAATACAACAAAACTATGTAAACTACAGTCACAAATAAAGAACTGTAAAGAACTAGACAAATACTTATACAGGGGTAATAGGCTAAAGATATAATAAAACTATGTTAAATAATGTCAAAATAAATACTTGCAAAAAAAAATAAGCAAAATATAATGTAAAAAATACTAAAATATATAATAAACTATGTAAACTACAGTAAAAATAAACACTCTACAAAAAAGAAGAAGCAAAAAACAATAATGAAAAACATGGCTAAAATAAAAGAGGTACTAATGTGTACAAGTTAAAAAATAATAAACACGTACTGACAGGGGGCAAATGTTAAAATTATATCGACATGCAATGAAGTACTAAAACATCTATCGACAGATAGGAACTAATGATCAAAGCAGTCGACATTCAATGAAAAATACATTAAAACATTAAACTTATAAGAGGCAAGACGCAAAAAGTAATAAGCATCAACCGACTAATAGGAAATAATGATCAAAGCAGGTGACATGCAATGAAAATATATTAAAACAGATCAAAATTATAAGAAAAAACATGCAAACACCAATAAACACCTACTTGTTGGAAAGGTAATAAAATATGGTTAATACAATAAAAACATACCGAATTATGCTAAAAACGAGACATGAGTCGGAAAATTAGCTACAAATGACAAAGAACATCAAAAAACATTTACAAATAGCTGGGTAGATCTAGACGTAATCTTTCGAAAAACAAGTAAAAAAGGTTTGAAATAATGATCACAAGCAGTTCACATAAAAGAAAATACGGTAAACATACTTTACAACATACTCAATTATACAAACGGGACATGAACCTGTAAATTAACAAAAAAAATATATTAAAAACGTAGCGAGTACATACACAGTCAGACGTAATCTTTGAAAAACGAGAGACAACCGAACAAAAATTTGTGAGATATGCTCAAATACAACAAAACTATGTAAACTACAATCACAAATAAAGAATTGTAAAGAACTAGACAACTACTTATATTGGGGTAATATGCTAAATATATAATAAAGCTATGTTAAATACTGTCAAAATAAATACACGCAAAGAAAAAAAAATAAGCAAAATATAACGTAAAAATGCTACAATGTAATAAACTATGTAAAATACAGTAAAAAATACCCTACAAAGAAAGAAGAAGCAAAAAACAATAATGAAAAACATAGCTTAAATAGAAGAGGTTCTAATGTGTAGAACAACTAAATAAGTAATAACCACGTACTGACTGGAATCAAATAATGTTCAAATAAAATCGATATGCAATAAAGTACTAATATACTTATCGACGGATAGGTACTAATGATCAAAGCAATCGACATTCAATGAAAAATACATTAAAAAACATCAAACTTATACGCAAAAAGTAATAAGCACCAACCGACTAATAGGAAATAATGATCAAAGCAGGTGACATGCAATCAAAATATATTAAAACATATCAAAATTATAAAAGGAAACATGCAAAACAGTAATAAACACCTAACCGTGGAAAAGGTAATACAATACAGTTAATACAATTAAAATATATTGAATTGTGCTAAAAACGAGACTTGAGACAGAAAATTAGTGACAAATAGCAAAGATTATCAAAAAAAAAATGATTACCAATAGCTGAGTACATATCCGATAGACGTAATCTTTGAAAAAACGAGGCAAAAAAAGGCGGTACTTCTGTGAAATATGTTAAATTAAAATAAAACCATGTAAACTACAGTTAAAAAATAAATACCTGCAAAGAAATCAGAAAAAAATAATAATAACGAAGAAACATATCTTAAAACAGAAGAGATGCTAATGTGTAAAACAAAAAGAAATACAACCTCACAACAAATATATAGTCTCACGAAAAAAAGTAAAGGGCAAAGCAGCCTAAGCACATTATCAATAAAAATAAAACAGTAGAAATCATTATTCCTAGAAGCCGCAAAAAGAAATAATACATAAAGTTGTCGAAATACCCTGAAAAATGCATTAAAAACCTCACAAAACATACACACAAAATGTAAAAAGCAATCTGGCATTTAACATGTAATCGTAGTAATAAAAAACATCAAAAATACAAGAAGTGATATGCATAATCAAAAATTACTAGTCACAATCTGACGACAAAAGAAATTAGTGCATATGTCGTCGAAATACAGTGAAAATACAAAAATATCTATCAAAATACCGCTAAAGGTACAGGTAATAGTGCCAAAATAGTAGACTAGAGCTAGACATAATCTTTGGAAAAAATGAGACAAACCGAACGAAAAATCTGTGAAATATGCTCAAATACAATAAACTTATGTAAACTGCTGTCACAAATAAAGAACCGCAAAGAAATACATAAATACTACATGTAAATTATTGTCAAAAATTAATACCTGCAAAGAAAGGAAGCAAAATATAACCTGAAAAATGCTAAAATATAATAAAACTAGGTAAATTACAGTCACAAATAAATACGTCCAAAAGAAATACACAAATATACAGGGTAATATGCTAAAAAATAATAATAACTTCATACTAATACTTCATGTAAATTATTGTCAAAAATTAATACCTGCAAAAAAAGAAGCAAAATATAACGTGAAAAACTGCTAAAATATAATAAAACTATGTAAATTACATTCACAAATAAATATCTGCAAAAGAAATAAGCAAATATATGACGAAGAACACGCACACTACTGCTGCAGAAGCCTGATACTGTCTACGTACAAAACACGGCGACCTAAGTGTTCTCAGAAATTAACACAGAAACAGTAGACACACTAACAGTGGATATATGTTGCAAATGCTACAGACTCTGTCACTTTAGTGTCACACGCCGTTTGTACTGTTAAATATCAGAGAATACTAGCGGTGTGTAACAATATAGTTTCTGAACGATACAACATCTAATTATGATGACTGAACACTTACATACTAATTTGAAAACTGTACAACCCATACATCGATAACAAAAAATCCTTCAAAAACAAACACTTAAACATATTTACTACTTTGGCAAATTTTCTAGACTGGTAATATGACCAAATAATGAACCACACAATATTCTTTCAGGAAATGCTCTTTTCGATCTAACACGAGACTACGAAAACGATAACTAGTAATGTACTATACAAAAAACAATTAACTTTATCATCTGTAGTTTTAAAATAAAATTAGGAAATAACAAAAACCTAAATATGCATATAATTATTCAGCAATGATGTCCGCTAGATTGGATTACTAAAATAGTACCAAATAGCGAATAAGGCCTCTCGCTCGATAGATTCAATAATATGTTATTGTTATTAACCAAAAAATCAACAAAATCGACAGCTATGACAAAAACACAAAAAATGTGTGTAATAGAACCGCTGACATACGAAAAGACCGATATTATCGATCAACAAAACCAATAGTGATTGATAGGGTCTGTGACATGCAACCGCAAGGACAATACCTGAAGGCCACTAAGCCTGCAACATCCAAACGGTTCAACGTTCAAAAACGTGCAAAGTATTGATGGAAAGAGGAGGTGGTAACAAATATGTTAAGATAAAAAAAACGCAAAGACATTGCCAAAACCATACCCAAACGGGTCAACGAATACAAAATACAAGATATCGAAGGAAATGGAGGTGGTAACACATATGTTAAGATAAAAATAAAACGCAAAGACATTGAAAAAACGCTACTAAGCTTGTAACGTCCAAACGGCTCAACGTACAACAATCAGCTACTAAATGACATCGGCAAATAGAATACCAAATTTTTTTAGTATCGAATACCGAATAAAGAAATTTTACGTTAGGAGCACATACTAGAAGAGAAAAGTCACTCACATTTAAGATTAACTGATACCATTCTTTTGGTGACTCTGCATAATCCTTTGCCATATCTTCTGGCGAAAGAACATTAATGTCGTTGACACTCAAAAGACAGGATAGTCTTTTGTCTCTGTCTCATTAGACTCATTAGACTAAAAGAGTCCTTACGAAGTCGTTAAATATATCTTCCAGTACAGCATCCCCTACGTAATTAATTATTTCGCGTATGAACCATTAACGCGGTCAAAGGTCAAAGTATGTCTTAAGATGGTAAATATATTAGGTTAGAAGGTCTCTGCGTACCGCTGTCTACGTGTCACAGATGGCTCTGTGCGCCTCTGCATGTCTCAGCGTACTTTTTGTCTACGTGTCATAGATGGCTCTGTGTGCTTCTGAATGTCTCTGCGTCAAATGTCACGTGATTCACGTCATACGTCAAATATCACATAATATGTCACATTTTATGTCAAACGTCACGTTATATATCTAATGTCACGTATTATGTCACGTCATACGTCAAATATCACATAATATGTCATATTAATTTGTTGGGTTAGGTATTACTTAACAGACGCGTAGTTATGGTTAATTTATTAGGTTAGGTCGGGACGCGTAGTTATGGTTAATTTATTAGATTAGGTTGATCCGCGAAGCGACCCGACCTAACCTAATAAATTAACCATAACTACGCGTCTGTTAAGTAATACCTAACCCAACAAATTAATATGACATATTATGTGATATTTGACGTATGACGTGAAATAATACGTGACATTAGATCTATAACGTGACGTTTGACATAAAATGTGACATATTATGTGATATTTGACGTATGACGTGAATCACGCGACATTTGACGCAGAGACATTCAGAAGCACACAGAGACATCTATGACACGTAGACAAAAAGTACGCTGAGACATGCAGAGGCGCACAGAGCCATCTGTGACACGTAGACAGCGGTACGCAGAGACCTTCTAACCTAGTATATTTACCATCTTAAGACATACTTTGACCTTTGACCGCGTTAATGGTTCATACGCGAAATAATTAATTACGTAGGGGATGCTGTACTGGAAGATATATTTAACGACTTCGTAAGGACTCTTTTAGTCTAATGAGTCTAATGAGACAGAGACAAAAGACTATCCTGTCTTTTGAGTGTCAACGACATTAATGCTCTTTCGCCAGAAGATATGGCAAAGGATTATGCAGAGTCACCAAAAGAATGGTATCAGTTAATCTTAAATGTGAGTGACTTTTCTCTTCTAGTATGTGCTCCTAACGTAAAATTTTTTATTCGGTATTCGATACTAAAAAAATTTGGTATTCTATTTGCCGATGTCATTTAGTAGCTGATTGTTGTACGTTGAGCCGTTTGGACGTTACAAGTTTAGTAGCGTTTTTTTCAATGTCTTTGCGTTTTATTTTTATCTTAACATATGTGTTACCACCTCCATTTCCTTCGATATCTTGCATTTTGTATTCGTTGACCCGTTTGGGCATGGTTTTGGCAATGTCTTTGCGTTTTATTTTTATCTTAACATATTTGTTACCACCTCCTCTTTCCATCAATACTTTGCACGTTTTTGAACGTTGAACCGTTTGGATGTTGCAGGCTTAGTGACCTTCAGGTATTGTCCTTGCGGTTGCATGTCACAGACCCTATCAATCACTATTGGTTTTGTTGATCGATAATATCGGTCTTTTCGTATGTCAGTGGTTCTACTACACACATTTTTTGTGTTTTTGTCAAAGCTGTCGATTTTGTTGATTTTTTGGTTAATAACAATAACATATTATTGAATCTATCGAGCGAGAGGCCTTATTCGCTATTTGGTACTATTTTAGTAATCCAATCTAGCGGACATCATTGCTGAATAATTATATGCATATTTAGGTTTTTGTTATTTCCTAATTTTATTTTAAAACTACAGATGATAAAGTTAATTGTTTTTTGTATAGTACATTACTAGTTATCGTTTTCGTAGTCTCGTGTTAGATCGAAAAGAACATTTCCTGAAAGAATATTGTGTGGTCCATTATTTGGTCATATTCCCAGTCTAGAAAATTTGCCAAAGTAGTAAATATGTTTAAGTGTTTATTTTTGAAGGATTTTTTGTTATCGATGTATGGGTTGTACAGTTTTCAAATTAGTATGTAAGTGTTCAGTCATCAAAATTAGATGTTGTATCGTTCAGAAACTATATTGTTACACACCGCTAGTATTCTCTGATATTTAACAGTACAAACGGCGTGTGACACTAAAGTGACAGAGTCTGTAGCATTTGGAACATATATCCACTGTTAGTGTGTCTACTGTTTCTGTGTTAATTTCTGAGAACACTTAGGTCGCCGTGTTTTGTACGTAGACAGTATCAGGCTTCTGCAGCAGTAGTGTGCGTGTTCTTCGTCATATATTTGCTTATTTCTTTTGCAGATATTTATTTGTGAATGTAATTTACATAGTTTTATTATATTTTAGCAGTTTTTCACGTTATATTTTGCTTCTTTTTTTTGCAGGTATTAATTTTTGACAATAATTTACATGAAGTATTTATTATTATTTTTTAGCATATTACCCTGTATATTTGTGTATTTCTTTTGGACGTATTTATTTGTGACTGTAATTTACCTAGTTTTATTATATTTTAGCATTTTTCAGGTTATATTTTGCTTCCTTTCTTTGCAGGTATTAATTTTTGACAATAATTTACATGTAGTATTTATGTATTTCTTTGCGGTTCTTTATTTGTGACAGCAGTTTACATAAGTTTATTGTATTTGAGCATATTTCACAGATTTTTCGTTCGGTTTGTCTCATTTTTTCCAAAGATTATGTCTAGCTCTAGTCTACTATTTTGGCACTATTACCTGTACCTTTAGCGGTATTTTGATAGATATTTTTGTATTTTCACTGTATTACGACGACATATGCACTAATTTCTTTTGTCGTCAGATTGTGACTAGTAATTTTTGATTATGCATATCACTTCTTGTATTTTTGATGTTTTTTATTACTACGATTACATGTTAAATGCCAGATTGCTTTTTACATTTTGTGTGTATGTTTTGTGATGTTTTTAATGTATTTTTCACGGTATTTCGACAACTTTATGTATTATTTCTTTTTGCGGCTTCTAGGAATAATGATTTCTACTGTTTTATTCTTATTGATAATGTGCTTAGGCTGCTTTGCCCTTTACTTTTTTTCGTGAGACTATATATTTGTTGTGAGGTTGTATTTCTTTTTGTTTTACACATTAGCATCTCTTCTGTTCTAAGATATGTTTCTTCGTTATTATTATTTTTTTCTGATTTCTTTGCAGGTATTTATTTTTTAACTGAAGTTTACATGGTTTTATTTTAATTTAACATATTTCACAGAAGTACCGCCTTTTTTTGACTCGTTTTTTCAAAGATTACGTCTATCGGATATGTACTCAGCTATTGGTAATCATTTTTTTTTTTGATAATCTTTGCTATTTGTCACTAATTTTCTGTCTCAAGTCTCGTTTTTAGCACAATTCAATATCTTTTAATTGTATTAACTGTATTGTATTACCTTTTCCACGGTTAGGTGTTTATTACT
This sequence comes from Diabrotica balteata, assembly GCA_918026665.1. Taxonomy (NCBI): domain Eukaryota; kingdom Metazoa; phylum Arthropoda; class Insecta; order Coleoptera; family Chrysomelidae; genus Diabrotica; species Diabrotica balteata. Next base: position 71,897,294 of record OU898282.1, on the reverse strand, counting down.
GTTTTGCATGTTTCCTTTTATAATTTTGATATGTTTTAATATATTTTGATTGCATGTCACCTGCTTTGATCATTATTTCCTATTAGTCGGTTGGTGCTTATTACTTTTTGTGTATAAGTTTGATGTTTTTTAATGTATTTTTCATTGAATGTCGATTGCTTTGATCATTAGTACCTATCCGTCGATAAGTATATTAGTACTTCATTGCATATCGATTTTATTTGAACATTATTTGATTCCAGTCAGTACGTGGTTATTACTTATTTACTTGTTCTACACATTAGAACCTCTTCTATTTAAGCTATGTTTTTCATTATTGTTTTTTGCTTCTTCTTTCTTTGTAGGGTGTTTTTTACTGTATTTTACATAGTTTATTACATTTTAGCATTTTTACGTTATATTTTGCTTATTTTTTTTTTCTTTGCGTGTATTTATTTTGACAGTATTTAACATGGCTTTATTATATATTTAGCATATTACCCCAATATAAGTAGTTGTCTAGTTCTTTACAGTTCTTTATTTGTGATTGTAGTTTACATAGTTTTGTTGTATTTGAGCATATCTCACAAATTTTTGTTCGGTTGTCTCTCGTTTTTCAAAGATTACGTCTGACTGTGTATGTACTCGCTACGTTTTTAATATATTTTTTTTTGTTAATTTACAGGTTCATGTCCCGTTTGCATAATTGAGTATGTTGTAAAGTATGTTTACCGTATTTTCTTTGATGTGAACTGCTTGTGATCATTATTTCAAACCTTTTTTACTTGTTTTTCGAAAGATTACGTCTAGATCTACCCAGCTATTTGTAAATGTTTTTTGATGTTCTTTGTCATTTGTAGCTAATTTTCCGACTCATGTCTCGTTTTTAGCATAATTCGGTATGTTTTTATTGTATTAACCATATTTTATTACCTTTCCAACAAGTAGGTGTTTATTGGTGTTTGCATGTTTTTTCTTATAATTTTGATCTGTTTTAATATATTTTCATTGCATGCCACCTGCTTTGATCATTATTTCCTATTAGTCGGTTGATGCTTATTACTTTTTGCGTCTTGCCTCTTATAAGTTTAATGTTTTAATGTATTTTTCATTGAATGTCGACTGCTTTGATCATTAGTTCCTATCTGTCGATAGATGTTTTAGTACTTCATTGCATGTCGATATAATTTTAACATTTGCCCCCTGTCAGTACGTGTTTATTATTTTTTAACTTGTACACATTAGTACCTCTTTTATTTTAGCCATGTTTTTCATTATTGTTTTTTGCTTCTTCTTTTTTGTAGAGTGTTTATTTTTACTGTAGTTTACATAGTTTATTATATATTTTAGTATTTTTTACATTATATTTTGCTTATTTTTTCTTTGCAAGTATTTATTTTGACATTATTTAACATAGTTTTATTATATCTTTAGCCTATTACCCCTGTATAAGTATTTGTCTAGTTCTTTACAGTTCTTTATTTGTGACTGTAGTTTACATAGTTTTGTTGTATTTGAACATATTTCACAAATTTTTGTTTTGGTTGTCGTTTGTTTTTTCTTTGTTGTTAATTTACAAGTTTGTATTTTTGGTCAATACCAATAACATATTATTGGATCTATCGAACGACAGGTCTTATTGGCTATCTGGTACTATTTTAGGGGGGTGCAATCGAGCGGACATCATTACTGTATAATAATATGCATATTTAGGTAATTGTTATTTCCTAATTTCATTTTAAAAGTACAGATGATAAAAATTGTTTTTGTGTAGTACATTATTAGTTATCGTTTTCTTGCAGTCTCGTAGTTAGATTGAAAACCACATATCCTGATAAGAAGCGTGCCTTCAGTTATTTTTCATAGTTCCTTCTAGACTATTATTCAAAGGTAGTATACATGTTTATGTGCTTTGGTCAACTTATCGGCTTTTTGAAGGATTTTTGTTATAGATGCACGGGCTGGAAAGACTTGGTATACATTTTTAAATCAGTATGTAGGTAAGTGTTCAGTCATAAAAATTATACGTCGTATCGTTTCAGAAACTATATTGTTACATACCGCTAGTATTCTGTGATATTTAACAGTAAAAACGGCGTGTGTCTACTGTTTTCTGTGTTATTTTCTGAGAACATTGTGGTCGCTGTGTTAGTGTAAGTGTTTTCGCAAATAGTGTTTAATCAGACAAGTAATGAGTATTACATACTGCCTGTTTCTAGAGTGTCTTCAGTTCTAAAGAAGGTAATATGTGATATACGGTTGCTTGTATTTACATCTACGCATGCTGTATTCTGGATTTTAGGGTATGTGTTTTTATTTTTCTTATTTTTTTTTGCACGTATTTATTTGTGACTGTAATTTACATAGTTTTCATGTAATTCGGTATTTATTTAACTTTTTTTTTTGCTTTACTTTTGCGGGTATTTATTTTTGTTAATAATTTGAATGTAGTATTTATTATATTTTTTAGCATATTACCTAAGTATATTTGTGTATTTCTTTGTAGTTCTTTATTTGCGACAGCAGTTTACATAAGTTTATTATATTTGAGCATATTTTACAGATTTTCGTTCGGTTGTCTCATTTTTGTTATGTATTTTAATTAAAAGACATTGGTATAACTAAGATAACTTTATTCATAAAGTTACATGTGGTTACATGGTTATGAACATGAACATGACATTGACATGCATGTCATCATTCTTCTTTTTTTAGTTGCCGCAGACAACATTCACAACATTTCTCCCCTTGTTTTTTATTAAAGATCTAGCCTGCGAGTTGGTTTTATAACTCTGCCAAACCTAGACATTTTTGGAGTATCATTATTTTTTAAAGTCACTTTTGGAGAAGCAATTATGGGTGTGTTGTTAGATTCACATATAACACTTGGTGGCACTGATATTGGTGTTAACTCACTTCTTGGGGAATCAACTGTTACGTTTTGAGGAACACTAACCATATCGATTTTTGGTCATACATGAGCAAAAATGTATGGTTAAACAACTTTAGGAAATCAATAAATATTCTATAAAAATTATGAGGTGATTCTGGCCAAGACATATGATCATTACTTCTAGTGAAATTTTGATTTTCCTGGCAGATATCACATGATGCAATAAATTTTTCTATATCATCATTTAGATTTGGCCACCAACAATATGACCTAATTAGTAATTTGGTTCGTACAATACCAGAATGTTGCTCATGAAAAACTATTAAAATTTCAAGTCTTAACGACTGAGGAATTACAACCCTATTCCCTAACATAATACAATTCTGTTCAACTGATAATTCATTCCGGCGTTTAAAAAAAGTTTTTAAGTTATCATCCTCAACACTAATAGGCCAACCTGACAAAATAAGGTCCTTGACTTTCAGAAGTAATGAATCTTTATTAGTAGCTTTTTTAATATCATCTGCATTCAATGGTATTTCCTTAATTAAGCTAAACGAAAAAATATAGTCATCTACTTCAGTTTGTTGTTTTAAAGGTAACCGTGACAACCCGTCTGCATTGGCAATAGAGTTTCCTTTTTTGTAAATAATATCATATCTGTAACCTGACAAAGCTAACGCCCATCGAGTAATTCTAGCAGCAGCAGTTGTTGGGATATTTTTATTTTTTGCAAAAATAAATTGAAGTGGTTGATGATCTGAAATAAGGGTAAATTTACGCCCATAGAGATATTTATGAAACTTTTTGACTGCAAATATTAAAGCTAAAGCCTCCCGTTCTAAATTACTATATTTTTGTTCAGTTGGAGAGAGGGTGCTAGAGGCAAATAGTACAGGTTTTTCAATACCATCAATAATATGACTCAATACAGCTCCCACACCATAGCCACTAGAATCACATGTCACATAAATAGGTAAAGTTGGGTCATAGTGTGTCAACAGACTATCTGAGGTCAACAAGTCCTTACTGAGTCTAAAGATGTCTTCACATTCATCAGTCCATTCTTTAGAAAAATCTACATCAGGTTTGCAAATACTATACAATGGCTTTAATTTTGATGACAACATTGGAATAAACTTGATGTAATAATTTAATAACCCAAGATAAGATTTCAATTCAGTAAGGTTTGTTGGGGACGGAGCAGACTTTATTGCTTGAATTTTTTCCTCAGTAGGATGGATACCTGACGAATCAATATAATGACCTAAGAATTCGACTCTATCTTTAAAGAATTTACATTTTTTATGATTGACTTTGACATTATATTGCTCAAGTCTTTTAAGGACTTCAATCACATTTTGATAACATTCCTCTAATGTTTTTCCATAACATAAAATATCATCCAAGTAACATTTTGTATTTTCCAACCCCACCAGAATATTATCCATAACAGTTTGGAAAATGCCAGGGGCTGAACTAATACCAAAAGTTAACCTATTATAGGCAAAAAGTCCCAAGTGTGTATTAATAACTAACAGTTCTTTGGACTTGTCACCTACTTCAAGCTGTTGGTATGCCCCTTTCAAATCAATGACTGAGAAATATCGATTTCCACTTAAGCAAGCATATATATCTTCGGGAAGTGGCAAAACACAATGATCTGTATCAAGAGCTGGATTCACAGTTTTTTTGAAATCAACACAAATTCTAATATGAGAACTGTCTTTTTTTGGCACAACTACTATTGGACATGCCCAATTACTAAAATTAATTTTTTTTAATATACCCAAATCACACATTGTTTTTAATTCTGACTCTACTTTGCTTTTCAATGCAAATGGCATATCATAAGCTCTATGAAACACAGGTTTTGCTCCCTCCTTCAGATTCAATTCAACTTTAAAGTTTTTAATACAGGACTGTGACTCATCATTAAAAACATTTTGAAAATCTTTTTTTAAAGACAATACCAACTTCTCAATTTTTGAGCTTACCTCTGATAATCTGCCTGACTCACCCGGCAGCTTTTGACATATATTTGACACTGGGTGCTTACTAGACTGATTTTTAACATTTACCTGACTATCTGACTGAACTACTGGCAACTGCTTACTAGAACTACTTGACTGACATGGTTCATACAAAGATTCATTCAACTGTGACCCAGACTGACAACACTCAGTTGAAATATCCTGTCCATCCATGAACTTATTAGTTGAATCTATCATGTTTAGACAGTCAAACGACAACTTATGTTTCCAGTCTGGGCTTAGTACATTTAGCCAATTTCGACCAAGCAATGGTATAAATTTATGACTGCTATCCAAAATTACTAATGGTAAACTTACTATTTTGTCCTTGACTTGTACAAACACATCAGTCTCCCCCAGAATCTTAACACCTTCTCCTGTTAATACTTTTAACCTATACTTAACACTGTACAACTTCAATTCTGGTAGGTATTTTTCAGAGTCTGTGATGTGCATGACAGTTCTACAAGCTCCACTGTCTATGTCAAATTTAATTCTCTTACCTTCTATGTTCAATGTTACCTGAGCTGGATTTTCATCTTGGCTTTCGTTTATAGTTGCCAAAAACCCTAGAACTAGGTCATCATCACTTGTAGATGTCTCCTCTGATTCATCCAGTTTGTTGACTTTCTCACTTCTGCATGCACGACTTGTATGACCTTTTATTTTGCATTTAAAGCATTCCCACGCCTTTGCTGGACACTTTTCTGGGTCATGCTTTCGGACTCCACATCTATAACATGGCTTCACTTTTTGACTGTCTTTCTTAAACACAGTGGCACTATTTGACTTTTTTTGATTCTTAAAAGTAATTTTATCAAGACTTTCTGCCATCGTACTGACTGCACTTTCCATATTCATAGATTTTACTTGACCTTCAGCCAGTTCTATAGACAAGGCTTCATGTACTGCAACATCAAACGTTAAATTATCCATTGATAATAACTTTCTTTTAATGGCTTGTGACCTAATACCACATACAAACTTGTCTCTCCAAGCTTCTTGCAAAAATGCACCAAACTTACAGTGTACTGACAAACCTTTGAGCTTTTTCACATAAGCTTTAATGTCATCTCCTTGGTCTTGAATTGCATTCCAAAACTTATACCTTTCTGCAATTTGTAACCTTTTTGGACTAAAATGTTCAACTAATTTTGTTTTTAACACATCATAACTCTTAGCACTGGGTAAATCTGGAGTTAAAATGTCTTTAAGAGTTGAATATGCCTCTCCACCGATCAGTGTTAATAACATAGACACCTTCATTTGTTCTTCTACCACATTACACACAAACAGTTGTTCCATTCTCTCCATGTAACTTACTATATCTCCCACTTTTGGGTCAAAATGTTCTATATTACCAATTAGATTATTTGCCATGATTTTATTCACTTAAGACTTGTGAAAAATCCCAATATGTTGGCTATTTTAGGTTAGGTGGACACCTGGTGACATCGGCACTTAATTCCAAAACTTTTGATTTCACACTTGAACGTGTGGACTGACTGACTTACACGTGGATACGTTGACTCGTCGCCAAATAATGTTATGTATTTTAATTAAAAGACATTGGTATAACTAAGATAACTTTATTCATAAAGTTACATGTGGTTACATGGTTATGAACATGAACATGACATTGACATGCATGTCATCATTCTTCTTTTTTTAGTTGCCGCAGACAACATTCACAACAATTTTTTTCCAAAGATTACGTCTAGCTATAGGTACTCTACTATTTTGGCACTGTTTTTACCTTTACCTTTAGCAGTATTTTGGTAATATATTTTACCGTCGGGGAGTAACTAGTAATTTTTGTTTATGTATAACACCTCTTGTCCTTTGTGTTGTTTTTTATTGCTATGATTACATGTTAAATGCTAGATTGCTTTCTCCATTTTTTACATTTTATGTGTATGTTTTTGATGTTTTTTAATGTATTTTTCACGACATTTACAAGGCGGCTTTGTTCTTTGCTTTTTTTTGTGAGACAGTGTATTTGCCTTGAGGTTGTATTCCTGCTTGTTTTACACATTAGCACCTCTTCTGTTTTAAGATATGTTTGTTCGGTATATATATTTTTTGCTTATTTTTTTGTAGGTATTAATTTTCTAACTATAGTTTACATAGTTTTATTGTATTTTAACATATTTCACAGAAGTTCCATCTTTTTGTCTTGTTTTTCAAAGATTATGTATATCGGATATGTACTCAGCTATTTGTAAACGTTTTTTTTTTATGTTCTTTGTTAATTGTCGCTAATTTTCTGTCTCATGTCTCGTTTTTAGCATATTTCATTATGATTTATTGTATTAACTGTATTTTATTACCTTTCCTACGGGTAGGTGTTTATTACTGTTTTGCATGTTTCCCCTTATAATTTTGATTTTTTTTTAATGTATATTCATTGCATATCAAATGCTTTGATTATTATTTCCTATTGGTCTGTTGGTGCTTATTACTTTTTGCATGATGCCTCTTATAAGTTTGATGTTTTTTAATGCATTTTTCATTGCATGTTGACTGCTTTGATTATTAGTTCCTATCCATCAATAAGTGTTTTATTACTTCATTGCATCTCGATTTTATTTGAAGGTTATTTGCTATCTGTCAGTACGTGTTTATTACTTTTTTTTTACTTGTTTTACACATTAGTACCTCTTCTGTTTTAAGATATACTTTTCGTTCTTTGTATGGTGTTTTTTTTTTATTGTAGTTTAAATAGTTTATTATATTTTAGCATTTTCACGTTATATTTTGCTTATGTTTTTTTGCAGGTATTTATTTTGGTAGTATTTAACATTGTTTTATTATATGTTTAGCATTGTACCTCTGTAAAGCATATTTGACATTTATGAGTGGCTTTTCAATGGTTTTTTACTTTCAGCTGTACCGTGACTAAGCATTATCGTCGAATTTAACGTTGATACTTATATAGGTTTTTTTATGTTAATTGTTTTTAATTCTATATTTAACCTATTTTGTATGAGATGCTGTAGTGTCAGTTTAACTGGTACGGATTGTTGGTGGAAATATATATTTACCGAAGCACAATACCAACCTACAAATAAAATATTGCCCGAAATGCCGTAGATAAAATATAGTATTCAACTTACCATTTGTATTCGCTAATTTTGTATATCACTCGAATTGTTATGAATATGATTACGAATAAGCCTCGATGTTCTGTTGGCGATAATAACTATGCAATTTATTCGAAGTCGAATAAAACGATTTTACGCTGGTATTTCCCTCGTGCCGCTGCATATGTGTCACTAAAGGCGTCTGAATGTCTCTGTTATGACGCTCTGTTACCCTCTGTGTACCTCTGCTACCCTCTGCTACGCTCTGTTTCCCTCTGTTATTGTGTCTTTGTCTTTTAAAATGTCGAACGTCACGTCACAACGTCACACGTCACGTAATTCCTACATTTCACGTCCTACGTCGAATGTCACGACAATTCACGTGACATTTCACGTTTTGTGTCGAATGCCACATAAATGACACGTCTTACGTCGAATGTCACGTCCTGTGTTGAATGTCACATAAATGTCACGTCCTGCGTCGAATGTCACGTCCTGCGTCGAATGTCACGTCAATTCACGTGACATTTCACGTTTTGTGTCGAATGGCACATAAATGACACGTCTTACGTCGAATGTCACGTCCTGCGTCATTTCACGACATTTCACGTTCTGTGTTGAATGTCACATACCTGTCACCTCCTGCGTCGAATGTCACGTCCTTCGTCAACGTTCTCTTAGACATTGTCCGGAAAAGAAGAAGAAGAAGAAGAAGAATGTTCATACTGATCGTTGACATGGCTTCTGTGCTTTGACACCTCATACGTCAAAATCATGCCAATAGCAACAAAGATACATTCTAGCGCCCATTTGGACATGCTGCTATCCTTGTTTTTTTTTGTGTCAAAGTATTCCCCGTCTCATCCCCGTTCCATCGAGCCCTCGTGTCACGTCCTGCGTTGAATATCACGTCAATTCACGTTCTGCGTCGAATGTCACGTCAATTCACGTGACATTGTACGATCTATGTCAAATGTCACGTCCTACGTCGAATGTCACATTATTTCACCTGACATTTCACGTCCTGCGTCAAATGTCACGTTCTGTGACAAATGTCACGTCCTGCGTCGAATGACACGTGACATCCAACGCTTTGACACCTCATACGTCAAAATCCGACCAATAGCAACGAATATACGTTTTAGCGCTCATTTGGCAACGCCGCCATCTTTGTTTTTTGTCTCCCCGCCTTCTCCCCGTTCCAACGAGCCCTCGTACGCCCCCATCGGACCAATAGAAACGAAGATACCCCATAATGACCTTTTGGCATGCTCCGATGCGCATTACACATACTGCATTCAACCCCATTTTTCATCCCCTTTCCAACGAGCCCTCGTACGTCATCCTACGTTAAGCCGTTTGGAACTTACGACCGGGGGTTGCGATTTTAGGGGTTGCAATTTAGGGGTTGGTCTCAAAGACCCCTAGTCTATCTACTACACACTTTACTTTTAGGTACAATCAACTGAAGCTTAGATTCTGTACCATCTTCGTTCTCAAAGGTTCTATAAAGAAGATCATCTTTCAGCACTAGGCAATTCCATTGGCTCCAGTAACACTTGACTTCTGGACTACATGCACTAATGTCTTGCCAAGAAGGTCTTTCACTTCGACGCATCCAATTCAGTACTCTTTTTATACATGGATCATCTGCTTGAGCGTCTTGTAGCTGTTGAGGCTGCCATTGATCATTAATGACGGTGGTTCGTCTCACGGGGCAAAGTCGTTCTTCTAATTTAAGACAGTGATTACAATTTGCACTGCACGGCCATCTCGAAAGGGCATCAGCATTTAAATGAACTCTTCCAGTCCTGTGTTCGATGTCGTAATCATATTCTTGTAATCGTTATAACCATCTTGCCATCTGGCCCTCTGGATTACGGAATTGTAGGAGTCATTTTAGAGCAGCGTGATCCGTGCGAAGAAGAAACTTTCTGCCATACACGTATTTATGTAATTATATAACGCAATAGTTTCTTTCTGGTTTCAACAAGACTTTGCTAAAGTAAGCGATGACTTTTTCCTGCCCATTTTGGATTTGGGAGAGAACAGCTCCTATTGCACTGTTGCTTGCATCGGTGTCCAACACAAATTTTCCTGCCTGTCTAGGGTAGCTTAAAATCGGTGCGCTGATCAGAGCCATTTGTAAGTGTTTGAAAGCTCTTTGACACTCTTCGCTCCATGTATATTCTTTGCCTTCTTCTGTCAACTTGGTTAATGGCTTGGAGATGTTGGCGAAACCTTTGACAAAACGTCGGTAATATGTGCATAGGCCAAGAAAACTTCTAATTTCATGTTTATCTCTTGGTACTGGCCAATCCTTAATTGCTGCAAGTTTTTCAGGATCAGCTGTTACACCATTACTTGCTACAATATGTCCCAAGTACTTCACTTCTCGTCGAAACAAGTGACATTTCTTCGGACTCAACTTCAAATTCGCTGCTCGCAATCGTTGAAAGACTTCTGTCAGATTATTGGCATGTTCATCGAAGGATCTTCCTACTACAATTACATCATCCAAATAAACCAGGCATGTTTTCCATGTTAGACCTCTTAAAACCGCCTCCATTAATCGTTCAAATGTGGCCGGGGCATTACATAAACCAAAAGGCATAACTGTGAACTGCCAAAGCCCTGATCCTATTGAGAATGCGGTTTTCTCACGATCAGCTGGCTCCATGTCTACTTGCCAATATCCACTTTTCAGATCGAGTGTGGAGAACCAACGAGAACCAGAAAGTGTATCCAAAGTATCGTCTATTCTGGGCAAAGGATAACTATCTTTTTTAGTTACCGAATTGAGCTGTCGGTAGTCAATACAAAAACGTGTTGAACCATCTTTCTTCTTTACTAGCACTACTGGTGATGTCCATGGACTGTTTGATGGTTCAATTACCCCTTGTTTGTTCATATCTTTGATGATGTCTTCGGCTTCATCTCTTTTCGCAAATGGAAGTCGTCTAGGTTGTTGTCTGATTGGCTGAGCGTCTCCGGTATTAATTTTGTGATTTACTATGCTTGTTTTGCCATTATCCTTCTTATCAATGGCAAAAACATCTTGAAATTCTATTAGCATAGACTTCACTTTTTTAGTTCGTTCATCATCAAGATCTTGGCACGTTTTAATTATCGTTTCAACAAGCTCCTTTGGATACTTAGATTTCGACGTTTTCTCATTAGTACTCATGGAACAAATCGAAGCCACGGGAACACACTGTCCGATCAAAGTTCTTTTACTTAACTTAACAGCAGTTCCCTTTAAATTCATAACTCTTACAGGAACGACATCTCGAATTCTCACCAAAGCTTTTGCCGTTAGGAACTCGGCATTGTTCACATCTTCGACCATCCTTAAACTTCCCTCTCGGCAGTAACCATCAGGTTTGGTCATCAAAATTTTCTCACTATTACCGGGTATTGTTACGTCACAAGTAGTTATTAAGCTGATAACATCTTCTTTGTCTTCATGAAACGGCAACTCTTCACCACTGATCTCGAGAACTCCATCTTTGACATTCAATACAGCTCCAACTTTCTTTAGTAAATCCATCCCCAATATGAACTCGTCGGAGATCTCTGCAATTAATACTCGATGTTTCACTGTGGTCTGGCCAATGGATACTGACATATTAGCCTCGCCATATGTATTAATTATCTCACCAGTTGCTGTTCTAAGCTTTACTCTTGCAGGCGATAATTTAAGATTATCTCGTACTACTTCTGGCCGTGCTATAGTTCTTGTTGCACCTGTATCTACCAAAAACGATATACATTTATTATTAATACGACCCTCGATGTACAAGCTATGAATTCCACCGGAGGAAGTAATGTTCACAGTTACTATGGGGGCTGTGTTTTTCGAGGTCGGCAGTTGCCCCTTAGTGTCGACCCGTTCTAGTTTTCCGACTGTTGTATCATTTTCTTGCAATTACGGCGAATGTGACCTACGTCACCGCAATTCCAACATCTGGGCTCGCGTCTCTTCGGCATCGTGTTATGAACTATTTTTCGTACCATTTCTTCTAGACGTTCATCGTTTGGTTCGTCGCCTTCTTCAATGGTTCTTACTCGATGGCTCCGTGAAGTTTGACTAGCTATTTCATGTTCTAAGGCAATAGCGAGCGCTTCATCTAGAACTTTCGGCCTTGATAGTCGTAAAGCTTTCTGTAATTCACTTTCTTTTAACCCATTGACGAAGTTATCTACGGCAATTTCTTCCAAAATGTTGTCTGGTACCTCCGGATAAGCCAACCGCACTATACGAGCAACATCTGCTTCAAACTCTTGCAAATTTTCACTTGCTCGTTGAACTCTACTTCTTAGTTGCGCCTTGTAGACTTGTTGTAGATGGGCATCTCCGTAACGTTTGTCTAGTCGAGTAAACAAGGTCTGGTAACATTTTTCTTGACCCTTAGGAATCGATCTTAGTATATCCGCAGCATCACCTCGTAAAGCAGCAGTCAAGGAAACGGCTTTTTCTTGTTCTGTCCAATGATTGGCTGTCGCAATAGCTTCAAATTGTCTAAGGTATATGGACCAAGAGGACTTTCCATCAAATGGTGGCAATTTGAATCTCATATGATGTGTCGTTTTGTCTCTCGGTGATTCTTCTTTCACTACCGGATCTAAGGCTACCGTATTAACGGGTGGTAGCACTTTCGTATTAGTTATCATGGTCTCTAATTGTTTGATCTTCTCTTCTACGTTGTTTACATTTTTCTGCATCTGATCAAATGTTCTTGAGACTTCTTCAAATTTCTCATTGTTTTGATTACATATTTCTTTAATTATTTGAGAAGTCTCGTCGAATCTTCTAGCAACATTTTCAAATTTCTCGTCATTTTGTCTAGCTGCTTCTTTAATAATTTGAGATGTTTCATCGAATCTTTTGGAAACATTCTCATCATTTTTTCTGGAACTCTCTTCGATCATTTGCGAGACATTCTCAAATTTCTTATCATTTTTATAGAAGTTTCTTCAATCATTTGAGATACATTTTTTATTTTTGTTAAAACTGCTTCTTCTGCTGACTGGAACTGGAATGTCTCTGGGTCGTCTCCATTCTTGTTAAGAACATTCTTCAGTCGCTCCTGGAGGATTTTCTTGGACCCGCTGCAGTCTTCATCGCGTTCTTCTAGTTGCTCACGCAACTGTTTCACTGAAAGTTCTACTAGCAGCATCTTTGGTCAGGCACACACGTACTTTTTAAATGTTCTTTCGTACAACGATCACTACTGAACTACGCGGATGTTCCCGACAAACAATACTTTTCAAAAGTTTAAAAGTCTTTTACAAAAATCACTGTTGAATTTATATTCAAATAAATTATCCTCACACGGTGACACCAACTGTACCGTTTTTAAATAAAACAAGCGGTTCGAATTTATATAAATATATTTATTTATAACTTTACAGCTCGGTATTCTCTTATCAACTAAACTTACTCCTAAGATCGTTACATATATATACCTAAGTTACTACGTTCTAGAAAGTTCCCACCTCTAATTCGCGCACGTCGCCGTTCTTTCTCGAAACATCGAGTCGCTTTCGAGTTGAGACACGCTGAATGCGTGTTCGTAACAATATTAAATGGAAACTAACCTTTTTCGAGTTTATAATAGATACTTTTTTTTAAATTTAAAAATAATTAAAGTAATTAAGTTCCAAAATGTACCGGCTATAAAATTTGAAAATCTACTACTAATACAATTATTAGCAACATCGCAGGAGTTTAAAAGTGTACGCGAAAAGTTATATACGGGCAACAAAAATGTTTTATCCTATTACGGAGTCCACTTGATCCGACGTGTTGGTCGGAGTCTACATAAAGCGCTACTTAGATAATAATATACACGGCGTATATTCTCCTGGAGTTCGTATAATACCCTTTTAGTACGGAGCCTACATTAACCGCTAGAAGTATATATATATATATATATATATATATATATATATATATATATATATATATATATATATATATATATATATATATATATATATATATATATTATATATATATATATATATATATATATATATATATATATATATATATATTTATATATATATATATATTTACGGCATAAAGTGGACTCCACCCATGTTAAAATTCAGGTTCAGGTGAGCTCCGTGGTCAAGTGGACACCGATATACGGAGCTCACTTGACCATTCCATAATATTGGCTTTGTCGATTCGTCAACATGTATAGTTTCATAATTTAAAAAAAAAATTTGGAGCCCATAATTATCCCTGTATCATAAATGTATATCGCTTAGTTCACGTGTATATATTATGGGGGTCGTTCAGATCTTTTTCACTATATATTGGAACCATAAGTATATCGGTTTAAGTAAGCTCTGATAGTTTGGCAACTCTGCTATAAGATGTATAATTCTCGCGTAAAGTCTGGACGGTTTATATGGACTCCTTAGTTTTGTTATCATTCATACGCATTACAGTGTGTAACAGATATGTATACTATTAACTACCTGTTTTTGGTAGGTACGAGTTCTCTAAAAATAGCTTTATAGATACAAAAGGATTTCATTACCAAATTGGATTTTGTTTCATATGCGGAAATTTCCTAATGTATTTTGTTAACGTGAATATGTCTTCATAAGTTTTATTTAAGAATCCGATTAATAAGAACTTCTTTTATTTCATCCATTGTTTTATGATATCTTGTATACAGCTTATTTATTATTTTATTTCTGGTTTTATCTATATACTACATATAAGTTTGGATAAAAGGTTATCTCAAAATAAATATTTAAGTGCTAAAATAGATATTTTTGTGTAAAAATGGGTAGTAGTGCACAAAAAAAGAAAGAATTTATCTAACGAGCATTATACCACTTCTCCAGTATTACATACTTCTGAATGTTTTATTTTCTATTTAGGGGTAATATGTTATCAATATAAGTGGAGTTAGTTTCAAATTTGCAATGATTTTTATAAGTAAAAGCTTACTGGCTATAGTTAACATGTTTAGTTCAAATAAATATACCTTGTCACTTCAGAAAAGAGCGATTTGAATGGAAAAGTCAACTAAGAAAGTGTGATGAATCTTATACCATCCCACATTCACACAGGTTAACCGGTGTTTGCAGGCAAAGGTTTTCCAGGCAAATTTAAGGAAGATAACAACCATAAGGAAGTTCCTTTCGAGGGTTCAGATGGCGAGGAGCAGCTTATATTTTTTTTTGTTTATCTTGCAGATGTGATGATCTGATGACTAATTTTTAGCTAAATATACTTACGTGTTAAGTATGTGTTTTTGTCACCCATACTAGCAAGGTATATTCGGCAGCATAAGCATAGAGTTTAAGTCTACGTTTTAAGGGTGGAAGAATGTGCTTCCTATTTTGAGCTGACAAGTTTGCGGAGAATATTATTTTTCTGGTTCTAGGTTACCATTTGGTTTTAAACAAAGTTCTGTGATAGAAACTATTTTCAAGGTATTTATAGCAAGTCCAGAGTTTAAGGATTTCATGACACTATTGGTTCAGCTATATCTTCAGATTTGTGAAAGCGTCTCTATTAGGGACATTTCCGGGGTTTGGCTTAAAATTGATTTATAATCTATTTTTATTATTTCTAATCCTATTCCTATTACTACTTAAAACTAAACATTTGTCATCATTGTCCGGTTTATTTAGTAATTCTTCTTTCCCTACTCGTTGCTTGGCCTCTCCTTGGTTCTTTTTATGTTGCTCTGGTAGTTTTTTGAACACGCTATTTCCAACACCTTTTCTTCTTTATAGCACCATCTCCATTCCTTGCCGTCCACTGTGATTTTATTGTATCCTATTTTGACCATTTTTCCATTTTCCCTCATTTCTCTTGCTTTATCTCTTAAAGCTTCCATTTTCTCTCTCTCTCCTTTTGTGAGATCCTCTGTAATCCATATTTTTTCGATCTTCACATCCTTAAGTTTGTATTTGTTTCTTAAGATTGTTGTTTTTTCTTCTTCGCTTTCAAGTTCAATTAAGCATGTTT
This sequence comes from Diabrotica balteata, assembly GCA_918026665.1. Lineage (NCBI taxonomy): Eukaryota > Metazoa > Arthropoda > Insecta > Coleoptera > Chrysomelidae > Diabrotica > Diabrotica balteata. The sequence goes on along the minus strand of OU898282.1, from coordinate 71,881,304 downwards.
TTGTTCCTATTTTTTGTGCTCTTTTAATATTGGTTTTGACTCCAAGATGATTTTCTAATATAGTAGTCATTCCCTCTTTCAATGTTTTTGGGTCTTCAGAGTCTATTTTTGATCCATTTTTCCATTCTTCCTTCACCCTTTCTATTTCCAGTTTTATGCTTTTTATTTCTTTGTTTTTTTGTTTTATCTCTTCTTTAACTTCATTTACATATCTTCTCATCTCCTTATTTTCTTCCTTCATTTCTGTTTTCAGCTCTTTTATTTCCGTTTTAATCTCCTTATTTATTTCTTCTAGTAGTTTCTTTAGTTCTTCCATTTCGCGATTTTTTATGTTATCCTTTGGAGATGTTCTTAACGTGGCTTTGCTTCTTTTGAAGGCTTCCTCCTCGTCGAATGAGTTATCGTGATCTGGCTTATTTCTTTTGCTGTTCATTCGATTTAGTTATTGTATTACATTTACTTTTAATTTATTATTTTAATTTAATTTAATTCTAATCCCAATTTTAATCAAATCTATTTTAAGGCCAGATCTGGATTTTTGTAATAAAATTATGTGGCTTTTATTTTGATCATTAATTTCTTGTCAGCGCTAATTACTTTCTTATCTGCCAAAAAAAAAAAACAAAAACAAAAAACGCGTAGGAATGCCTAAGCAGGTCGACCCTTCGAACATTCGCCAAAACCACTTTTTTAATCTTTCACTCAATTATTCATTTACTTAAGACTTGGTAAAATTATTAAAATAGTTCTATCTTACTTGTCTGATGGTACTTTCTTTATTAACTACTATCACCTGTATGCACTTAACTTTTGATACTTATTTTTGAACTCGGTTGAATTTTCTAACTTGTAATTCCCGAATAATTTTGAGTTTATTACGAAGCGAAATTAAATGAACCTACTGTTGTCACTTGCAGGACCGTTTCAAATAGTCAAAAAATTAATAAACAGCCTACTAAAATAGAAATATCGCCTATTTAAGACGTAATCCATTACCGGCCCAAGGTACAAAGCACTCCTAGCATATGCTAATGATATAGATCTCATAAGAAACTCTCTCGTCCGCAAACATCTTCAATAAAGTGAAGAGAGCACGAAAAATTTTTCACTTAAAATCAACGAAATGAAAACCAGATACAAGCTGTAGCGTTTTAACTGCTACATTGCCTGCTTTCTTTCTTATGTTAATATATTTCGTTAATTATATTCTCCAATTTCCATATCTTCTGTCATAATTCATATTCTTCTATATCCTCCATTTTATCTCTTATTTTTCTATATATTTTCTAGGATATAGATTGTATCAGAATTATGTCGTTACTTAATTGATTCATTATTCTCTTTTCATTTTTACTGGTATTTGGTATAAAAACCAGTTGGCGTCCAAATCTATCTCCTTTATATATATCTACAGTATTTCAATATCTACCTTTCCTATTTTCTTAATAATCATCATTTTTATCTTTTACTCAAGTTTCTAAAGAGTGAATTTTATTTTCATCTCTATTTCTGTTACTTTGGAACGAGAGGTGCCATCTTTATTCTCTGTTTAGTTCAATGCTGTTGACATTTCGCCCTTCCCGTTCGATACAAAAGTCGATATAAAGACTTCTATTTTCTAAAAATGTGGATTTTCTTCATGACTTCTGTAAAAGTATAATAACCAATTGTTGTGTCGTCTCCTGATTAAGGAGTCAACCTCCGGGATACATTTCTCAGGTGCGGGTCAAATTCTATTAACATCCAGAAGACCAACCGGCCTGAGAATGGAACCATCATTCCAATAGGAGAGTTGACTCCGGGACAAGAAAATCTAAAACTAACAACATGGCTTGCTAACAACCAGAGCAGAAAAGACCAGGATAAAACTTAGGATTTGGTGACAAACATTGTTCTTTCATATACCTAATATAACACTGTAGCAAGAAGTCGAATAATTTTTATTTAAATTCAATACGATACTTAACATTTATTTTTCTGTTTTTTTTTTTATATTGTAATAAACATGTGTTAATTTAACTCTGTATTGTTTCTTCTTTTTACTTGTTTGTGTGTGTTGCTCCAGAGTAGGCCATATTCACGTCCTGAGTGAGCTAGCCAGGGAGTGTTTCGCATAACGTCTAATGTAGCAATTTTCAATTGATACATTAGGGGTTATGGCGTTAAAAATTGGTCCCAACAGGAAACGATTTGTCGCTCCAACGTTGTTAGTGATGTTATTCAGGTTATAGCAGCAAACTAAGGTTTGCGGTTACAAGTTGACAACAACAGCTCAACGTTGGGATGTTACAAATTGAGCCTCGAAGGGCTACAAATTGGCATCCAATGAATATTGTCTCCTTTGTGGTTGGTTCCGAAGAAAGATAGTTCCTATAGAGTTTGTTTTGATGGTCAAAAACTTAATTCGATAACAGTTCCTGATAGTTACCCCATGCCTTTAATAGATTCAATCATATCTAAAGTAAGATATGCTAAATTTATTTCGTCAATTGATTTAAAACAAGCTTTTTATCAGATACCTTTGGATGATCAATCCAAATTAAAGACTGCATTTACAGTTCAAAATAGAGGTTTGTTCTGTTTTAATGTATTACCTTTTGGCTTAAATAATAGTGCACAAGCTATGTGCAGAGTTATGGATTCAGTTATAGGTCCTTTACTGGAGCCTTATGTTTTCTATTATCTTGATGATATTGTTGTTACTCCTGACTTTGATTGTCATATCAAAATTCTTAAAATGTTATTTAAGAGTCTTAAAGATGCAAATCTTATAGTCAATTTTGAAAAGTGTCAGTTTTGTAGACCTTCTCTTAAATTTCTTGGTTTTGTTGTAGATCAACAAGGGTTAAGAACTGACCCAGCTAAAGTAGAAGCTATTTTGGAATATCCAGTTCCAAAAACTACTACTCAAATTCGTAGACTTATCGGATTGATAGGTTATTACCGTCGATTTTTGAATAATTTTGTATCCATTTGTACTCCCATTTCTGATTTACTCAAGGGTAAAAAGTAAGGACAGTCTATTGTTTGGACTCCAGAAGCTAACTTAGCTTTCAGTCAGATTAAACAGGCACTAACATCTGCTCCTGTTCTTGCTAGTCCAGACTTTGACAAGCATTTTATCTTGCTTGTGATGCAAGTGACACTGGTGTTGGAGGTGTATTATTTCAAAAAGAAGATGGTTTAGAGCATCCTATAGCTTTCTTTAGTAAAACTCTTTCTAAAGCTCAACGTAAGTACACTACTACTGAGAAAGAACTGCTGGCTATTTTGTTATCTATTGAAAAATTTAGGTGTTATATTGAAGGAAGTGAAAACTTCACTGTGATTACTGATCACTCATCCTTACAGTGGTTATATTCCATGAAAAACCCTTCTCCTAGAATCGCCAGATGGATAATGAAATTATCCTGTCACAAGTTCACTGTCATTCACCGTAGTGGTTCTTTAAATGTTGTGGCAGATTCTCTTTCTAGAATACCTGAACAAAATCCTGAAGTTTCTCTTTTAGATTTATCTAATCTTAAAACAGATTCTTGGTATGATAATATGGTACAAAAAGTACAAAATAATCCAGATCAATTTCCTGCTTTTAAAGTTCATGGTAATGTTCTTTACAAGCATATCGTTTCAAGGAATAAGTTTTCAGATCCTTCCCCAGAATGGAAAATTTTCGTTCCGTCTCCTCACAGAAAAGAGATTTTGAAACTCTTTCATGATGATCCTACTGCTGCTCACCTAGGAGTATATAAAACGCTCTCTAGAATCACGGAATTGTATTACTGGCCTAGAATGAGACTTTATGTCGCAAACTATATCAGTAAGTGCAAAGTCTGTGCTGCTAGTAAACCAGGAAATGTACCTCCTGCTGGTTTAATGGGAAAGTACAGGGATATTAATTTTCCATTTCAGTTCTTATCTGCTGACTTATTAGGTCCTTATCCTAGATCTAAAAATGGAAATCGTTTTCTTTTAGTTGTTTTCGACTGGTTCACGAAATTTAAATTTGTTTTTGTCCATCCAATGGCAAATGCTACCTCTACAGCTATTGTTAAATTTATTGAAAATCAAGTTTTTCTTATCTTTGGGGTACCACAAATTTTCGCAGTTGATAATGGGAAACAGTTCGTTTCCAATGATTTCAAAAATTTAATGAATAAATATAAGGTACAAAAAATTTGGTATAATGCGAGATATTTTCCTCAAATAAATCCTACTGAGAGAGTTAACAAAACTATCGTAACAGCTATTCGTTATTTTATACATGATAATCATAAAGATTGGGACAAAGAAATCTTTAAGATTGCCCAGGCTATTCGCCTTGCCAAACACGAAGTTACACAATTTAGTCCTTCGTTTCTAACTTTTTCCAGAAATATCCCTTTGGACGGTTCCTTCTTTGGTGCAATAGAAGACAAAGCAAGCAATGTCATTAATATTAATAACAAGCTATTCGATCCAAGACCACTAGAAAATATGTCTTCTATTTTCAAAGAAGTGCAAAAGAGAATACGTCACTCTTATGCGACAAATTCTAGCAGGTATAACCTTCGTAGATGTGATGTCAAATATCACGTTGGTGATAAAGTCTGGAAGAAAAATTTTGTCCTATCAAAAGCTGTCGATGATTTCTCTGCAAAACTAGCACCAAAATTTGTCCCTTGTATTGTCAATAAAGGTCGGTCAGATAGCTCAGCGGGCTGTGCGGCTGCCTCTCATTCGCTTCACTGTCGAATGGTTTAGTGGATGTGGGTCGAGCCCCAGCTCGGTGTACAGAAAACAAAAAGTCTAACGCAGCAGTTTAAAATTCTAGATGAATCTGCGGCTTAGACTAGGATATGCTGGGATCTGATCGGCCTATGGTGGAGCAGTACGGCAAGAGATAAGGGCTTGCGGCTCGGTGATACTCCTCCATAGATCCCTACCGGACGGGCGTAACGCCTAAAAAACCGGATATATATATATATATATATATATATATATATATATATATATATATATATATATATATATATATATATATATATATATTGTCAATAAAGTTTTGTCTAAATTAGTCTACAATTTAAAGGATATAGATGGAAATGATCTTGGAAATTTTCATGTCAGGGATATCAAATTAGATGTCACTGATTCTAGTGACGATGAAAATCAGTAATGCATATTAAAAATATATCTTTTGAGTAAAACTTGCAGTTATACTATTATATCTTACCTTTAAGTGTAATTTAAACTTACATATATCTTGTATTGCATATATTTTAAATTATCTTCTTATCTTTTTTGTTAAGCTTATACATATTTTGCTAGAAAATTTATCTACTACCTTTCACAAGTTTGATTGTTATTTACTTTTTTTTATCTTCGTTTAATAACACATTATCTATTACCTTTGCAAGTTAGCTACTTGTATTACCTTTATAGTGTTATTAAAACTATTGCGGTAATAACTTATGTCTAATTTTCATACCTAGTGCAAGTGTCTTGTTTTTCCGTTGAATGGGTTCAAATATGAGATTTGTTCGGGCAAGCACATAAAAATTGCCTAGGATGATTTATCTTCGCGGGACTTGAGGTCACTGCAGGAAAACTATTAACAAGGGCGTTAATATTTTCCATTTACCCATTAGGGGTGTTGCGTTAGGCATAATTCTTTATCTTTTGGAGTGAAAGTAATCTTATGCATATATCTTCTTTTAATAGAAACCTCTGGTGTAAGATTATGAAGCTTTGAAGTTTTTGATTGCATTTGAATTGTCTTTAACATTTTAAATACATACGTCTATATTTATGCAGTTCTAGTTCTATTTCTTTTGTGTAGATCCCTGGATAGTGTTTAGTGTTATAGCAATTGTATATAATATTACCACAACTTACCTTATCTTTGCTTTGTATTTTCTTTTATCATAAGTAAGCCAAATTTTATGCATTATCTTTAATGTCTTTTGTGTAGAACTTTGACTTACTAGGTATTGTGAAGAATATACTTATCTTTATCTGACAATCAAAATTACTTGTGTTACTTAATTATCTTGATATTTACCTACCTTTAATTTTTGATACTATTTGGTACAAAAATTACTTTATCTTATACTAGCTTGATGTTAATTTGCTGTTTTATTGACTTGCCTTAGTCCATAAATATGCATATGCAATATGCCGAGAATTCATTCTCATTATCTTATCTTTAATAAACAATGTAATTGTTTCCAGACCATACTGTCTATTGAAGTTTGGTCATAGTAAGTTTCTCTGATTTAGTTCACAATGATTGCCCTCATCAATGCATAACTATAATGAATTTTCTTTTTCTTGAGTGTTATATTTTAATGAAATTTTTTTTTCATTTGCAAGGTAGATTTAACCTCATGCATACTACTATTTAGAAATCTGGTGTAGGGTTGTGTCTCTTTGAAATGACAATGGAAAGGTTTTGTTTTTTATACCCCCTTGTATAACTTTGCTCTATACAATTTTCTGTATATTATATATTTTCTTTGATATAAATCAAAGTATATTTGTTACGTCCCTCCACACATATTCTTATTTTTATTAAGTATTTCGTATTATTTTATATGTCTTACAATATGTCTTTCGTATGTCTTACAATCGTAAATTAATACGGCCCTGGACAGTCTACCCCTACTATACTTAAGTAAGGGGATGCGAAGCTACGAGGCTACACGCAAATCAATTACACAGAGTCTTGTATAAATCTGCGCGCTAAATAGTATTATTTGTGTAAACAAGAGTCCTTGAAGCCACCCCGAGTCCTGAGTTGTCCCAGTGCACTGTGGAAGAAGCAGACGTAGATCAACATCACAGGTACCGTAATTTGATTGCATACACACACCATATACATGTTTATATTAATTGATAAATTTACATAAAACTTATTTACGTATTAAAAATAATACCAGCACCTAACTAAACAATTATGAACAAGTGTTTTTTATAGTATACATTTGTACATTTGGTCCTTCAGACGCCGCATTAAATTAGTTTAAAGTAATTTATTCAATTAAAAAACGCTATCAAATTATATATAAATTTTTAAATATTTGGCAAAGCTTCTCCAAGATCGTTGAAGGTCATTCAAAAGTCTGCAACCGTATAGATACACCTGGCATTACAGCCCCTTTAATCCCAAGTACGACTGTACCTGCTATTGTTAAACATAAGCCTTTACAATTTCTAAAATCACATAAAATTCCTACAAACGCAAGGTCTCTGTACCTGACTTAAGTAAAAGCGGTTAAATACAATATCTATAGAATTTCTTATGAATACTAATTAAGAATTCTTTGAATACGGGTGGTTTATAAGATTATATATTTTGTATAACTTAGGAAATTTTAAAAACGCAATATTTATTGAACCCTTTGGTTTTAAAAATATTTTATGCGTGTATTTCTAGTTACAATTAAATATATATATATATATATATATATATATATATATATATATATATATATATATATATATATATATATTAATTTTATTTAAATAATACTTGGAGTGTTTTTTTGTATTTTTTTTTTGTTTGCTCGATTATACAGACTCAAATATAATAAATATTTATACTTATTGATACTTATTGAGTTTCATAACTTTAAAAGTATTACATATACGAGTACATACTGAACTTATTGAGAATCATTCTTTAAAGGTTTTTTGTGTTACATAAATTTCTATTTCTATAAATAATAATGTCTTCCAGAAGTTCAAATAGAATTATTCGTTTGCGTGCGTTGAGAAACGTTGACATTTGTAAAATTAAACAAATGGAAAAACTGGCAGATAAAGTATTAGTTGATGCTTCATTAATTCCAGGATTTCTCTTTGCTGCAAAAGATTACGAAGCTATCAATACTAGTTTTAATGATCAACATACTGAATTAATTAATTTAATTGCTGTTGAGGAAGACGTAGATTTAGATACGGAAGAATTAATTAGGTTTGAATTTGCTAATAGTATTAATAAAATAGCTTCTCTTTATTTTAAACATAATACATCATTGAGCAATACTGCTAGTGGAAGTCAAAATGTGTCCGCTGATCCACATATTAGATCAAAAACTAATGTAAATCTTCCTAAACTAAATTTAAGTATATTTACGGGCGAGATTACCGATTTCCCCACATTTATAGATTTATATAATGCTCTTGTACATAATAACTCTGATCTTTCTAATATAGAAAAATTTAGTTATCTTCTGCAATCACTTAAGGGAGTACCTTACAATTTAATTAAAAGCATTAAGCTTCAAGATTCTAATTATATAATTGCTTACAACACCTTAATTGATCGCTATGAAGGTAAACGAGACTTATCTAGAGCATTGTGGAAAAATATACAAAATGCCAGTGTGGTTAAAACTGATGATCCTATTTCACTTAGAAAGTTATTAGATATTTTCAATGAAAACCTAGCATCTCTAGAAAAGTTACTTTTTTCTCCCTCTCAATGGGACTTCATTCTAATGAATATACTTATTGACAAATTGGATGTAGAGACAGTTAGAGCCTTTGAATTACACTTTGCTTCAAAAAATGTACCGACTTATGAGGAAGTTTATAAGTTCGCATTGCAGCGTTGCACTTCATTGGAATCTTATAAAAGACAAGTGAGCAAAAATGTTAAAGCAACCAATTCCGATAGTTCTAATAACGTAAGGTATTCATCTCGTCAAACTTCTACATTTTTGACCAGTTCTGTCAAAAATAAATGTCTATTTTGTGGTTCGGATCATGCTGTGTTTAAATGTAATCAATTTCTTGCTGAATCACCTCAAAAACGTTTTGACTTTGCCAAACAGAATAAATGTTGTATAAACTGCTTGTCTAAAACTCATGTTACGGTCAAATGCCTTTCTTCCAAAAGATGTACACATTGTAACAAAAAACATCATACTGCTCTTCACTTTGATAATCTCAATGCGAATGATCAATCTTCTTCTTCTTCTTCTCATAACGAGGTTGCTAGTTCATCTACCGATCCCATGCCTTCTATTTCCGCCTTACCAAATACTTTAACAAATAATGTCTTGCTAGCTACAGCTACAATCTATGTTCTAGATCGTTTTGGTAAAGCCTTGGAAGTTAGAGCCTTGTTAGACAGTGCGTTTCAAGCTAACTTCATTAGTAAAGAATGTGCAGACAAATTAAGTCTCCCTAAATTCAATGCGGCTTTATCGATACAAGGTCTTGATAGAATGTGCACCCCAGCCAAATCAGGCGTAACAATAAACATTTCTTCGTCTTATGACATAAACTTTCATTGCGAGATAGATGCAATAATTCTTCCTCAAATCTGTCAAAACATGCCAACTGTTCCAATTTCTTTAGACAACTTGCCATATCTTCAACATTTAAGGTTGGCTGATAAAATGGCACATATTCCCGGCAAAGTTGATGTTCTATTAGGAGCAAATATTTTTCCTTATATCTTAACAGGGGGAATTATTAAAACGCGTAATGATCAGCTTTCAGCTCTTGAAACAAGTTTCGGTTATGTTTTGATGGGAAATATTCCACCCACAAATATAACAAATATTCATTCCTTTTTGACGTCATTTTCTGCTAATGATTCTGAGCAATTAGATGCGACATTGAAACAATTCTGGGCCATTGAGGAAGTACCAGAAGTTAAATCCTATTCTCCGGAAGACTCGTTCTGTGAGAAGTTGTATACTAATACCACGTATAGAAATGCCGAGGGCAGATTTGTAGTAAATCTTCCTTTCAAAAACGAAATACCTTCTTTTGGCGACACAAAACGTTTAGCCTTACAAAGATTTAGTTCTTTAGAGCGCAGATTTGCCAAAAATGAATCACTTCAGATTCAATATTCCAACTTTATCAAAAGTTTCATAGATAATCATTATTTGATTCGTATTCAGCCAAGTACGGCAGTAAATAATGCTTATTATCTACCACACCACTGTATTTACCAGGAGTCGAGTACTACTCCACTGCGCGTTGTGTTTGATGCTTCCGCACACGCCCCTAACTTTCCGTCTTTAAACGATACCTTATATTCAGGTCCAAAATTACAAAATGATCTTGTAAATTTATTGCTTAAATTCAGGTTTCATAAATATGTCTTTACTGCAGATATTAAATCCATGTTTACTCAGATTCTTATCACTCCTGAGCAACAAAGATTTCAAAGAATACTTTGGCGTTTTTCTGAACAGGAATCTATTGCTGAATACGAACTTACTCGGGTTACTTTCGGTGTGTCTAGCTCACCATATCTTGCAATTCGTACCCTACAGCAGCTAGCACTCGACGAACCGGACTTACCTGTGGCCTCATCTATACTCCTTAAAGATACTTACGTAGATGATGTGGTGACAGAAAAGGATTCTGTAGAAAATAGTGTTCTTGCTATAAAAGAATTAATATCTTTATTGAAACGTGGTGGATTTGAGTTACGAAAATGGGCAAGTAATGCCCCTCAGTTATTCTCTCTCGCTAATATTCCTTTGGATCATATTTTGCAACAGTCTTTTTCATTTGACTTAGATCAATCTTCGTTGAAGGTATTAGGACTTGGATGGAATCCATCATCTGATGATTTCTTTTATAAAATTTTACCTCTCCAAGCTTCCTGCACAAAGCGAAATCTCCTAAGTCAAATAGCTCGCATATTCGATCCTTACGGTATTCTCAATCCTGTCACTTTGATAGTGAAAACTATTCTTCAACGTCTTTGGCTACTTAATTTAGATTGGGATGCAATACCACCTTTGGAAATTACTTCAAAGTGGGAACAATTTAAAATTGAACTGCCTATACTGTCTAAGTTTTCTATACCTCGTCATATATCTTTAAATGGAATTATTTCCTGTGAGCTTCATGGATTTTGCGACGCTTCTTTACGTGGATCTTCTGCTGTTACATACCTTCGTGTTTGTTATGATACAGGAGTCATCAAAACTTATTTCCTTTTAGCCCGAACAAAGGTATCTCCTACCAGGGTTCAAACTATTCCGCGTCTTGAGCTCAATGCAGCAGTAATTCTTAGTAAATTATTATCTTATATACTGCAGACTCTCACTATATCGTTTAGTAGAATTTACGCATGGTCAGATTCGACTGTTGTTCTCCATTGGATTAATTCACAGCCATATAAATGGAAAACCTTTGTCAGTAATAGAATTTCTTATATTCAAGACAGGGTTGCTTCAAAACACTGGCGATATATTCCTTCTTCATTAAATAGTGCCGATCACGGATCTCGTGGACTTTTCCCTGAGGATTTCTTAAATACTCCTGCTTGGTGGGTGGGTCCGGAGTTTCTTCGCACTACTGAAGATAACTGGTCATTTTCCTTAACCGATTCTATCGAGCACGACTTAGAATTAAAACAGAAGAGTTGTCTTTTCTCTTTTCCATCTGACGAATTTGTCGATGATCTCTGTAATCGATTTTCTTCCTTTTCAAAATTAAAACGTATCTTTTACCAACAAATCTAAGAACAGTTGGAAGGCTTTCTATTCAGGAACAAAGTAAAACCACTAATCAACTAATTAGATTAGTGCAACAAAGATATCTTAAGGAGGAAATAGAACAAGTAAAAGGTAATACTGTAAAATTCAAATATTTGAAAAAATTAAATCCCTTCTTTGATTCACATGATCTTCTAAGAGTGGGTGGAAGACTTAGCCAGTCAGAATTAGCGTATGACAAGCGTTTTCCTCTTCTTTTACCTTCCAAAGGTAATTTTATCAAATTACTTATTTCAGAAGTTCATATTGTGCATCTACATGCAGGCATTCAAGGTACACACTTCGCCTTGTCACAAAACTTTTGGATAATTTCATCCAAACGTGTTATTCGTAGTGTTCTTTCAAAATGTCTTTCCTGTTGGAGACTAAAACGTCAAAATTATCAGCCACCTATGGGGGCTCTTCCCGACGTACGGATATCCAAGGTCAAACCATTTTCTTGCGTAGGCGTCTATTTTGGCGGTCCTTTTCTGATAAGAGCCAATAAGCTTAAAAATGCCAAACGAACGAAAGCCTATATTTGCCTATTTGTATGCTTTGCCACTAAGGCTTTGCACTTAGAATTAGTATCTGAACTTAGTACCGAGGCATTTTTAGCCTCATTCAGACGTTTTATAGCACGTCGAGGACGTTGCTCTGTTGTCTATTCTGATTGCGGAACAAATTTTGTAGGCGCAAAATCCTATTTAGAAGACATCAAGTCACATTTTGATAAAAACGACGTCATTACATGGCATTTAAATCCCCCTGCAGCTTCCCATTTTGGTGGATTGTTTGAAGCGGGTATAAAAAGCGTAAAAACACATGTGTCTAGAGTCATAGGTGAACAGGTTTTAACCTATGAAGAATTCAATACATTACTCATACAAATAGAGGCTGTCTTAAATAGTCGTCCCTTATGTCCTGTCAGTGATGATCCAAATGATTTTTCAGTTTTAACACCTGGACATTTTCTTACACTAGAGCCTTTAAAGATGATTCCCGATGGAGATTACAGTGATGTTCATTTAAATAGGCTAAGTCGTTGGCAATTGCTGCAACGATTACATGCTGACGTTTGGCGAAGATGGAGCAGAGAATATTTACATACTCTTCATCAACGCACAAAGTGGCATAAAAATGAGGGTAATCCTAATATAGGTACTCTTGTACTAATACGTAATCAGACCAAGCCTCCCTTACAATGGCAAATGGGTCGAATTAAAACTTTAATTTTCGGTCAAGATGGTATTGCTCGCGTAGCTATCGTACAAACCGCGAAAGGTGAACTTAGGCGACCTTTGGTGAAGCTATGCCCTCTGCCTTATATTGACTAAAAATGCAAATATGCATTTTAGTGGGTGGGAATGTTACGTCCCTCCACACATATTCTTATTTTTATTAAGTATTTCGTATTATTTTTATTTTATATTTAATTATTTTATTAACGTGTGTGTATGTCTTACAATCGTAAATTAATACGGCCCTGGACAGTCTACCCCTACTATACTTAAGTAAGGGGATGCGAAGCTACGAGGCTACACAAGGATCTACAGACCGAGAATTTGGCATCCAAATTCCACTGATTCGCGCAATCGTACTTGTAAGTTCGTATAGTCGGCTGGAGTTACAATTTGCCAAATTTAAATGTAATCGTTTCTACTCATTCATATTAATATTATAATGTATAATATATTAAAGTTTTTAATATTGGTAATATTATTAAAGCTTTTAATACTATTTTTTAATATTAAGAATAATATTAAGTAATTAAATATTGCGTCTTACTTAAAAAAAGTACGAGATAAACTCGTTTTTTATATCTTTACGTATGCTAAGGGTAATAAATTAAAATCCTTCAATACAAGACTAAAGGTAGGTACCTATAATTTGAATAAGCTGGTTTTGCCCATACTGACTTTCTAATTCTAATTACCTACTAATTTGCATAACAGTCAGATATTGTACCTGGTCATAATGCTGTTTTAATATTAGGATTTTCATTTCGCTTGTTGAAACTTCATCCGATATTAATTTCTTGGAAATTTTTATAAGGCTGAGAGTACTTAATCGGAATACTCGAGTATTGTTGAAAAAAACTGAAATTGAAGGTACTACACAATCGAAGAACTCAAAAAAATTAAACATTTCCGGTATTCTTTTTCCAGATCGTATTTTGTTTTCGAGATATATTTAAATTTGGGAATTTTTTATTATTTTTCCACTTTTTTCAGGTTCTTTTTTAATTTAATTTCAGTATATAAAAGCCTTTACAATATTATCCAAATTTTATTTGGAAGTTAATCTTAACTGTTCAGAAACAATTTGCTATTTAGGAAATGAAAGTTTGTTTTTTTTTCCTTAGTTCTTAATTTGCTATAACATTTCTCATTTGATTTAATAAAAAATATTGTAAATTCATTTTTTTGAATAATTATAACGACTTACATCCGAGTAGCTTAACACAATTAAAGAAAATATAACGAATACGCTCACGACTCGGAACTGAGTCTTTTCTTCTTTTCGCATAAAATATTACAAATTTATTTAAAATACCCTTTATTTAATATATACTTTATTTATTCATCACAATTAAAAAAAAATACTAGTCAGCACAGCGGTTGATTTCTATGAAAATACGCTAAGCAGTGATAATGATTGCATGTACCTAAGTTAATATTTTTGTCTTTTGGTTGGTGTTATATTGGAAATTTCCCCTCTCAAGTCATTTGCAAGAAAATTGCACTTTCATGTAAAAAACGAGTTATTTATCTCGTACTTTTTTTAAGCAAGGCGAAATCTTTCACGTTGAGAACACCTTTGAATAACTGTTCTGATGAGACCTATTAGGTCGAAATACGTATCAACAGATACAAAGGCGCTGTTTGCGTGAAATCAAATATTTGCTGTCTTTTCACTTTTTTCGGATTTACTCTGTACGAGTACAAGAAACCAATTCGCTAAGGATTTCTGCTTAGTTGAAAAGATGTGTCGTGGAATGCAAATTTTAGATTCCCCACGTCTCTTTTAACACCTTTATCAACGTCTGTTTTGCTTTGCAATTTTTAGAAAGCACAGATAAAAGCAGAAATCTGAATTGTGTTTCGAAACTATTTTACGATTGTTAAATTAGATGTCGCTAGTGCGTCCGTATTCGAAGCCATGTTATTGTTGCTTCTTAAAAGACAGGAAATATTGATCTTTCACGTTGAGAACACCTTTGAATAACTGTTCTGATGAGACCTATTAGGTCGAAATACGTATCAACAGATACAAAGGCGCTGTTTGCGTGAAATCAAATATTTGCTGTCTTTTCACTTTTTTCGGATTTACTCTGTACGAGTACAAGAAACCAATTCGCTAAGGATTTCTGCTTAGTTGAAAAGATGTGTCGTGGAATGCAAATTTTAGATTCCCCACGTCTCTTTTAACACCTTTATCAACGTCTGTTTTGCTTTGCAATTTTTAGAAAGCACAGATAAAAGCAGAAATCTGAATTGTGTTTCGAAACTATTTTACGATTGCGCAATATTTAATTACTTAATATTAATATTAATATTAAAAAATAGTATTAAAAGCTTTAATAATATTACCAATATTAAAAACTTTAATATATTATACATTATAATATTAATATGAATGAGTAGAAACGATTACATTTAAATTTGGCAAATTGTAACTCCAGCCGACTATACGAACTTACAAGTACGATTGCGCGAATCAGTGGAATTTGGATGCCAAATTCTCGGTCTGTAGATCCTTGTCGAGGCTACACGCAAATCAATTACACAGAGTCTTGTATAAATCGGCGCGCTAAACAGTATTATTTGTGTAAACAAGAGTCCTTGAAGCCACCCCGAGTCCTGAGTTGTCCCAGTGCACTGTGGAAGAAGCAGACGTAGATCAACATCACAGGTACCGTAATTTGATTGCATACACTGTTGCCGAGAGGGGGCATTTGGGCCTGTGGGACCCATCGCCGGCTCTTCGGACTTCTTCCTGTCTCCGGAATTTGATCGGGTGTTGACCATCTTTGTTTGTCGCTATCAAAAGGGTTAATAATCGCTACTGGTATAAAGTAACAGTTACCGTGACAAGTATCGGTTATAGGTAACAGTTCCAAGGAACGGTTACGAAATAACGGATCAAAGATAGAAAACAGAACAGGTACAATAATCTAAGTATTCCTTGACTTACGGAAGGAATAACTTAGTAAACAAGGAAATAAAATGGTATATAAAAATACAATGCATAGAAAATGTTTCTAATTGTTTCTTGACTTACGGAAGAGACAACTTAGAATGAAAAGTAAAATACACAAGAATAAAAGAACAGAAAAGTGCAGAAATATTCCTAAGTGTTTCTTGACTTACGGAAGAAACAACTTAAAACAGAAATATAGATAAATGAAATATGTAAATATGAAACAATGTATGGAAATATTTCTAAGTGTTTCTTAGAACAGAAAACAAACAATAGAATCAAATATAGTAAAATAAGAATACAAATATTTGTAAGTGTTTCTTGACTTACGGAAGAAACAACTTATAATAGAAAATAAGAAAATCAAATACAGAAAAGATATGGAAATATTGCTAAGTGTTTCTTGACTTATGGAAGAAACAATTCAGCATGAAATGGTAAAATAAAAGAGACAAATATATTAAGAAAATATCGTTAGATAAATATCGGAAATAATAATGCAATAATGATTGTGAAAATATTTCTAAGTGTTCTTTTGACTTACCGGAAAAGAATGACTTAGGCACACAATAAAATTAACAAGTCAAATATCAGAGAAATATTTCTAAGAGTTCTTTGACTTACCGGAAAGAACTACTTAGACACAAAGTACAAAATCAAATTTATAAAATAGAAAAAAGTAAGGTAAATATTTCTAAGTGTTCTTAACTTACGGAAGAACAACTTAGATACAAAATACAAGAAAAATAAACAATCAAAATAATCAAATAAAATATCAAATAATCAGTATATGAACAAATATAAGTCAAAGTACCTAATATTCTAACCTGAAAAGGTCTGAATATACAATAATAAAATATAAATGGTTATCAGAAAATAACAAATAAAACAATAGCTTAGTCGGAACAATAATAGCACCGACTAGGTCTACAGAAGAAGAGGCAAGCTCGACTGACTGATGAGAGAAATTCCGTCTGCTTTTATATAAAACAAATCCTTTGTTTTACGTAGTAAAAGTGGAATTTCCCTACATCGAGTCAATTAGAAATTCGGATTTGCCCACACTTGGAATTTCCAAGTATTTCTCCGAATTTCTAAATGCGTCCGGCACGGCGGTCAGCTTCTACCTGACACGCCTCCGGAGACATCCCCCTTCCTCTGAAAGACCTAACGGTGCTAAAAGAAAATTTATTGATAAAACAAAATCAAAATACATACAATAAGAAATCCTTAACCTAAAAAAAAATGCAATACAAATACAATTCAAACTTAAGATATATCATACTTAAAATTATAGTGGTCCAGGCGGTCCAGATGGTCCAGGTGGTCTAGGTGGGTCGTCTGCTTCCGTCAGGGCTACTTTATTCACCCTGAGGAGGTCCTACGACGTCGTGAAGATATAAGGCTACTCAATTCACCTTGATATCTCCACGTGTCGTAATGGGACCTTATCCTTGGTCGTCTTTGGTGGTCGGCTTCGCTGTGGTTCCTTCAACCCGTCCGTCCGGAGGGGTCAGGGTCCTATGGTCAGCATCGTCGACCATCGTGAACTCTTGGAGGAGATTCTCTTCAATCTCGCTCCTGGGTGCGTCTTCGGAGGTTTGCTGCTCGTGCCTCAGAAGTCGTTTCTTTCTCTTGCGTGTCCGGTGACTTCTCCGGATTTTTTCTCGAAGTGGTATGTCGACCGGACCGTCGAGGATGGTGTCGGTGGCCTCCTCCTCGTCGCCATGCTCCATTGTCTCTATCAATAGAAGGCATTTGGCGTCTGGCATGTCATCTGCTGTTAGGCTAGGTTCTTCCTCCTCGTCGACGTCCTCCATCGTCTCTAGTAGTGGAACTTCTTCTTCTTCTTCGGGTGTGCCTGTACTGATGTCCGCTGTTTCGGTTTCTTCAGTGGTCGGCTGACGTGGACGGTTGTCTAATACTTCATTGTCCTCTTGGGTTGACTGCTCTGCTTGTTGAAATGGGGTTTGATGGAATTCCACCTGTTGTGGTTTGGCTTGCCTTTCTGCTGGGGTCGCCCAGTAGATGGTGGTTCGGCAGGCAGTACCAGCGTGTAGACATTTTCGGGGTATGTCTACATTGGCCTCTTCCTGCTCCAACCAAGGCATCCCTAACACAACGTCGTGGTTCAAATCCTCCATAACCATGCAGTTTACAGTCGTGTCCAGAGTATCAATGTTCATATTGACTGCAGCAGTCCCTAGGGTGCGGGATGTGCTGCCCGTGCATGCCAGCTGAACCAGTCCTGGTCCTCGTTGCAGGTCCCGTCTCTGGATCAACCTCTGGTGAACGAAGTTCCCGGAGGCACCGGTGTCGACCAAAATCTTCACTTGTTGCCCGTTGATCCTTCCATAGAGTTGGGGGAGGCCTGCTGTCGAGGGTTGTACCTGAATAGGATTCAGTTGGGGCACCATCTTCACAACAGGGTTCAGTTGGCGCCCCGATTGGCGTTTCCCTGGTTCTGTGGGGTTAGAGGTGGTGGTTGGTTCATTGAGGGCATCCTGTGCTGTCCGCTGGGGTGCCTCCATTTGTCTATCGCCTCAGGGTGTCGTGGAGCGTTATCCTGACGTGGTGAACGGTACGGCTGTTGTTGCTGCTGCTGGGGTTTGCCGGTCCGGCGGATGTCAGATTCCATGCCCTGGGCGATTGTCAGAAGGTCTTCCTCGGTCTTGGGGATGTTCGCTCTCAGGCAGATCGCGATGTCAGGTCTCAGTAAGTTCGCTATCGTTATACATCTTTGGTCCTCGGGGGTATGTGTCATGAGACGTCTGAATAAGGCAGATTTCTGGTTAATGAACTCCTCCGTGGATTCGTCCCTACGTTGATGTTCTCCGTAAAGCTTCGACGTCGGGGTTGAAATTGCGGCAGGGTCATTGTATCTCCTTAGGAGACGGTCTCGAAATGTGGTGTATGGCAGGTCCGTGTATGAAAATTTCTGAGCCCATTTCTTCGCATCGCCGTGGAGGGAATTGTCTATGAGGTAGTCGATCCATTGGTCCTTGTCTACGTCATGTTTGATTAAGAAATTCTCAGCTTTTGTCCAAAAGCTGAGTGGATTCTCGGTGTCCCGGCCTGAGAATTGAGGGGGCTTCGTGTAATTTATCCTGGACTTCGGTGTCTCAGGCTGAGGCATCTGGGGTGCAGTGCCTTGAGTTGTGGATAGGGCCGTCATCGCTTGCATCAAGGCAGAGATAAAGTCAGCTGTAGCAGGCTGGCTCGAAGACGGTCCTGGGGTCGTGAGTTCGGGTCTTGTTAGTTGGGCGCCATGTTGCCGAGAGGGGGCATTTGGGCCTGTGGGACCCATCGCCGGCTCTTCGGACTTCTTCCTGTCTCCGGAATTTGATCGGGTGTTGACCATCTTTGTTTGTCGCTATCAAAAGGGTTAATAATCGCTACTGGTATAAAGTAACAGTTACCGTGACAAGTATCGGTTATAGGTAACAGTTCCAAGGAACGGTTACGAAATAACGGATCAAAGATAGAAAACAGAACAGGTACAATAATCTAAGTATTCCTTGACTTACGGAAGGAATAACTTAGTAAACAAGGAAATAAAATGGTATATAAAAATACAATGCATAGAAAATGTTTCTAATTGTTTCTTGACTTACGGAAGAGACAACTTAGAATGAAAAGTAAAATACACAAGAATAAAAGAACAGAAAAGTGCAGAAATATTCCTAAGTGTTTCTTGACTTACGGAAGAAACAACTTAAAACAGAAATATAGATAAATGAAATATGTAAATATGAAACAATGTATGGAAATATTTCTAAGTGTTTCTTAGAACAGAAAACAAACAATAGAATCAAATATAGTAAAATAAGAATACAAATATTTGTAAGTGTTTCTTGACTTACGGAAGAAACAACTTATAATAGAAAATAAGAAAATCAAATACAGAAAAGATATGGAAATATTGCTAAGTGTTTCTTGACTTATGGAAGAAACAATTCAGCATGAAATGGTAAAATAAAAGAGACAAATATATTAAGAAAATATCTTAGATAAATATCGGAAATAATAATGCAATAATGATTGTGAAAATATTTCTAAGTGTTCTTTTGACTTACCGGAAAAGAATGACTTAGGCACACAATAAAATTAACAAGTCAAATATCAGAGAAATATTTCTAAGAGTTCTTTGACTTACCGGAAAGAACTACTTAGACACAAAGTACAAAATCAAATTTATAAAATAGAAAAAAGTAAGGTAAATATTTCTAAGTGTTCTTAACTTACGGAAGAACAACTTAGATACAAAATACAAGAAAAATAAACAATCAAAATAATCAAATAAAATATCAAATAATCAGTATATGAACAAATATAAGTCAAAGTAATATTCTAACCTGAAAAGGTCTGAATATACAATAATAAAATATAAATGGTTATCAGAAAATAACAAATAAAACAATAGCTTAGTCGGAACAATAATAGCACCGACTAGGTCTACAGAAGAAGGGGCAAGCTCGACTGACTGATGAGAGAAATTCCGTCTGCTTTTATATAAAACAAATCCTTTGTTTTACGTAGTAAAAGTGGAATTTCCCTACATCGAGTCAATTAGAAATTCGGATTTGCCCACACTTGGAATTTCCAAGTATTTCTCCGAATTTCTAAATGCGTCCGGCACGGCGGTCAGCTTCTACCTGACACGCCTCCGGAGACAACACACACCATATACATATTTATATTAATTGATAAATTTACATAAAACTTATTTACGTATTAAAAATAATACCAGCACCTAACTAAACAATTATGAACAAGTGTTTCTTATAGTATACATTTGTACAATATTTATGACTAATTTTTCTTCTTCAGTTCAACTGAGTATAATTTTGTGCAGTTTTCTTTTCATCTTGTGTAAATTTTATACTTAGTAGATGTCTAGATTGGTCTTACTAAATTTTTACTTATTTCTTTTATATTTTGATGTCCACCTTATCTTTCTTAACTGCTTATAATGTTCTACTCATACTATCTCATGGAATATATGCAACTAAAATCTAGATTAGTATTATGATAACTAATATTTGGATTTATATACCTACTGCATTACTGATGATTATGATATCTTATCTTTTATAACTTAATGATTGTATGCATATCTAGTGATATTGCTAATATAATAATTACCTATGTTTAAAATTAGCTTCCTTTAAGAACTAACATTCTTAAAAGAATGTCTTTCTAACGATGTTTATCTACATGAGTGATAGATACATCGTCCCCATATTAGTTGTTTTTGTATGATATATATGTAATTACATATATATGGGACCAAACTGTGGTGGAGATGTACATTTATACCACTGGATCTTCCTTTAATGGTAAGGTTGTCTTTAGGGTATGGCTTCGGGGGGTTCATAGTACACAGGACTGTCATCTCTGAGGAGCGCTTTCGAGGTTTAACCATGGATTATGGGCTACTGCGTTTATACCAACATGATTTCAATCGGCCCAGTGTATAATCGAAGTACAGTACCAAAGGTTGCGGATAACCCTTAACGTAGCTTTTCTCCCTCTTGGTCTACGACCAATTTTAGTGTGACGAATACTATAATTCGTTGGGATAAAATATTTCCCTGAGTATTAACTCTAAAGCATTGTAAGGAATTGCTATAAGGAATAGCATAGGATTATTTACCTTACAATTTTAGTGTGACGAATACTATAATTCGTTGGGGATGAAATAATACCCAGAGTTCTTACTCTAAAGTCATTTAGTGTATATAGTATTACAATACTGTAATACATAGTTTATAATTATGTAGTTAAAATTTTAGTTTAACGGATATTATAATTCGTTGGGTGATAGTCATTTATTTTTTTGACTTAGGTTAATATAAGTATATTAATTTTTGTATCTTACCACAAGTTAACCATTTTCACTTTATTTTGTTTAAATAATAGTATCTAAACTTACAAGTTATTATACCTATATCTAGGTATCTAGATAACTTTATTATTTGGTAAAGATTACCTTTATTATTATTTTGATGATCATAACATATAATGAGTTTAGTGATGAGAAAAATTTCTCAAGGTACTTTCGAATTTTTTCTACTGAGTGGTGGAAGTGTGTAGCGTTATAACTGCTACATTGCCTGCTTTCTTTCTTATGTTAATATATTTCGTTAATTATATTCTCCAATTTCCATATCTTCTGTCATAATTCATATTCTTCTATATCCTCCATTGTATCTCTTATTTTTCTATATATTTTCTAGGATATAGATTGTATCAGAATTATGTCGTTACTTAATTGATTTATTATTCTCTTTTCATTTTTACTGGTATTTGGTATAAAAACCAGTTGACGTCCAAATCTATCTCCTTTATATATATCTACAGTATTTCAATATCTACCTTTCCTATTTTCTTAATAACCATCATTTTTATCTTTTACTCAAGTTTCTAAAGAGTGAATTTTATTTTCATCTCTATTTCTGTTACTTTGGAACAAGAGGTGCCATCTTTATTCTCTGTTTAGTTCAATGCTGTTGACATTTCGCCCTTCCCGTTCGATACAAAAGTCGATATAAAGACTTCTATTTTCTAAAAATGTGGATTTTCTTCATGACTTCTGTAAAAGTATAATAACCAATTGTTGTGTCGTCTCCTGATTAAGGAGTCAACCTCCGGGATACATTTCTGAGGTGCGGGTCAAATTCTATTAACATCCAGAAGACCAACCGGCCTGAGAATGGAACCATCATTCCAATAGAAGAGTTGACTCCGGGACAAGAAAATCCAAAACTAACAACATGGCTTGCTAACAACCAGAGCAGAAAAGACCAGGATAAAACTAAGGATTTGGTGACAAACACTGTTCTTTCATATACCTAATGTAACACTGTAGCAAGAAGTCGAATAATTTTTATTTAAATTCAATACGATACTTAACATTTATTTTTCTGTTTTTTTTTATATTTTAATAAACATTTGTTAATTTAACTGTGTATTGTTTCTTCTTTTTACTTGTTTGTGTGTGTTGCTCCAGAGTAGGCCATATTCACGTCCTGAGTAAGCTAGCCAGGGAGTGTTTCGCATAACGTCTAATGTAGCAATTTTCAATTGATACATTAGGGGTTATGGCGTTAAAAATTGGTACCAACAGGAAACGATTTGTCGCTCCAACGTTGTTAGTGATGTTAGTCTGGTTGTAGCAGCAAAATAAGGTTTGCGGTTACAAGTTGACAACAACAGCTCAACGTTGGGATGTTATAAATTGAGCCTCGAAGGGTTACAAATTGGCATCCAATGAATATTCGTTGGCATGTCATAGATTGATGTCCAATGAATGTTCGTTGGAACGTTACAAAGCGAATCAACAAAAGAGACCAATTCAATAAATCTAGATAAAATATTAAAGTTAACAATCACAATTTCCAAAATATGGAACACTTTAAATATCTTATAAGATAAATTATCACGGTTAATAATAATGCCACTAAAAAATACAGAGAATAATTCAAACTTTAGACCTATTTTAATACATGGATGCGAATCATGGACAATGAGTAAAACAAGTAAGGAAGAATTACGAATATTTGAAAGAAAAATAATAAACATTTTTTAACCTCATTATCATATCGCTACAAATCTGCATAGAATAAGAACACATACTAAATAAAGAAAGAAAAAGAGGTTAATCTTTGTAAATGGGTATATTTATTTAAAAAACCCTTAAAAGGGCCACATCAATAAAACAAACGTTTTCGGACTACACAGTCCATCATCAGGTTATTAAAATCGAAAATGCCTAAAAATAAGTATAAACCATTTAGTTAAAACAAACGAGATTTTGAAATTTTGACTATGGTTGAAAAGCAAAAGATGGTTATACTTACTAGGTCATAATGCCTGAGCCACCAAAATATTAGGGTAAAAACCCTTTAAATTACATTTAGTTATGAAATGTTGTACATTGTGTTATAAAATAATTGTGATGTTCAATATTAAATTAAATTTGACTAAAGGTAACACATGGCTCAATTGGGTTCCAGAGCCAGGTGAGAGGGTACCTCTGCACTCGGAGAACAACGTGGAACTGATTGACAAGATACTTTTGAAGGATGAAGATAACAGAATGTCAATGCAACAAAAACTATAAAAGTTGTACATAGTATTACTACAGCCAAAAGATTCAACAAGTTTTGATGATTTTAAAATAACAACAATCTAGGTGTTGGGATTTAAAAACTTTTTATTTATTAATTTAGGGTATAAAAGATGTCAAATCAATGATGGTTTTATAGTCATGATTGATATAATGACCTGTGCCTTAGGCAACTTATGTTGCTTTTCGTCGTATGGAATGTGGTCTAAAATGTATTTAATTTTGGGTTAGCTTGTATTTATGAAATTTATCCTTTTATGTTTAATACATCTAGGACAAGGTAAAAATTAAATAACAAATATTTGAAGCTACTATCAGATCTCATATTTAAATGACTTTATTTAAGAATGCTCCTATGGTGAAAAATTAATAAAATTAAGTTTAGTAAGATGGAAATCTACAGGCTGAAGAAGTTGAAGTAATAACATATGTGATTGAATTTAAAATTGAAGAGACTGGGTTCCTCAGAGACTAATGAGAATGAAAGTAAAAGAAATGACCGAAGAAAAGGAGGGGGGGTTGAAGGAGAAAAGGAGTTGATCAACAATTAGAGATAATAGGGGTCCTTTATACTTAAAGTATCTAGCACCCTGAACAAAACCTATTTAGGTGGTATTAAATTCAGTTTGTAGAAACCTGAAATTTGTTGTATATGTGTGCTAATAAGTTGTTGACCGAAAAAAGGTGGACAAAGGTAGATTAGGATTCTTTGTAATATGGTAGATTATGAATTTTAATAAATTGTTAGATAATGTTTGAGTGGTTACTAAATTAAAACTATTGGATACATGTTTAATATATGAATTGACCAAGAAATAATAAAAGAGAACAAAATTAATAGGAAAACGATGTAGAAGTGAAGAGTGGATAAGATAGTGAAATGTTGGTATGATGGATGTGGATGGTTCTGAAGTTAAAATTGGGGTCAGAAATTTGTGAGAGGAAGGTGTGACGATATTGTATAGAATGGGTGTTTGAAGAACAACAAGATTATGTAGGAATAAGGTGTTGACGTTTGTATAGGAAAATAAGGCAGAGAAAATAGGACAGTATTGTGAAGTGTGGACTATGAAAAAAGTTGACGATGTAAAGGTTGAAAGTCACGGTTGAAAGATACATGGCGATTAACAGAATTGGGGCTTTTTTGTTTTTCTTTGACTATTTCCAAGTCTTCATATAGGTCTTATTTTAGAAAATTTTTTTGGGGAATGTTATGTAACAAAGAGACGTCTTCTGGGATGTTGAGGGTATGTTTATGTTGTGCAAGATGTTGAGAGAAGGTGGAAGTGTTCTCTTTTTAAGTGTGTTCTAAGGAACGAGAAGTTAGTGATCTACAGGTTCTACCTATATATGTAGCATCACAATCAGAGCACTGTAATTTATAAACACCACTACGATCCATGTAGTTGATGGGATCTTTAGTATTGGTTAAGCATTGTCCTAGATTGTTCGGGACTTTGAAAGAAATGTGGGTATTCTCAACAGATCTTTTTAGGATGTATCTAAGATCTCCAGAAAGACGTTTTTGAAGGTAAGGCAATGAAAAATAATGAGTTTTGATGGTCAAGTCTCTGGGAAACGCAGTCTCTCTCAATAGTTTGAGTTGTCTCTTATTAATAAGTTTGTTAATGATATTGGGGTCATATCCATTGTTGAATGCTATTTGTTTAAGGGTGTTAACTTCTGTATGATAGTTGGATTGTGATAGTGGAATTGTTAATAATCGGTGAATGTAACTATGGAATGCTGCATATTTGTGTGACATTGGGTGGTTGGAAAACAAAGGTATGATATGGTCAGTTTGTGTTGGTTTCCTATAGATACTGAAATCGAAGTGGTCGTTTAATCTGGTGATGGTAAGGTCAAGAAAATTAATAGATTGAGATGATTCTAGTTCCATAGTGAACTTAATGTTTGGGTGGATTTGGTTTAGTTTAGATAGTAATAGATCAGCTGAATTTGAGTTACCTGATATGAAGACTAAGCAGTCATCAACATATCGAAACCAATGGAGAATTTCAGGATTTTTCATAATGTGTGTGGATTCTAAGTGATCCATAAATATATCAGCTAAGAAAGGGGAAAGGCAACTACCCATGGCTAAGCCATCAGGTTGTCTGTAAAATTTACTATTGAAAACAAAAAAGTCTTGAGCTAGACAAGGTTGTAATAATTGAATAATTGAGTTAGTGGTAGACAAAGTGATAGAATTTGCTCGAAGAAGAGACTGCACCAGATTAATAGTTTCTTGTTTGGGGACTGAAGTAAATAGGTTGCTGACATCAAATGAAAGCATTGTGATGTTAGGATGAAGATTTATTTGTTGAAGATTGTTGACTAGATGAATAATGTTTTTGACTGCAAATCGAGGGGTGAAGTTCGTCATGTTGTTAATGAGATTCAATATGAATTTTGACAAAATAGAAACTGGTGTATTTATGAAACTAACAACGGGACGAATGGGAATGCCCTCTTTATGTATCTTAGGTAAACCGTACAATCTGGGTGTTAGTGTGTTACTAGGTATTTTATAATATGGAGCGTCATGTTCTGAGAGAAATTCTGTGAAAAGTTTATTGGTGGCTTTGATTTTGTTAATGAACTTTTTTGTTGGGTCTTCGGAGAGCAAAGTGAAATTGTTATCTGAAAGAAATGTGGTGACCTTGTCGTTATATGAATTTTGATCTAAAATAACTAGGCAATTGCCTTTATCTGCTTTACTAATAATAAGATTGTGGGATTTAATTTTGTTTTGAATAGACTTGAGGATTTGGAGTTGGTCTTTCTGTTTTTTGTTTGAAAATTGTGGAAGAGAAGCATTGAATGAATAATTTTGGGAAGTAAAAGGTGGGTTAATGGATGAAGAGTTATTTGATGTGTTTAGTAGAGTGTTGGGAGTAGAGTTATTGAAAAAAGAAGATGATGGAAAATTTTTGTTTTTGAATTTGTGGATAGTTTTGTAGCAAGAGTTTCTAATTGACGTTTTTTGATTTAGAGGGATAGAAAGATTCTGGATGATAACATCTAGCTCAATGGAAAGACTCTGAAGGTCCTTTTCAGAAACCTTCTTCGGAATGGAGTATTTGAGACCTAGATTCAATAAATTGAGTTCATTTTTATCAAAGATTACAGAGGATAAATTTTTGAGCCTTGGGTGAAATTGAAAATTAGAGAATTTAGTTTTATTGTTGCTGTTATTGTTTTGTGAATTAGATGAAATACTGATGAGTTTATTTAGTTTAGATTTAAGTTTACTGAATTTAATAGAAGTTACATTGTCAATTCTGTCCTGAACATCATTCAAAAGGTTACTTAAGTTATCAAAACCTATGGATTCAAGTAAAAAATCATATGTTACCTTAAGCTTACAGTTTATAAAATTAAGTTTTCCATAATGGTTGCAAATCTCCTTCTTTAAAATTTTGAGTTGAAAAGTGTCCCTTAAGGTGGTTGGAACATTTCCTGGTGTTTTAATTCTACAAAAGGTAGGAAAGACTTTATAGTTGATGCATTGTGAGATGAACCATATATCCAACTTGAGTGTACATCGTTTAGTGGCTAAGCGCATGTATTGAAGAGCCAAGTTGACCATACCGTCAATTAACAAAATCCCAAGGAAAAATTCCTGTAGCTGGCTGTATACCACGTATAACAAAAAGAGGTTAATCTTTGTAAATGGGTATATTTATTTAAAAAACCCTTAAAAGGGCCACATCAATAAAACAAACGTTTTCGGACTACACAGTCCATCATCAGGTTATTAAAATCGAAAATGCCTAAAAATAAGTATAAACCATTTAGTTAAAACAAACGAGATTTTGAAATTTTGACTATGGTTGAAAAGCAAAAGATGGTTATACTTACTAGGTCATAATGCCTGAGCCACCAAAATATTAGGGTAAAAACCCTTTAAATTACATTTAGTTATGAAATGTTGTACATTGTGTTATAAAATAATTGTGATGTTCAATATTAAATTAAATTTGACTATTAAATTAAATTAAATTATTTTATAACACAATGTACAACATTTCATAACTAAATGTAATTTAAAGGGTTTTTACCCTAATATTTTGGTGGCTCAGGCATTATGACCTAGTAAGTATAACCATCTTTTGCTTTTCAACCATAGTCAAAATTTCAAAATCTCGTTTGTTTTAACTAAATGGTTTATACTTATTTTTAGGCATTTTCGATTTTAATAACCTGATGATGGACTGTGTAGTCCGAAAACGTTTGTTTTATTGATGTGGCCCTTTTAAGGGTTTTTTAAATAAATATACCCATTTACAAAGATTAACCTCTTTTTGTTATACGTGGTATACAGCCAGCTACAGGAATTTTTCCTTGTGGATTTTGTTAATTGACGGTATGGTCAACTTGGCTCTTCAATACATGCGCTTAGCCACTAAACGATGTACACTCAAGTTGGATATATGGTTCATCTCACAATGCATCAACTATAAAGTCTTTCCTACCTTTTGTAGAATTAAAACACCAGGAAATGTTCCAACCACCTTAAGGGACACTTTTCAACTCAAAATTTTAAAGAAGGAGATTTGCAACCATTATGGAAAACTTAATTTTATAAACTGTAAGCTTAAGGTAACATATGATTTTTTACTTGAATCCATAGGTTTTGATAACTTAAGTAACCTTTTGAATGATGTTCAGGACAGAATTGACAATGTAACTTCTATTAAATTCAGTAAACTTAAATCTAAACTAAATAAACTCATCAGTATTTCATCTAATTCACAAAACAATAACAGCAACAATAAAACTAAATTCTCTAATTTTCAATTTCACCCAAGGCTCAAAAATTTATCCTCTGTAATCTTTGATAAAAATGAACTCAATTTATTGAATCTCGGTCTCAAATACTCCATTCCGAAGAAGGTTTCTGAAAAGGACCTTCAGAGTCTTTCCATTGAGCTAGATGTTATCATCCAGAATCTTTCTATCCCTCTAAATCAAAAAACGTCAATTAGAAACTCTTGCTACAAAACTATCCACAAATTCAAAAACAAAAATTTTCCATCATCTTCTTCTTTCAATAACTCTACTCCCAACACTCTACTAAACACATCAAATAACTCTTCATCCATTAACCCACCTTTTACTTCCCAAAATTATTCATTCAATGCTTCTCTTCCACAATTTTCAAACAAAAAACAGAAAGACCAACTCCAAATCCTCAAGTCTATTCAAAACAAAATTAAATCCCACAATCTTATTATTAGTAAAGCAGATAAAGGCAATTGCCTAGTTATTTTAGATCAAAATTCATATAACGACAAGGTCACCACATTTCTTTCAGATAACAATTTCACTTTGCTCTCCGAAGACCCAACAAAAAAGTTCATTAACAAAATCAAAGCCACCAATAAACTTTTCACAGAATTTCTCTCAGAACATGACGCTCCATATTATAAAATACCTAGTAACACACTAACACCCAGATTGTACGGTTTACCTAAGATACATAAAGAGGGCATTCCCATTCGTCCCGTTGTTAGTTTCATAAATACACCAGTTTCTATTTTGTCAAAATTCATATTGAATCTCATTAACAACATGACGAACTTCACCCCTCGATTTGCAGTCAAAAACATTATTCATCTAGTCAACAATCTTCAACAAATAAATCTTCATCCTAACATCACAATGCTTTCATTTGATGTCAGCAACCTATTTACTTCAGTCCCCAAACAAGAAACTATTAATCTGGTCCAGTCTCTTCTTCGAGCAAATTCTATCACTTTGTCTACCACTAACTCAATTATTCAATTATTACAAACTTCTCTAGCTCAAGACTTTTTTGTTTTCAATAGTAAATTTTACAGACAACCTGATGGCTTAGCCATGGGTAGTTGCCTTTCCCCTTTCTTAGCTGATATATTTATGGATCACTTAGAATCCACACACATTATGAAAAATCCTGAAATTCTCCATTGGTTTCGATATGTTGATGACTGCTTAGTCTTCATATCAGGTAACTCAAATTCAGCTGATCTATTACTATCTAAACTAAACCAAATCCACCCAAACATTAAGTTCACTATGGAACTAGAATCATCTCAATCTATTAATTTTCTTGACCTTACCATCACCAGATTAAACGACCACTTCGATTTCAGTATCTATAGGAAACCAACACAAACTGACCATATCATACCTTTGTTTTCCAACCACCCAATGTCACACAAATATGCAGCATTCCATAGTTACATTCACCGATTATTAACAATTCCACTATCACAATCCAACTATCATACAGAAGTTAACACCCTTAAACAAATAGCATTCAACAATGGATATGACCCCAATATCATTAACAAACTTATAAATAAGAGACAACTCAAACTATTGAGAAAGACTGCGTTTCCCAGAGACTTGACCATCAAAACTCATTATTTTTCATTGCCTTACCTTCAAGAACGTCTTTCTGGAGATCTTAGATACATCCTAAAAATATCTGTTGAGAATACCCACATTTCTTTCAAAGTCCCGAACAATCTAGGACAATGCTTAACCAATACTAAAGATCCCATCAACTACATGGATCGTAGTGGTGTTTATAAATTACAGTGCTCTGATTGTGATGCTACATATATAGGTAGAACCTGTAGATCACTAACTTCTCGTTCCTTAGAACACACTAAAAAAGAGAACACTTCCACCTTCTCTCAACATCTTGCACAACATAAACATACCCTCAACATCCCAGAAGACGTCTCTTTGTTACATAACATTCCCCAAAAAAATTTTCTAAAATTAGACCTATATGAAGACTTGGAAATAGTCAAAGAAAAACAAAAAAGCCCCAATTGTGTTAATCGCCATGTATCTTTCAACCGTGACTTTCAACCTTTACATCGTCAACTTTTTTCATAGTCCACACTTCACAATACTGTCCTATTTTCTCTGCCTTATTTTCTTATACAAACGTCAACACCTTATTCCTACATAATCTTGTTGTTCTTCAAACACCCATTCTATACAATATCGTCACACCTTCCTCTCACAAATTTCTGACCCCAATTTTAACTTCAGAACCATCCACATCCATCATACCAACATTTCACTATCTTATCCACTCTTCACTTCTACATCGTTTTCCTATTAATTTTGTTCTCTTTCATTATTTCTTGGTCAATTCATATATTAAACATGTATCCAATAGTTTTAATTTAGTAATCACTCAAACATTATCTAACAATTTATTAAAATTCATAATCTACCATATTACAAAGAATCCTAATCTACCTTTGTCCACCTTTTTTCGGTCAACAACTTATTAGCACACATATACAACAAATTTCAGGTTTCTACAAACTGAATTTAATACCACCTAAATAGATTTTGTTCAGGGTGCTAGATACTTTAAGTATAAAGGACCCCTATTATCTCTAATTGTTGGTCAACTCCTTTTCTCCTTCAACCCCCCCCCCTCCTTTTCTTCGGTCATTTCTTTTACTTTCATTCTCATTAGTCTCTGAGGAACCCAGTCTCTTCAATTTTAAATTCAATCACATATGTTATTACTTCAACTTCTTCAGCCTGTAGATTTCCATCTTACTAAACTTAATTTTATTAATTTTTCACCATAGGAGCATTCTTAAATAAAGTCATTTAAATATGAGGTCTGATAGAAGCTTCAAATATTTGTTATTTAATTTTTACCTTGTCCTAGATGTATTAAACATAAAAGGATAAATTTCATAAATACAAGCTAACCCAAAATTAAATACATTTTAGACCACATTCCATACGACGAAAAGCAACATAAGTTGCCTAAGGCACAGGTCATTATATCAATCATGACTATAAAACCATCATTGATTTAACATCTTTTATACCCTAAATTAATAAATAAAAAGTTTTTAAATCCCAACACCTAGATTGTTGTTATTTTAAAATCATCAAAACTTGTTGAATCTTTTGGCTGTAGTAATACTATGTACAACTTTTATAGTTTTTGTTGCATTGACATTCTGTTATCTTCATCCTTCAAAAGTATCTTGTCAATCAGTTCCACGTTGTTCTCCGAGTGCAGAGGTACCCTCTCACCTGGCTCTGGAACCCAATTGAGCCATGTATTACCTTTAGTCAAATTTAATTTAATATTGAACATCACAATTATTTTATAACACAATGTACAACATTTCATAACTAAATGTAATTTAAAGGGTTTTTACCCTAATATTTTGGTGGCTCAGGCATTATGACCTAGTAAGTATAACCATCTTTTGCTTTTCAACCATAGTCAAAATTTCAAAATCTCGTTTGTTTTAACTAAATGGTTTATACTTATTTTTAGGCATTTTCGATTTTAATAACCTGATGATGGACTGTGTAGTCCGAAAACGTTTGTTTTATTGATGTGGCCCTTTTAAGGGTTTTTTAAATAAATATACCCATTTACAAAGATTAACCTCTTTTTGTTATACGTGGTATACAGCCAGCTACAGGAATTTTTCCTTGTGGATTTTTTTAAATAAAGAAAGCTCTTATAACGATATTGTTCCGGAAAATAAATCCCTTAAGGTAGATCGGACACATGCATAGACGCCAAGATGTCAAACTTATAAAACTGGTATGGAAGGAAGTTAGCACAGAAAAATGATAAAGACAAAGTGATAAAGACAAAGGAGAAACAGTGACAAAAAGCAACAAACATGGACTAATGGAGTGAAGCTGCTTTAAAATCTTGATTGGAGAGGATTAAAATGAAAGTATAAGAAATACAATGTACTTTCTTAGCAGTGTACTTTTACCTCTTTCAATAAAGTATGTTTATATGGACTTCTTATTTTTGTTATCATCCATACGCATTACAGTGTGTAACAGATATGTATACTAATAACTACCTGTTTTTGGTAGGTACGTGCTTCTCTAAAAATAGCTTTATAGATACAAAAGGATTTCATTACCAAATTGGATTTTGTTTCATATGCGGAAATTTCCTAATATATTTTGTTAACGTGAGTATGTCTTTATACGTTTTATTTAAGAACCCTCTTAATAAAAACTTCTTTTATTTCATCTCTTGTTTTATGATATCTTGTATACAGCTTTTTTATTATTTTATTTCTAGTTGTGTCTGTGTATTACATATAATTCTGGATAGACGGTTATCTCGAAATATAGTGCCAAAATAGATATTTTTGTGTAAAAATGGGTAGTAGTGCACTAAAAAGGGAAGAATGCTTAATTTATCTAACAAGAATTATATCACTTCACGATCATTACATTCTTCTTCTTAAGGTGCCGTGCATTTCTGCGTAGGCGTCCACCGTACATCGTCTTGTCAGGTGAGATGTTAAATATTCTGGTTTAAATAATTCTGTTTTTAGCAGCATTGCGAAGCATTTCATAGCTGTGGATTCCTGTCCATTGTCGAATATTGCGCAGCCATGACATTTTTTTTACGTCCGAGACCTCTCCTACCCTCTATTTTCCCTTCGAGAATCAGTTGCTGAAAAGTGTATCGTTCTCCTCGTATAATGTGCCCCAAGTATGCAGTCTTCTTACTTTTTACATAATTAAAAAGTTCCCTATCCTGTAAGGCCGCTCTTCTGAGTACTTCCTCATTTCTGACCCTGTCCGTCCATGATATTCTGAGCATTCGACGCAGGCACCACATTTCAAACACTTCAAGTTTGTTAATGGAACTGGCCTTTAACGTCCATGCTTCCATTCCATACAGGAGAACAGGCCACACGTAACATTTAAGCATCTTGTATCGGAGATTGAAGTCCAATTTGCGATCAGTCAGAAACTTACGAAGCCTCAAAAAAGCATTTCTGGCTTGTTCAACTCTGCTCTTTATTTCATTCTCGGGGTCCCAACCCTCATTCAGCAAACATCCCAAGTATTTGAATTGCCTGACTTGTTCGATTTCTTCTCCAGAGACATATATCTTTGCGTTGGGGTAATCATTTCTACTTATAATCATTGATTTTGTCTTCTTGATATTTATTTTCAAACCCCGAGCTTCACTTGCAAGAGTTAGATCATTTAAAAGGCATTGAAGATCTTCGATGTTATCTGCCACTATGGCTGTATCGTCGGCATACCTGATGATCATTACATATTTCTGAATATTTTATCTAGTATTTAGGGGTAATATGTAATCAATATAAGTGGAGGTAGTGTCAAATTTGCAATGATCTTTACTTTATAAGTAATAGCTTACTGACTGTACTTTACATGTTTAGTTCAAATAAATTAACCTTTTCCTTCAGAAAAGACCGATTTGGATGATAAAGTCAACTAAGAAAGTGTGATGAATCTTGTACCACCCCACATTCACATAGGTTAACCGGAGTCCTCCTGGCAGATTTAAGGAAGATAACTACCATCAGGAAGTTTCTTTCGAGGGTTCAGATGTCGAGGAGCAGCTTACTTTTTTTTGTATATCCTGCAGATGTATTGATCTGGCCAGTTTTTTCTTCGATTCTAGTCATAAAATGGGCTGGTATGCGTGGAGTTGATGTTACGAATCTAGACTTTGTTTCTTTCGTTCTCTAGCTACTTATCTTCGGATATTAGGTGGATTGATAGCTACTATATTGTAGAGCTTATGTATGGATTTGAGTCTTAATAACTACCATCAGGAAGTTTCTTTCGAGGGTTCAGATGTCGAGGAGCAGCTTACTTTTTTTTTGTATATCCTGCAGATGTGTTGATCTGGCCAGTTTTTTCTTCGATTCTAGTCATAAAATGGGCTGGTATGCGTGGAGTTGATGTTACGAATCTAGACTTTGTTTCTTTCGTTCTCTAGCTACTTATCTTCGGATATTAGGTGGATTGATAGCTACGATATTGTAGAGCTTATGTATGGATGTGAGTCTTAATATAGGTACTCTGAATTTAACTGACTAATTTATAGCTAAATCTACGTATTAAATAGAAGCATAGAGTTTAAGTCTACGTTTTAAGGGTGGAAGAATGTGCTCCCTATTTTTAGCTGACAAGTTTGCGGAGAATATTATTTTTTTGGTTCTCATTTCATTCTTATAGTAGTATTAGGTTTTCATTTAGTTTTAAACAAAGTTCTGTGAATAATAAAGTGTGATAGAAACTATCTTCAAGGTAGTTATAGTAAGTGCAGAGTTGGACTATTGGATTTCTTGACACTATTGGTTCAGGTATATGTTCAGATTTGTGAAAGCGTCTTTGTTAGCAACATTGAAGGAGCATACCTAACTTTTTCCGGGGTGTAGCTTAAAATTGATTCAGATTATATTTTTATTTTGTTTAAGGTATTATTTAGATTTTTCTCTACTTTAGCAACAAAAGTTTTTGGTTATGCAACAATAGATGTATCGTCTACATAATAAAAGTCCTACTATTTACCGGTATGGGTTGTGTAAATGTTATACAGCGTAGGTGCGATTACGGTACCCCAAAGAAGACCGTTCTTCTACGTTCTCCATCTGCTATTCTTACTGTTGAGTGATACGAAAAATCTTATGTTGTATAGGCATACACGGATAATACAAGTGAGTTTATTACCTAAGGGGATATCACATAGATTTTGAAAAAATGCCCTCTAATTTAAGGTGTCGTAAGCGGCATTGAGATTGACAAATACGACTCCTCATACCTGATATTTTTCATACCCGTCTTCGCTGTGTTGGGCAAGATTTAGTATTTGTGAGGTACACGATCTTCCCTGTCATATATAGCCACTTTTGTCTTTTAATTTGAGTTCTTCTTCTATTATCGGTTTATATTAAGGATCATGTGCAGATTTATTTTGTATAGCTGACAAAATATATAGATATATTGGCCGATAGCTTTTGTGGTCGTTGGAGTTTTTGCCAGGTTAAAGCATAGTGATAACTTTGTCTTTGCTTTGCTTGTCTACAGACTTTAGATATTAGCCATTGTAGTATTTTTGGTCAAAATTTTATAATTAGTTTTGTGCTCAGATCCTCAATCGGGAGCCGTAATATTGTTTATTTTATACGTGGATAGTGGATCCAAGCTCAACATAGTTAAATGGTTCCCGCAGTGACTAGTTTGAGTCCTCTCTCATTTTAAGTTTTTCTTTGCTTCTTTGCCGGCACTTATTATGTAATCTTCTGCGATCAGTTTTATACCAAATACCCTAGGTTTGGCCCTCTATGTGCTTACTGCACTAGAAATACGTCACATTTGTGTTAAGCGTTTATGTCTGATTACCTTAAGTAAAGTAGAGCGTATGTATAATACCCAGTTAAGTGACAATCATATTATTTATGTTAATGTAAAGTTAATATACTTTTTGCTTATAGAATTACTCAATATAGTATTTGCTTTATTTATTACACCTTCCATCAGGCTTATGAATTGTCTTTATCTCTAGATATAGTTTACTTTATCTCTATAGAATAGTTGGTCCTAAAAAGGAATGATTTGACAAAACTCATATTGGACGAGTGATTGAAGAATTAACCAATTAATTAATTATTCATTACCCAAGGTACGCCCGATTGCGGTGGTCTTATTAGTACTTAAATTTTCGTGAAGGCTTCTACGTTGAACTCCATAAAAAATGACAAAGTATTTACTTTTGACTAAAAATCTAAATTTTACATACTGTTACTTTTAGACGATATTTCGAGTCAGATTTGTATAGTTATAACTGTAGCCATGGACGTATAAACATAGATACTGTGTTTATACGTCCATGACTGTAGCTAATATATAGACTCTTTGTAAAAAGTAAATGAGTTTGTAACATCGGTCACAACTCATATATGGATAATTAGAAAACAAACAGGTTAAAATAGGTGTACAAAATTTTAACTACATATATATCGGCGCCATTGTTCAGGAGATGAGTTTATCCCAGAGATCAAAGATTACATTCTTTTACATGGATATTCTAGGTTCTATTTACTTATTTTCATTACTAAAAAGTATATTTATAATAAAGGTCTTAAGCTGTCTTTAGATTCAATGAAATTTTTTTGGCATAGACTTTTAGTCATTCAGCCATACTCAACATGGTACAAATAGTTGTTTGAGTTTATATTAATAAATATACAAAACAAAATACAGGTAAACAGGGTCACTCTCTTCTCGCCTAGGGGCCCATCAAGGCATTTTTTAAAAAGACGTACAACACTAGGCCACGGTAAGAAAGGAATTTGACAATTGGGTTAGAAACAAAGGTTACGTTATTAACTAATGCATAATTATTTAGATGGTTATTTTACTATCCTTTAAAAACATAACTAAGGAATCATACACTGCTCTCGAGTCTAGTGATATCCATGAAAATTTAAACCTATGGAAATTGGCAAATTACAAAATACAGACATAATTCTGAATACCAACTTGGGACAAACAGTTTTCCCCTCCTCAACTTATTCAGTTACAATCTATAACGTGTAAACGCATACTTGTTTTATTGTTAGATACAATGAATTTCCATCAAGTAACTTTCAGCAATGTGACAACAAATTGCTATATAACAGTACGAGGCAATATCATCATATTTGCGTTACATTAATATTTATGTGGCAATCAGCTGTAAAAGTCATTGCCGTTTTTCCGATCGTATCAGATTTTAGCATAGTCACATAAGAATTCTTTTTAAGCAATATACTGTGTCATATTCTTCTGATTTATTTTGTTGACAATTTATTTATGCTTATTCGTTCACCTTTTGTAAAGCAGTCTGTTTAAATATTAGGGATTTATATAATCTTTTTGTTTATATAATTTGTTTATCGATTTTACTATTTTAGATAGAGTTTCATAATTATAGTTTTTTTTTATTTTTTCTATGGTAATACATATACATACCCAATTCGAAAGGGAGAAAACCAACGAGTTCTAAATTGAACATAGACATTATTCTCCATGTCTTCCTATATGTTATATAGAGATCATCGTCATCGTATAGTCGGAACGCAACAAGATTTTATTACCATTTCTTCCTTTTTGTCTCCTCATTTCTATTGCAAACTCAGCCACATAAATGGCGTTTTAAAAATATATGTCAATATTGCCGAAGTGCCTTTCCTAGGATACTTTTTTTATGCCTAGTTCGTTTGATTACATGTAATTGATTTGATAGTCCTCAACAGATATGTATTGATTGTAGGTAGGATAGCAGGTGTTGATAAATATAATGAGTCGGTAAGTAGTCTCATTATTCCTAAATCTGCGCCCTTCATCCGTGGACATCCTAAGGGCATTTTTTCTCTCGGGGCATCCTACCAATTTAACTTGGGAATGCAGTTAATGAGAGAGCCTTTGGATAAAGCCAGCGCAACTTTGGAGTTGAGATTTAGGTTCTTGTACCTCGTTGCTATCTTTATATATGTGTTTGACCTTGGCATTAGTTTCGTTTGGTATTGGTTAGTACTCAGACCTTTGTAAGTCGGGAAATACCTCTGATGGCTTTTCTAGCAATCCTGATCTAATTAATACGTTCTCGTTACATATCCACACATAAGCACTGGTTCACTGTTTTATATATCCTGATTTTAAAGATTTACATTAGGCTTCTGGATTTAAAAGTGTTATAAGGGTTCTATATACATCAGTTAGCTACCTGAATTTTCCCTTTTATTTCTTATGTGACAACGTTATCTACGATATCTAAAACGCTGCAATCTTTCAAAATTATATAGCTTTATTGTTACGTTATGCTTTACTCTACATCCTTTCTTTTGTATGTTAAAAAACATTTATTTGATTTTCTCATTAGTGACTATTATACCGTTTTTGCTGCTAGTAGCATTATTTTATAGCATTCTAATATTTAATTTATGGATTATATGAGGATAGCAAATAAATATTCTTTACTTTCTCGGAGAAATAATATTCTAACAGACAAAATCCTATTAAATTGCCAAAAACCTCCGTACATATTCTATTCACTTATGAGGGCAGTATAGTCCTGGACTGGCTAATTTTTGGATAATAGGAAACCTGAGTGTAGCAGTTTTAATGTTTTCGGGACTGCTACTTGGTATCGGGGAGCAGAAATATCATACCAAGGTATTGCATATAGGAATTGTTGCTTGAACTTTATTATTATTAAACAACACTATATTTCCTAGTAAAATCATTATGACTTTACAGTAAGACAAATTTTCGATGTTGGTTATGAAAACATCATATACATACCACCGGGTTCCCTATGTCGATCTCCAAAAAAATCTTTGTAATAATGATACGGGAAACAAAAAACCAAGAATGAAAATATGCGCCAAAAAACTCTGTGATATAACAGTCGAATAAAATACAGATTGTCGATTCAAATAGTCAAAAAATTAATGAACAGCTTACTAAAATGGAAATATCGCCTATTTAAGATGTAATTCATTAAAGGCCCAAGGTACAAAGCACTCCTAGCATATGCTAATGACATAGATCTCATAAGAAACTCTCCCGTCTGCAAACATCTTCAATAAAGTAAAGAGAGCACGAAAAATCAACGAAATGAAAACCGAATACAAGCGAATCAACAGAAACGACCAATTTAATAAATCTAGATAAAATATTAAAGTTATCAACTACAATTTCAAAAATATGGAACACTTTAAATATCTTAGATAAATAATCACTGTTAATAATAATATCAATAACTAAATACTTTTAGCATAATTCAAATTTTAGACCTATTTTAATACATGTATGCGAATCATTGACATTGACTAAAAAAAAATAAGGAAGAAGTACGAATATTTGAAATAAAAATAATTAGAAAAATGTTTTAACCTCATTATCATAGCGCTACAAATCCATATAGAATAAGAACCCATACTGAATAAAGAAAGCTTTTATAACGATATTGTTCAGAAAAATAAATCGCTTAAGGTATATCGGACACATGCATAGATGCCAATATATCAAACTTGTAAAACTGGTATGGAAGGAAGTTAGCACAGAAGAAAGAATGCCGCTTAGGCGTCTCAGTAAGCAATGGAGAGAAAACATCCAATTATATCTCAAAATATTAACATTTCATTTGATTACAGATTCGTGGAAAATCGATCAACTTGGAGAAAATTTGTAGTTAGCGAAGACCCACCCAGTGTTGTAGCGCCACGTAATGATGATGATAAAGAGAAAGGAGAAATAGTGACAAAAAGTAATAAAAATGGAGTAATGGAGCAAACCTGCTTTAAAATCTTGATTTTAGAGGATTAAAATGAAAGTATAAGAAATACAATGAATGATTGATGGATTCGAGAAACTTGAGACTTAAGAAAAGCACACTGACGTGTGTATCCATATTAAATTCCTTAGATTTTTATATTTTTTTTAGACTTTTATACTAATAGCTTTAAAATTGAATGTTTGGTGAAAATAGCTACGCGACTTTAATGCATCAAATATTTTGTTAATTAAAAATCAATATATTGAAATTAGACAGCAAAAAATTATAATATTAAAGATTAATTTATAGATTATTATACTCTAATTTTAACTACTTCATGAAATAAATATTACACGCCATAAACTGCAGTAATTGAAAAATTATAAAGATCTTACAGAAGAGTTTATTAAACTGTTAGACGATTACGCTACTCGATGTTCATATTAATAGGTTCCAAAATGTACCACCTATAAAATTTAAAAATCTACTACTAATACAATTATTGGCAACATCGCAGGAGTTAAGAAGTGTACGGGAAAAGTTATATACGGATCCCAAAAATGTTTGATCCTATTACGGAGTCCACTCGATCCGACGTATTGGTCGGAGTCTACATAAAGAGCTACTCAGATAATAATATACACGGCGTATATTCTCCTGGAGTTAGTATAATACCGTTTTAGTACGGAGCCCATATTAACCGCTAGAAGTATATATATATATATATATATATATATATATATATATATATATATATATATATATATATAATATATATATATATATATATATATATATATATATATATATATATCTACGGCATAAAGTGAACTCCGCCCATGTTAAAATTCAGGTTCAAGTGAGCTCCGTGGTCAAGTGGACACCGATATACGGAGCTCACTTGTCCATTCCATAATATTGGCTCTGTCGATTCGTTAAGATGTATAGTTTCATAATTCTTAAAAAAAATTTGGAGCTCATAAGTACGCCTGTATCGTAAATGTATTTCGCTTAGTTCACGTGTATATATTATAGGGGTCGTTCAGATCTTTTTCACTGTATATTGGAACTATAAGTATATCGGTTTAAGTAAGCTCTGATAGTTTGGCAACTATGCACTTAGGCCAGCGTTCTTGATATATATATTTTATATATTTTAAACGGTTCATACGGACTCCTTTTCATACGCATTACAATATGTAATCTTCTTCTTCTTCTTGATGTGCCTATCCGTTATGAATGTTGGCGATCATATTGACAATATGTAATAGATATGTATAATACCAAATACCTGTTTTTGGTAGGTACCTGCTATTCTAAAAATAGCTTTATAAATACAAAAGGATTTCATTACCAAGTTGGACGTGTTTTTTCATATGCGAATATTTCCTAATGTATTTTGTTAACATGAATATGTCTTTATACGTTTTATTTAAGAATACGATTAATAAGAACTTTTAGTTAATCCATTGTTTTACGATATCTTGTATACAGCTTCTTTATTAATTTATTTCTGGTTTTATCTGTGTACTACATATAATTCTGGATAGGTTATCTTAAAATAAATATTTAAGTGCAAAAATAGATATTTTTATGTAAAAATTGGTAGTAGTGCATAAAAGAGGGAAGAATGCTTAATTTATATAAGAAGAATGTACCAGTTCACCAATATTACATACTTCTAAATGTTTTATCTGCTATTTAGCGGTAATATGTAATTAATAAACGTGAAGTTTGTGTCAAATTTGCAATAATCTTTGGTCAGTTTTTTCTCGATTTTAGTCATAAATTGAGCTGGTATTTGTTGAGTGGATGTTGCGATTCTAGACTTTGTATCTTTTATTCTCTAGCAGTCTAGCTACTTATCTTCGGATATTAGGTGAATTGATAGCTACGATATTGTAGAGCTTATGTATGGATGTATGTGTGTGTGTCTTAATATTCGCTGAATTTGGCTGTCTAATTTATAGCTAAATCTACGAGTTAAATATGTGTTGGTGTCATCCATACTTGCAAGGTATATTCGGTAGCAGAAGCATAGAGTGCAAGCGTCTACGTTTTAAGGATGAAAGAATGCTTCTCATTTTTAGTTGAAAAGTTTGCAGAGATTATTTTTCTGGTCCTCAGTTTGCCTTTTAGTTTTAAACAATGTTCTATGAATGACAAAGTGTGATACAAACTATCTTCAAGGTATTTATAGCAAGTCCAGAGTTTAAAAATTTCATGACACTATTGGATGTTTAGATTTTTAAAAACATCTCTGTTAGAGACATTAAAGCAGGACATCTGACTTTTTCTAAGGTTTGGCTTAAACTTGATTCATAGTCTATTTTTATTGTGTTTAAAGTATGATTTAGATTTTTCTATACTTCAGCAACAAAAGTTTTTGGTTGTGCAACAATATAGATATATCGTCTACATAATAAAAGTCCTAGTATTTACTGGTATGGGTTGTGTAAATATTATACAGTGTAGGTACCATTACGCTACCCCAAAGGAGACCGTTCTTCTGCGTTTTCCATCTGTTATTTTTACCATTGAATGATACGAAAAATCTTCTGTTGTGTAGGCATACCCGGACAATACAAGCGATTGCTGTATTTTTGATTCAAATTTTAGAATTAGTTTTGTGCTCAGATCTTTAGCCAGGAGCCGTAACATTGTTCATTATATACGTAGATAGCAGATCCAAGCTCAACACCGTTGAAAGATTCCCTTAGCTGACTGGTTTTGTCCCCTCTCATTTTAAGTTTTTCTTTTCTTGTTTGCCTATGTTTGGCCCTCAATGTGTTTCCTGCACTAGAAATACGTCACATTTGTGTTAACCGCATATGTCTGATAAAGTTAAGTAAAGTAAAGTACCTATCTTTATCTCTGGATATTCCCTTCTATAATATTTATAGACGAAATTAGGATAGTTGGCATTAAAAAGGCCGATTTAGCCGATCTTTAAACCCTATAAAATATGGCTAATCTTTTACTTTTCATTAAAAATTTTAATTTTACATACTGTTACTTTTAGACAATATTTCGATCAGATTTGTATAGTAATAAATGTAGTTAATATACATAGAGTCTCTTTGTGAAAAATAAATGAGTTTGTAATATCGGTCACAACTCATATATGGATAATAAGGAAATAAACGGTTAAAATAGGTGTACAAAATTTTAACTACATATATCGGCGCCATTGTTCAGGAGTTGGGTTTATCTCAGAGATCAAAGGTTACGTTACATGCATATTCCAGGTTCTATTTACGTATTTTCATTCCTAAAAAAGTATATTTATAATATAGCCCTGAAGCTAACCTTAAGATTCTATGAAAAGTAGAATCTATGGAAATAAGCAAATTAAAAATAAAGACATAATTCTGAATGGCCAACTTGAGACAAACAATTCTCCCGTCCTTAACTTATTCAGTTACAAACTATAACGTGTAAA
This sequence comes from Diabrotica balteata, assembly GCA_918026665.1. Classification (NCBI taxonomy): domain Eukaryota; kingdom Metazoa; phylum Arthropoda; class Insecta; order Coleoptera; family Chrysomelidae; genus Diabrotica; species Diabrotica balteata. The sequence goes on along the minus strand of OU898282.1, from coordinate 71,837,919 downwards.
CGCATACATCTTTTATTGTTAGATAAAATGAATTTTTATCAAGTAACGGTCGGATCTATCACTTACTAAAAGAGTAGAAAATGACATGCTTATGCTTTAGAGTACGGCTACTTTAGTACAAAGTACCCTTTGCTTTTGCCAATTGCTTTCTCACTTTCTTAGCGATGGGCCTGGCTTTTCCTTATCAATACTGTTCTCGTTCGTTATAGTTATTCTAAGATATTCAGATTTTACTATATGCTCTACATTTGGTTTTATCTAATATAAATTAGAGGCCTTGAGAAGGTCGAGGCCCTTAGAGGGCCTCGACCTTCTCAAGCTTTCTACGCCATTCTGTTCTGTCCCTTGCTTGAGTTTTCCAGTTGCCGAATCCAATCTTCTCCGCATCTTGTGTTACCCCATCCATCCACCTCAGCTTTGGTCTACCCCGTCGTCTCATTCCCACAGGTTGCGCTGTTAGAATCTTTTTTATCATGTTCGATTCAGGGGCCTGGGCTACATGTCCTGCCCACTGCAGGCGGTTTCGCTTAATTATAGTGGTAATATCTTTACCACCAAACGTATGCTTCTAGATATTCTGCAGTTCGAAGTTACATCTACGCCTCCATATTCCTTTCTCACAGACCGCTCCAAATATCTTGCGTAGCACCTTTCTTTCAAAAATGGATAGAGCGGATTCATCTGTTTTCGTTAGCGTCCATGCCTCTGATTCGTATGTAAGAACGGGGACTATCAGTGTTCTATACAGCCTTATACGAGTTTTTTGAGACAGACGTTTGTTAGCTAAGTACTTTGATAGACCATAATAACACCTGTTTGCAATTAACAGGCATTAAGCCTATTTATAAAGAAGGAAGAAGAAGAAGAAGATGTTAAACTGGAGTAGAGCACTTGGTAGATAATATTTATTTGTTTTAAGTATACTTATTTTACAACATAGTACATAAAATAATAAATATTTGTGTGCTCAGTTTTTTGCTCTGAATTGAAGATTTTATCTCAAAATATGACTGTACTTTATACAAATATTATTATTTTCTGAGGTACCGGTATAAATATAAATTTTGAATTTCGCAATGATTTTTTAAAATTATTTTCTTGTGACGTTATGTCAGTGTTTAAGAATAATGCTGGGAATAAGGTTAAATAGGTTTTTATATTTTATTTGACGTTTAAATATTTAAATCTGAGTTCATTTTTCGAAAAATTATAAACTTGTGACAACAAATTGCTATATAACAGTACGAGGCAATATTCTTATGCTGTGACAAAATCATCATATTTGCTTTACATTGCCGTTTTTCCTGCCGTATCATATTTTAGCATAGTCTTCTGATTCATTTTATAGACAAGCGGTAATGGATATCCACAATTTGTCTAATAATATTAAGTTTTAAAAACAGCTGTGCTTTTATGCTCATTCGTTTACCTTTTGTAAAGCCACCTGAGTTATGAATAACTACTTTTTTGTATTTTTAGAAGACATACTTCTATCGGGCATATTTTAATGTGTGAATATTAGGGATTTATATAATCTTTTTGTATATATAATTTGTTTATTGATTTTACATTTTAGATAAAATTTCATAATTATAGTTCTCTTCCGTTTATTTACCATAGTAATACATATACAAACCCAATTCGAAATGGAGAAAAACCAGCGAGTTCTAGATTGAACATAGACATTCGTCTCTCTTTCTCCCTATATGTTATATAAAGGTCATCGTCATCATATAGTCAGAACGCAACAAGGTTCTATTACCTTTTCTTCTTTTTGTCTCCTCATTACTATTGAAAGCTCAGTCACGTAAATGACGTTGTAAAAATTTATTTCCCTATTTCTGAAGTGCCTTTCCTGGATAACTTTTTTAAGTCTAGTTCATTTGATTACTTGTAATTGATTTGATAATCCCTAACAAATAAGTTGTTGATTGTAGGTAGGATAGCATGTGATTGAACAGGGATGTGTTGATAAGATGTAGGTAGTCTCATTATTCCTAAATCTGACCATATGTTACTTCCCTCCTTCATTCGTGGACGTCCTAAGGTCATTTTTTTTCTCGATCCTCCCAATTTAGCTTGACAATGCAGTTATTAGAGAGCCTTTGGATATAGCCAGCGCAACTTTGGCGTTGAGATTTAGTTTCTTGTACGACGTTGCTACCTTTGTATATGTGTTTGACCTTGGCATTAGTTCCGTTTGGTATTGGTTAGTACTCGGACCTATATAGGTTGGAAAATACTTCTGATGACATTTCTAGCAATCCTGATCTAATTACTACTTGAGTTTTACTTACATTGTTTTGACAGTGTTCTCGTCACATATCCACACAGTAGCACTGATTTAATTATCTTCTTATATATCCTGATTTTATAGATTCCTATTAGACTTCTGGATTTAAAAGTGTTATAAGGGTTATAATATATACATCAGTTAGCTACCTAAATATTCACTTTTATTTCTTATGTGAGAACGTTATCTACGATATACTAAATACTGCAATGTTTTACAATGATATGGGTTTCTTGTAACATTATGCTCTAATCTATATCATCTTTTTTGCATGTTAAAGGACATTTATTTAGTTTTTTACTGATTATCAGCAAATTTTTTTGGTGCTAATAGCATTATTTTATAGCATTCCAATATTTATTCTATGGATTAAATCTGGATAGCAAATAGATATTCTTCACTTTCTCGGAGAAATAATATTGCTACTGATTTCAAACCTATTTTAATACATGGATACGAGTAATAGCAAATGACTAAAGCAAGTGAGGAAGAACTCCGAATATTTGAAAAGAAAATAATAAGAGACAACGATTTGAACCTTCGTCGAAGCTAGATTTATTTAATTACCAGTCTAATCGCACCTAGTTTTTGTGCTTTTATTTATATCCAGTTAATATTAAAAGTGTAATAAATTGTTGTGATACCGTAAATAACAATGGAGAATAACAATGGAGAAAATCGGTAAGGAATTTTAATCTAATTAGATACTTACTTCAAAACAAGTTCATATTATTTATATCACCTGATGTCATTAAACAACGAAAATGGAAGATGTTAATAGTCCAGTCACGTCGAGGCCCCAAACGTTATTGACATCATATAAAACTTCTTCATATTCTGTAGCGTTAATCAATTCAATTCCAAAATTCCAATATCTACTTGCACTGTGAAAAATTATAGAACCAAGATATATACATTTTTTCATCACGAATTTCAAATCACCGTATTTGTATTTACCTAGCTAGTGAAGAATTAGAAAAAACTGTCATGAAGGCTGACAACGAAAGAATAACTATCAATCATCAAATAATTTATGCTCGACGCTTAATTACACCAAATGAAAGATTACTGATCTCTAATGTTTGTCCTAGTATTTATCACACATTCATAAAATATGAACTTAAAAAATTAGGCCTCAATTTATTACCTCCAATTAATTTTTTACGAAGAGGTACAACAAACCCAGTATATAGATATATATTGAGCTTTCCAAGACATACATTTATCTTTCCTTTGAAAGCTACATTAATTCCTCCCTCAATTGTCAGAAACCACGATCAAACATCTAATCGTATTTTCTTATCTTTAGAAAACAGATGTGTTACTATTGTAAAAAATCTGACCATTTTGTAGCAAATTGGTCATTCTGTACAAATCCAAATCAGAACTTTACAACAACAGTGCCAACTACTACTATAAATACAGTAGTTAATACTCTTCCACACATGACGTCCTGATCACATCAGCATCTGCAGCGAAGTCCTTTTCCTTATAATCCTCGACTATACCTACTTAATTAACTATACCAATATTAACTCCATCTCAAATATCACCCTTAACATTATTCCCAAGTTCTCAAACTACATACACAGATAAAAATATAACAACTACCCAGTTATCAACAATACCTAATATTTCACAACCTCATATATCAATCCCAAACTATTCCTCAACACTTGCATACCCTATCAATAACATATCAATAAATACTGTAATTTAAAAACTAAAATTGCGTAGCCAAGAAAAAGTAGTCATAACCCAAAGTGCTTTAACAAAGGTGAACGAATTATTAGCGTAACAGCTGTTTTGAAAACTAAATATTATGAGACGAATTGGGATATTGTATTACACAAACTAAACCGCTTGATTATGGTTTGTTTATTAAGGAAAATATGATATGACAGGAAAGACTAATGACTCTATAGCTAATTGCCACATAGATATCAATGTAACGCAAATCGTATGATTTTGTATATAAGACAAATAATATTATATTCTAAATTATACCTATAGAGATAAACAACAGTAAAACAAACATAATAAACAACTATTATACAATATAGTAAATATTTATTTCTTCTTCTAGTTCCATGACCGTTATCGATCGTTGGATATCATGTTGGCTACCATATTCGCTACCGTGACTTTATTGACAGCAGCTCTAAATAACGATGTAGTTGATTTTCCATACCATTGCCTTAGATTTTTCAGCCATGATGTTCTTCTTCTACCAGGACCACGATTACCTTGGATCTTTCCCTGAATGATCAGATGTAAAAGATCATATTTTTCAGGGTGTCTCAATATATGACCGAAGTATTCCAGCTTGCGTTTTTTTATTATATTGACCAGTTGTGTTGTTTGGTTCAGCCGTCTAAAGACCTCCTCATTTCTAACTCTGTCGACCAAGCTTATTTTCAGTAGTCGTCTGTATACCCACATCTCAAAGGCTGTCAAGCGTTTAAGCATAGCCTCAGTTAGGGTTCACGCTTCTACTCCATACAGCAGGAGTAATATTTATTTAGATAAACGTAAAGGTTAAAACATGTTTTTTAATTCGCGGTAAAAGATTTATTAGAGTTTAGCACATAAGATAAATTCGTAACAAAATTCATATACCAGTAAATGGTACTCGTTACAGCAGCGAAGTAATTTTAGCAACAGATATGTAGGCTGACCTTACCCCTTGACATACAGCAACCACAAAAGAATCGGCGATAGCGCAAAGGGCAGCTACCCCTTAACCAAGACACGACTCTCTTGTTTGGCAGATAGCACTTGTCTCTTCGACGACTAGGCAGCCTTTACCCCTACTGGATAGAACGACTGTCTTTGATGACTAAGCAGTCTTCATCCTTACTGGATGGAATGATTGTCTTTGATGACTGAGCAGCCTTCACTCTTATTGGATGGAATGACTCTCTGTTAATGGGCTAATTATACGGGGATAATTAAAACACGAAACATGGACGACGAAAAAACAAAATAAGAGCCGATTGAGCATCGCAGAAAGAAGAATTATTAGAGAAATATATAAACCTGTTATCGATAATATTACAAATCAATACAGAGTGAGAAACAACCGCGAACTAATTGATTATTATGACCAACTAGATAAAGTAAAAACATAAATAACATGTTATACGTAATACCTTGTAAAAATAATATTGTACATTTTTAAGAACGAACTCTTATTTGAACATTGAAGCGTCAAATAAAATATGTAGTACATAATAAATATTGTGGCATATTTCTTTCATTCTATCAAAAAAATTAAAAAACAATAAAGTCAGACATATTGAGATGGATTACTGAATACTATTATAGCATACAAGTAGTGTGAGCTACCGGATATTTAAATATATTAAAACTTGGTGTGAACATTTTGGTTAAAAGAATAAATTTGATTTTTATATTACACATGTAGTTGACGTTTTTGTCTCCAAATTCTTTTTTAGAGTTCTTTTCTAGACACGTACTAAACAAATTTTGTTTATATTGCAGTTTCTTCTTTTTGTAGATTTAATAGTGATATGAGGATATCAGTTTGCTACATATACATAAAATACAAATAGACTGACTGTTGCAATACAGGTCCGTTTCCCCAGTGCGACAGAGAAAACTGGCAAAAAGCAGTCCCTGCATCTCTTTCTAATTTGCCAGGTTTATCGAACGCGTGACCTAAATGACCAATGAGAAGGTCACGTGGTCGATAAACCCGTCCCATTAGAAAAAGATACAGATATTGCTTTTCGTCAAGTTTCTCTGTCGCATTGCGGAAACTTGAATGTATGGCAGTATTCAGTCTATTTGTACTATATGTCTATGGTTTGCTACATGCATTTTCGCTTTTATCTTTTATGTGACCAAGTTATCAGCGATATCTAAATAGCTCCAATTTATTGTTACATTAATGCTCCATTCTATATTATACTTTTTGTCTGTTAATGAACTTTTATTTGGTTTTCTTGTTATTGACTATAACACCGTTTTTTTATGCTAAAAGCATTATTCAATATATTATAATGTCTAATTTCTCTGGCTGCTGACGAACAGAAGTTTTTATTGACTTTTCTTTAATATAATTATGTATGCAGATTTGTATTTTGATCTTCTCACGGTGCTAAAGAGCAAATGTAATAGTTTATTGTATTTTTCCATAAGATTTCTAGTTTTTCAATGTGTCATGGCTCCTCTTATTTCTTTTCCTACGATTTACATTAATTTATTTAATTATTATTTCTGAAATTTCAAGTTTATACACAGTTTCTTTTGTTCCACTTATTTATCTAAGATATGATATTCATTCTTATCTATCTATCTATCTATATAAGGATTTTTACAGCTGTCGCTGCCTTCCTTCTTTCAGCCAACGTCTCCAGTCCTCTCTGTTCTGCCATTCTCCATCTCTAAGGTCTCGTTTTTCCATGGCCTCGTCCACTTCATGGCTCCATGATCTTCGGGGTCTACCTCTTTTTCTCCTTCCTATTGAGCTCCAATCCGAAATCCTTGCTATCCACCTTGTATGATCTGTTCATTCTTATCTATAGATGTGCTTATTCCCTATCAATTATCTATCAATATTTGAAGTCTTTTTTATTTGTTTTAGTCATTGTAATGATTCGCATCCGTACATAAAAATAGGTCTAAAGCTTGTATTATGCTCTAAACTCCTTCAGTGGTAGTATTACCAACTGCGATTATTGTTCTAAGATATTTAATGTCTTCCATACTTTCGAAATTGAAATTGTTGACTTTAACGTTGTATCTAGATTTACTGACGGTCTCTTATGTTTATGCGCTGGTATTTGGTTTTCACTTCGTTGATTTTACTTGAAATCTTTTTCGTGCTCTCTGGACTTTGTTCAGTATGTCGTTTACATATTTATAGACGTAATCATCAGCATAACTAGGAGCTGCTTTGTACCTTGAGAGAATTTCTCTCTCAAGGTTTTTGTTTCCCGTATCAATATTACAACAATTTTGCTGGATGCCGACATAGGAAACCCGTTGGTATGTACATACTGTTTCGATATCTTTTTGTCTCGTTATAAAGTGAATATTAGTTTATTAGAAAATATGATATTGTCTAATAATAGTTACGTTGTTTTGCTTTGCTTTCTCAGACTGCTACCGTCGTGCCTTCTGGTATTTGATATTTCAACCGTCAAGCAACAATTCCTATATGCATTAACTTAATGCTGATATCCTGCTTCCCCAATCCAGTTAGCAGTCCCGAAACCAATAAAATTGCTACATTCAAGTTTTCTATTAAGCTGCCCAGAACTATAGGTACGCTTTATTATCTTACTGATGTTAGTGCTGCCCCTTATAAGGGAATAAGATATGAAAGGAAGGTTTTGGTAATTTAATAAGATCCTTGTGTTACAATATAATGTCTCCGAGAAAGTAAAGTAATATCAAAACGCTATTCGGATTTAATCCATAGCTAAAATAGTAGAATGCTACAAAATAATGCTATATATTAGCATTAATAAGTTTATAATGGATACTAAAGTTTGAAAATAATTAGAGTAAGTAATTTAAATTATCAAAGTGCTTATTAAACATAAAAATAAAATAAAATTATATTAACAATTTATATTATAATATATTTAAAAACAGTAGCCAAATATTCTTAGAATTCCTCGATGACTAACCTGCTGGATATTTAAATAAATTTTAAGTTCTAAAATGTACCTGCTCTAAAATTTGAAAATCTACGACTAATACAACTACTGGCAACATCGCAGGAGCTTAGTTGTGTACGCTAAAAGCTGTATACGGATCCCAAAAATGTTTTATCCAGTTACGGAGTCCACTTGATCCGACGTGTTGGTCGGAGTCTACATAAAGCGCTACTCAGATAATAATATACACGGCGTATATTCTCCTGGAGTTAGTATAATACCGTTTTAGTACGGAGCCCACATTAACCGCTAAAAGTATATATATATATATATATATATATATATATATATATATATATATATATATATATTATATATATATATATATGTATATATGTATATATGTATATATATATATATATATATATATATTTACGGCATAAAGTGAACTCCGCCCATGTTAAAATTCAGGTTCAAGTGAGCTCCGTGGTCAAGTGGACACCAATATACGGAGCTCACTTGACCATTCCATAATATTGGCTCTGTTGATTCGTTAAGATGTATAGTTTCATAATTCTTAATAAAATTTTGGAGCTCATAAGTACCCCTGTATCATAAATGTATTTCGCTTAGTTCACGTGTATATATTATAGGGGTCGTTCAGATCTTTTTCACTGTATATTGGAACCATACGAATATCGGTTTAAGTAAGCTCTGATAGTTTGGCAACTATGCAATTAAGCCGTAGAGCTCCAGCGTTCTTGATATATACATTTTATATATTTTAAACGGTTTATACGAACTCCTGATTTTTTTATCATTCATACACATTGCAATATGTAATAGATATGTATACTACCAAATACCTGTTTTTGGTAGGTACATGCTGTTCTAAAAATAGCTTTATAAATACAAAAGGATTTCATTACCAAATTGGATGTGTTTTTCATATGCTGAAATTTCCTAATGTATTTTTTTAACATGAGTAGGTATGTCTTTGTACGATTTATTTAAGAATAGGATTAATAAGAATATCTTTTATTTCATCCATTGTTTTACGATATCTTGTATACAGCTTCTTTATTATTTTATTTATGATTTTATCTGTGTACTACATATTATTATAATTCTGGATGGGTTATCTTAAAATAAATATTTAAGTGCTAAAAGTGATATTTTTATGTAAAAATGGGTAGTAGTGCACAAAAAAAGGAAGAATGCTTAATTTATCTAACAAGAATATACCCCTTCACCGATATTACATACTTCTGAATGTTTTATCTTTTATTTAGGGGTAATGTAATCAATATAAGTGGAGTTAGTGTCAAATTTACAATAATCTTTATAAGCAATAGCTTACTGACTGTACTTTATATGTTCAATTCAATTAATTAAACCTTGTCACTTCAGAAAAGAGCGATTTGAATGGCAAAGTCAAATAAGAAGGTGTGATAAATCTTGTACTGCCCTACATTCGCACAGGTTAACCGGTATTTACTGGCAAGAGTCCTCCTCGCAGATTTTACGAAGATAACTACCATAAGGAAATTCCTCTCGAGGGAACAGATGGCGAGGAGCAGCTTATCTTTTTTTTTATTTCTTGCAATGTGTATATGTGTTGATCTGGTCAGTGTTTTCTCGATTTTAGTCATAAATTGATCTGGTATTCGTTGAGTGGATGTTGCGATTCTAGACTTTGTATCTTTTATTCTATAGATACTTATCTTCGGATATTAGGTAAATTGATAGCTAAGATATTGTAGAGCTTATGTATAAATGTGTGTGTCTTAATATTCGCTTAATTTGGCTGACTAATTTATAGCTAAATCTGCGTGTTAAGTATGTGTTGGTATCATCTATACTTACAAGGTATATTCGGCAGCAGAAGCATAGAGTGCAAGCGTCTACGTTTTAAGGATGGAAGGATGCGCTTCCTAGCAATTTAGCTGAAAAGTTTTCAGAGATTACTTTTCTGGTCCTCAGTGTACCTCTTAGTTTTAAACAAAGTTCTGTGAATGACAAAGTGTGTTTCAAACTATCTTCAAGGTATTTATAGCAAGTCCAGAGTTTAAAAATTTCATGATACTATTGGATGTTTAGATTTGTAAAAGCGTCTCTGTTAGGGACATTAAAGTTTTTTGTTGTGCAACAATATAGATCGTCTACCTAATAAAATTTCTAGTATTTACTGGTATCTTCTTCTTAAAGTGCCTATCCGTTCCGGATGTTGGCGATCATCACGGCTATCTTTACTTTGTTCTTCTTCCCAGTCCTCTCTTACCATTTACCTTCCCTTGGAGAATTAGCTTAAGAAGGCCGTAACGTATTTACTGGTATGGGTTGTGTAAATATTATGCAGTGTAGGTGCCATTACGCTACCCCAAAGGAGACCGTTCTTCTGCGTTGTCCATCTGTTATTTTTACCATTATGTAATACGAAAAATCTTCTGTTGTGTAGGCATACGCGGATAATACAAGTGAGTTTATTACCTAAGGCAATGTCACATAGATTTTGGAAATGCCCTCTAATTTAAGGTGTCGTAAGCGGCATTTAGATTGACAAATACCACTCCTCATACCTGATATCTTTCGTACCCGTCTTTGCTGTGTTGGGCAAGATTTAGTATTTGTGACGTACGTGATCTTCCCTGTCTATTGCCACTTTAGTCTTTTAATTTGAGTTTTTCTTTTATTATCAGTAAAATTATATTAAGGATCACGTGCAGAAGTATTTTTTATAACTGACAGAATAAATAAATATATTGGCCGATAGCTTTTGTGGAGTTTTTGCCAGGTTTAAGTAAGGTTTTTTTTGCTTCTTTATCGACATTTTATTATGCGATTTTTAGCGATCAGCTTAATACCAAATACAATATATTTTGCCCTCAATATGTTTCTTCTTCTTCTTGCAGTAAGTCTTCTATCGGAGGTTGGCTACCATTACAGCAATCTTTACTTTGTAGGCTGCAGCTCAGAACAACTGTATTGAACTGCACCCATACCACTCTCTTCAATTTCGCAACCAGGAAATACTCCTACGTCTTATATTTCTCTTTTCGAGATTTCTCCTTGGATTATGAGTCTAAGCAGAGGGTACTATTCTCCTCTTATTATGTGGCCCAGATATTCAAGTTTTTTCGATTATATAGTTTTTACGACTTCGTATTCCTTCCCCATCTTCAGCAGAACATCTAGATTTGTAACTCTTTCTGTCCATGGTATTTTCCACATTCTCCTGTAACACCACATCTCGAATGCCTCAATGTTTTTTATGTTTATCTTTTTCAGTGTCCAGGCTTCTATGCCGTACAGCAGATCGGAGAAAACATAGCACCTTAACATTATTGTTCTTAAGTTTATATTTATGTCCCGGCTGCATAGGAACTTTTTCATTTTGACAAACGATTGTCTCGCTATCTCTATTCGCCTCTTGATTTCTCTTGTCTGGTCATTAGTATCATTGAAGCAAACCCCTAAATATTTGTAGGACGTTACTCTTTCAACTGGCTGATTATTTATGGTTAAATTCACATTGGTGTATAGCTTATTTGTTACAATCATGAATTTAGTCTTTTTGATGTTCAGTTTTAGACCATACTAATTGGTATGAGTGTTTATGTTTTCCATCAAAAACTGTAAATTTGCTAGGTTATCTGTTACTATTAGCGTGTCATCAGCGTATCGTATATTGTTAATTAACTCTCCGTTAATGTTCATACCAATGTTTTGCTCTAGGAGCGCTTCCTGATATATTGTTTCGCTATATATATTGAATAATAGTGGAGAAAGCACACAACCCTGACGCACACCTCGACGAATCTTAATTTCTTCGGTTAACTCATTATCAACTTTGATTTTTGTTGTTTGTCCCCAGTACAACCTGGATATGATGTTAATGTCGCGACTGTCGATGTTTTTGCTTCTTAGGATTTCATACAGCTTTTGGTCTCTGACTTTATCGATGGCCTTCTCAAAATCTATGAAACCTACGTAGAGGTCTTGGTTTACTTCCAAACATCTTTGTATTAACACACTCATACCAAACAAAACTTTTCGTGTTCCCAGTCTACCTCTGAATTCAAACTGTGTGGTGCTTATGTCCTCTTCTAATTTATTAAATATTCTTTTGTAAATTATTTTTAAAAATACTTTTAGTGTGTGGCTCATCAATGCTATAGTTCTTTGGTCTGAACACTCTCTGGCGTTATTCGTCTTCGGGATTGTGACAAAAGTAGAGGAGAGCCATTTCTTTGGTATGATGCCTGTTCTATAAATTGTGTTGAATTATTTCAAGTGCGTCGTCGTCTATAAGTTTTAACAATTCTACAGGAATTTTATCTGGTCCTGCAGCTTTACCCCCTTTTGTGTTCCTTATAGCATATTCTACCTCGCTTTTTAGGATTTCAGGCCCTGTTGTGTCGTCTGTAGGTTCTGTCACTGCTATTTCGGGTCTTTCGTCTGCAAAAAGTTCTTCAATGTATTCTATCCATCTTGCCAGTTTTTTATTTAAATCTGTAATTATTTTACCTTTTTGTCCTTTACGATGGATGCTTGTTTCACTTTTTTACCTGTTATTTCCTTGATCTTGTTATTCATGTTAAAGCTATCATACTTTCTATCATATTTATCTATTTCCTTGCAGTTGTCCAGAACCCAGTTCTCTTTGGCTTCTCCAATTTTTCTCTTAATATCACGATTCACTTCTTTGTATTTTGTCTTATTTTATTTCTTCGCCTTTCCTCTATGAGATGCATAATTTCGTTTGTCATCCATTCCTTTTTCTTAATTTTGCTTGGAGGTAAGGAGCCTTCACCAGCTGTCATAAGGGTTTTTTCTATCTCCGTCCATTTGTTCTCTACATTGCCTGTGTTCCTATTTTTTGCAGCGATGTTTCTAAGATTGTTGTTTACCTGTTCTCTTGTCCTTTCCAGTATAGTTGCGTTTTTCAGTTGCTTAACGTCTATCTTTTGTTTAGCTGCACTTTTCTTTATTTTCTTGAATCTTATATTTCGCCACTACCGGATTGTGATTCGATTCTATATCAGTGCCTGGATAGGTTTTTGTAGACGTGATGGAGTTTTTAAACCGGCTTCTGAATATTATATAATCGATATGATTCCTGATGATGTTGTCTGCATTATCCCTTGGTGATGTCCACGTGTACAATCTACGGTTTGGTAATCTGAACATTGTGTTCATTACTACAAATTCTTTTTCTTGGTAAAATTGTACCAGACGTTCACCTCGGTGGTTTCGTTGTCCAAGTCCAAATTCACCAGTGCATCCATTAGTTTTCACTTTACTAACTTTAGCGTTGAAGTCGCCCATGATTACAGTGACCTCTTCTTTTTTGGTCGATTCCAGAATGTATTCAAGTTGTTTGTAGAATTTTTCTATTTCCTCATCCTCTTTCTCATATGTTTCCTGCACTAGAAATACGTCACCTTTCTGTTAAGCGCATATGTCTGATAAAGTTAAGTAAAGTAAAGTGTCTTTATCTCTAGATATTCCCTTAATATACATAATTATGATAGTTGGCCTAAAAAGTACCGATTTTGTCGATCTTTAAATCCTATAAAAATGGCAAATCTTTTACTTTTCATTAAAAATTTAAATTCTACATACTGAAAGCTACCTTTATGAAAAGTAGAATCTATGGAAATTAGCAAATTAAACAATAAAGACATAATTCTGAATGGCCAACTTTATATTTTTATTTTTACAGGTTTTTATATTTTATTTGACGTTTTAATATTTAAATATGAGTTCATTTTTTAAAAAACTATAAACTTATAACAACAAATTGCTATATACCAGTACGAGGCAATATTCTTATGCTGTGGCAAAATCATCATATTTGAGATACATTGCCGTTTTTCCTGCCGTATCATATTTTAACATAGTTTTCTAATTTATTTTATAGACAGGAGGTAATGGATATCCACAATTCGTCTAATAATATTATGTTTTAAAAACAGCTGTGCTTTTATGCTGATTCGTTCACCTTTCGTAAAGCAACCTGAGTTATGAATAACTACTTTTTTGTATTTTTGGGAGGCAAATTTCTACCAGACAATTTTTAATATGTGAATATTAGGGATTTATATAATATTTTTGTGCATATAATGTGTTTATTGATTTTACTTTCATTTGGTTTGTTTATTCATATTTTCTTATCTTTAGAAAACAGATATGTTATTATTGTAAATCATCTGACCATTTTGTAGCAAATTATTCATCCTGTACAAATCCAAATCAAAACGTTACAACAACAGTGTCAACTACTACTATAAATACAGTAGTTAATACTCTTCCACGTCACGATCACATCAGCATCTTCAGCGAATTCATTTTCCTTACAATCCTCGACTATACCTTCTTCATTAATTATACCAATATGAACTGAATCCCAAATATCATCCTCAACATCATTTCCAAGTTCTCAAACTACATGCACAGATACAAATATAACAACTACCGAGTTATCAACAACACCTAATCTTTCACAACCTCATATATCCAGTCCAAACTATTCCTCAACACTTGCATACCCTATCAATAGGACATTAATAGATACCACTAATACACTTAAAATAACTAATACACCTAGTAAAAAAGTAAACACGTAGCCTTGATGAAATTTTAACCCCACCTTTACAAGAACCTAAAGACAATTTTACAAAAACCAATACAAAAACTTAAAAAATCCAAAACTATTGACAATTCTGAGACTTGCTAACAGCATGTAACCCGTAAAAGATTTTATTTCTAATAAACTTGTAACACCGATATTAAATTTTGAACAACTATCTCCCAAAATCTATTTTTATAGATTCCCAAAAGCTCCCAAATCTATTTTTATACAATTTTCCTATAGAATATAAAAAAGAAATAAAATTCCTAGGGATGCAACTGAACTTAAAATTAAGTTAGAAAAGTCATATACACTCGCTAAGCCTATCGTGCCAAGCTGGACTAAACATTATGAAATCTGTATCACATAAAAATTGGGGAGCAGATTTTCCAACTCTAATAAATATATTTAGAGCTTTAATTAGATCAAAACTGGACTACGGATGTGTTGTGTATAACACAGCAAATCAAACATTGCTTAAAACTTTGGATACTCTTCCGAGTTCAGCCGTTAGACTTGCTCTAGGAGCATATTGCACCAGTCCTGTGGACAGTCTACTCTGTGAAGCTGGAGAACCACCCTTAATCCTAGGAAGTAAATATTTAAGTCTATCGTATATCTCGAATATAAAATCTAACCCAAAAAATCCAGCTCTTCATCATGCTGTTGCTAACAGGTTCTAGGAGGTCTATCAAAAAAGAAATAGGTGTCCTGTACCTTTCTATGAACGAGCCAATAGATACTTATTCGATTTTAATATTGAACTACCTCCCATTTATCCTACCTGTGTAATAAATTTATATTTTCCTTGGGTTGTTCCCTCTCCGCTTTGTAACTTTTAAACTTACAGCATATACCATATATATATAAAATTCGTGTAAAGTTAGTGTATATAAAATTACCATTTTATATACACGAACGCATCAAGGCCATAAATCGAGTAGGAGCATGCTTTGTAATATCACATGAACATTCCATCTATAAATTATCAAATTGTCTCCTAAGACAAGTATTTTTACAGCAGAACTATTTGCCATCAACAAGGCCCTAACCTTTATTCTAGAAAAAAAAACTTCCCAAATCTCTTATAATATCTGATTCACTTAGTTATCTGACATCCATTTCTAAGATTTATCCCTCTCATCCAATATTATGTACAGCAGATTAAGTTAATGTTGTACCATATATACCAAAACAATTTGACAGTAGTTCCTCTGGTACCGTCACACGCTGGAATAGATAGTAACATAAAGGCAGATAGTCCAGCTAGTTCCGCACTAACCAATTCAGTCGCATCAGTCGAAAATCTAACGGTGCATTTAGATTTAAAACCTTACTTAAAATTAAAATTGCACAATGTTTGGCAAAACCAATGGAATAGAAGCACAACTAAATTGACAGAAACAAAATCTTCCTTTCTTCCATGGAACTTCTAGCTTTGAAAGCAACAACATTAAGTCCTTATAACACGTCTCAGATTATGACACACTTCTACAAGACATAAATACTTGTTGAAGAGAAAAGAGAAACCAGTGTGTTTTGTCTGTGAATGTAAAGTGACAGTGAAGAACATTTTGATTGACTGTCCAATCTACTTAGTTGAAAGACTATATTACCACATTCCAAAAACATTAAAAGAACATCTAGGAGAATCTAAATATGTAGCTGACTTGATAGAATTCTTGAAATCAATAACTTTTTTAATAAAATTTAATACAATACATCAATAATTTAAATACATATTGTATACATTATTATGTAATTGACATTTGGTATATGCCTTAAGTCTTTATCACTTATAGTTTATTCGTCTTCCGGGTTTGGACCGTGTCATTTGTGAGTGACCCAAAAGTGGGTTCATCTCGACGTTTCGCTACAATTGTATGTAGCTTCTTCAGGAGAACAAAAAAAGAAAAAAGAAAGAAAGAAGAAAACAAAGAACAGGAAGATGGGTAGTTAGCAACGGTAACTCAGTTACTCAACGCAACCAGAGGCGAATACTAACTACCAAGATGGGCATTTGGTCACAGTAACTCAACTACTCAACGCAGCCAGAGGTGAAAACCAAATGCCAGGACAGGGATTCACGTCCAACAGCTCAGAACACTAACGCGTCGAGAGGCGGGGAGTGAATCCGACGATTACTCCGCTACCGCTCTATTTATAGTCGCGGTGCCTGTCGTGTCGGAACGTATCGGCACACTTCGTGGCGCGAACGTCAAGAAGCGCGCGCTGGCCAATCATGTGGCTGCATCGTAGTGGCGGGACCGGACGGCGGTTCTAGACTGAGATTCCAGATGGGAGACAAGTAGTATCCTTCCTCTCGATTGATATTGTGGGGATTTTTTCGGATCTCTAGAGATTCGCGGATTTTCCTGGAATAAAAGAAGGGGCTTTTAGAAATAATATGGGTTTTTTCGAACAATATGGAATGACCGGTTTCTTGGCAGTGTTCTGCAACTGCAGAATGGGAGAAAAGACCTGATCGAATGCATCTTTGATGCTCTTGAATCCGAGTTTTGACGGAACGACCAGTTTCGCCAATATACACATGTCCACATGAACAAGGAGTAGAATAGACACCACAGGAAGATAGGGGCGGTAATGGGTCCTTAGGAGAGGGTAGATATTGTGAGATTCTCTTGGGTGGTCGAAAAGTAGTCCTGATGCCTTCTTTGCGAAGAATTTTGCCAATCCTATCAGTGACATTTCGAATATACGGAAGAAAAGCCACAGGAGTATTACCCGAAGATTCTGAATTTGTCGTCCTAGGGTGTAAAGAGGGATGTAGATGTCGGTGTGTAATATTTTGAATTGTGGACTTGGAGTAACCGTTGGCGACAAGGGTTTTTTGCAGATGGCCAAGTTCTTCTCTAAGGTTGTCGGGTTCAGAAATCGAAATGGCCCGATGGATGAGAGAGTTGATCACAGAATTCTTTTGGGCAGGATGGTGGTGTGATGAAGCATGTAGGTAACGATTCGTGTGAGTCTTTTTTCTATAAACAGAGTGACCCAATCGGCCATTGGGCTTGGAGGTGACTAACACATCGAGAAAGGGAAGGGACCGATTATTTTCTACTTCCATTGTGAATTTTATACTCGGATGTTGTGAGTTAAGATGATCTAGGAAGGGAGAAAGGGTATGTTGACCATGGGGCCAGATGATAAATGTATCATCAACGTAGCGGAACCAGACTTTTGGTTTTAAGGGGTAAGATTCTAGGGCTAAAGACTCAAAGGCTTCCATGAAAATGTCAGCAATGACAGGGGAAAGGGGAGAACCCATTGGTGTTCCAGATATTTGTTTGTAGAAATTGCCTCTAAAAGAAAAATATGTTGAAAGGAGGCATTTTTCCGCAAGATCTGCCAAAACCAAAGACTTGTTATCATTGGTCAAGTGATCTCGCAGAACGACTAGAGAGTCATGTATGGGGATATTGGTAAATAGGGATGATACATCGAAACTGACGAGAATGTCTTGGGGATCGACTGTGAGAGAGGAGATTAAGGTGATGAAATGTGTGGAATTTCGGACATAAGAAGAGGTGCGACCAGTATAGGTCTTAAACTGATTCGACAAGTACTTTGCGAGTTTGTAGATAGGAGAGTTAATCGTAGTCACAATGGGACGAAGAGGTACGTTATCTTTATGGATTTTGGGAAGACCATAAATTCTGGGGCAGATGGAGTTTTTCGGAACTATGGACTTCTTAATATCATCGGAAAGATCGGATTGTTTGATAACATGGGCAATTTCGCGTTCGACTCTAGGAGTGGGGTCTCGAGAAATTGTATTATAACAGGATGTATCCCTAAGTAAGTCGTTTACTTTCTCTATGTAGGAAGGAGTATCCAGGATGACTGTGGCATTACCTTTGTCTGCAGGAAGGATTATTATCTCAGAAAGAGAACGGAGATTGTTGAGAGCTATAAATTCCTCACGAGATATATTGGAAGTAGGGATTTTGGCTGTATCAAGACATTTAGCGACGTCAAAGCGGATACGGTCGGCTGGAATTTTGGGAATTGTGCGGAGTGCCGCTTCCACATTTGAAACTATTTCTTCGGTAGGAATTCTGGAAGGAGTGATAGCAAAATTAAGACCTTTAGATAGAAGACTGCTTTCTGCACTTGTTAATTGGTGAGAAGAAAGATTAACGACGGTGTTAGTGAGAGGTGAATGAGAAGTAGAAGTGGTGGAATGTGATTTTTTCTTCTTAGATACAAGGGATTGGAATTTCTTTTTGTGAGTTTCGTTGCTTAGAAGAAGGATTTTATCGGCTTGATGATAGGAAATGCGGTCTAAAAGTGACCAATCATCGACACTAAGAATACTGGAGAGTTCAAGATGCAGCTTAAAAAGTTTTTGGGATTGAAAATTAAGGGTTTTTCGAATATGTTGAATCCGTTCACGAAGTAGAGATAGGCTGGCTCGATGTAGAATTCGGGAAGAAGATGAAGAGGAAATGTGATGTTTTAGAACAAGAAAATTGGGAACCAAGTTGTTATCACGACATCTAGAGAGGAAGGTGAGCGAAGAAAGTAGAGATGAAACTTTAGAGCGAAGATTGGAGAACTCTGAGGTTTTGCGAAATATAACCTCCCCGTAGAGGTTGGTCAAATGAAATCGTAGGCTTCCACGGCCAGAGTCAGAATTATAGTTTATTCGTCTTCCGGGTTTGGACCGTGTCATTTGTGAGTGACCCAAAAGTGGGTTCATCTCGACGTTTCGCTACAATTGTATGTAGCTTCTTCAGGAGAACAAAAAAAGAAAAAAGAAAGAAAGAAGAAAACAAAGAACAGGAAGATGGGTAGTTAGCAACGGTAACTCAGTTACTCAACGCAACCAGAGGCGAATACTAACTACCAAGATGGGCATTTGGTCACAGTAACTCAACTACTCAACGCAGCCAGAGGTGAAAACCAAATGCCAGGACAGGGATTCACGTCCAACAGCTCAGAACACTAACGCGTCGAGAGGCGGGGAGTGAATCCGACGATTACTCCGCTACCGCTCTATTTATAGTCGCGGTGCCTGTCGTGTCGGAACGTATCGGCACACTTCGTGGCGCGAACGTCAAGAAGCGCGCGCTGGCCAATCATGTGGCTGCATCGTAGTGGCGGGACCGGACGGCGGTTCTAGACTGAGATTCCAGATGGGAGACAAGTAGTATCCTTCCTCTCGATTGATATTGTGGGGATTTTTTCGGATCTCTAGAGATTCGCGGATTTTCCTGGAATAAAAGAAGGGGCTTTTAGAAATAATATGGGTTTTTTCGAACAATATGGAATGACCGGTTTCTTGGCAGTGTTCTGCAACTGCAGAATGGGAGAAAAGACCTGATCGAATGCATCTTTGATGCTCTTGAATCCGAGTTTTGACGGAACGACCAGTTTCGCCAATATACACATGTCCACATGAACAAGGAATAGAATAGACACCACAGGAAGATAGGGGCGGTAATGGGTCCTTAGGAGAGGGTAGATATTGTGAGATTCTCTTGGGTGGTCGAAAAGTAGTCCTGATGCCTTCTTTGCGAAGAATTTTGCCAATCCTATCAGTGACATTTCGAATATACGGAAGAAAAGCCACAGGAGTATTACCCGAAAAAATCCCCACAATATCAATCGAGAGGAAGGATACTACTTGTCTCCCATCTGGAATCTCAGTCTAGAACCGCCGTCCGGTCCCGCCACTACGATGCAGCCACATGATTGGCCAGCGCGCGCTTCTTGACGTTCGCGCCACGAAGTGTGCCGATACGTTCCGACACGACAGGCACCGCGACTATAAATAGAGCGGTAGCGGAGTAATCGTCGGATTCACTCCCCGCCTCTCGACGCGTTAGTGTTCTGAGCTGTTGGACGTGAATCCCTGTCCTGGCATTTGGTTTTCACCTCTGGCTGCGTTGAGTAGTTGAGTTACTGTGACCAAATGCCCATCTTGGTAGTTAGTATTCGCCTCTGGTTGCGTTGAGTAACTGAGTTACCGTTGCTAACTACCCATCTTCCTGTTCTTTGTTTTCTTCTTTCTTTCTTTTTTCTTTTTTTGTTCTCCTGAAGAAGCTACATACAATTGTAGCGAAACGTCGAGATGAACCCACTTTTGGGTCACTCACAAATGACACGGTCCAAACCCGGAAGACGAATAAACTATAATTCTGACTCTGGCCGTGGAAGCCTACGATTTCATTTGACCAACCTCTACGGGGAGGTTATAAATCGCAAAACCTCAGAGTTCTCCAATCTTCGCTCTAAAGTTTCATCTCTACTTTCTTCGCTCACCTTCCTCTTTAGATGTCGTGATAACAACTTGGTTCCCAATTTTCTTGTTCTAAAACATCACATTTCCTCTTCATCTTCTTCCCGAATTCTACATCGAGCCAGCCTATCTCTACTTCGTGAACGGATTCAACATATTCGAAAAACCCTTAATTTTCAATCCCAAAAACTTTTTAAGCTGCATCTTGAACTCTCCAGTATTCTTAGTGTCGATGATTGGTCACTTTTAGACCGCATTTCCTATCATCAAGCCGATAAAATCCTTCTTCTAAGCAACGAAACTCACAAAAAGAAATTCCAATCCCTTGTATCTAAGAAGAAAAAATCACATTCCACCACTTCTACTTCTCATTCACCTCTCACTAACACCGTCGTTAATCTTTCTTCTCACCAATTAACAAGTGCAGAAAGCAGTCTTCTATCTAAAGGTCTTAATTTTGCTATCACTCCTTCCAGAATTCCTACCGAAGAAATAGTTTCAAATGTGGAAGCGGCACTCCGCACAATTCCCAAAATTCCAGCCGACCGTATCCGCTTTGACGTCGCTAAATGTCTTGATACAGCCAAAATCCCTACTTCCAATATATCTCGTGAGGAATTTATAGCTCTCAAAAATCTCCGTTCTCTTTCTGAGATAATAATCCTTCCTGCAGACAAAGGTAATGCCACAGTCATCCTGGATACTCCTTCCTACATAGAGAAAGTAAACGACTTACTTAGGGATACATCCTGTTATAATACAATTTCTCGAGACCCCACTCCTAGAGTCGAACGCGAAATTGCCCATGTCATCAAACAATCCGATCTTTCCGATGATATTAAGAAGTCCATAGTTCCGAAAAACTCCATCTGCCCCAGAATTTATGGTCTTCCCAAAATCCATAAAGATAACGTACCTCTTCGTCCCATTGTGACTACGATTAACTCTCCTACCTACAAACTCGCAAAGTACTTGTCGAATCAGTTTAAGACCTATACTGGTCGCATCTCTTCTTATGTCCGAAATTCCACACATTTCATCACCTTAATCTCCTCTCTCACAGTCGATCCCCAAGACATTCTCGTCAGTTTCGATGTATCATCCCTATTTACCAATATCCCCATACATGACTCTCTAGTCGTTCTGCGAGATCACTTGACCAATAATAACAAGTCTTTGGTTTTGGCAGATCTTGCGGAAAAATGCCTCCTTTCAACATATTTTTCTTTTAGCGGCAATTTCTACAAACAAATATCTGGAACACCAATGGGTTCTCCCCTTTCCCCTGTCATTGCTGACATTTTCATGGAAGCCTTTGAGTCTTTAGCCCTAGAATCTTACCCCTTAAAACCAAAAGTCTGGTTCCGCTACGTTGATGATACATTTATCATCTGGCCCCATGGTCAACATACCCTTTCTCCCTTCCTAGATCATCTTAACTCACAACATCCGAGTATAAAATTCACAATGGAAGTAGAAAATAATCGGTCCCTTCCCTTTCTCGATGTGTTAGTCACCTCCAAGCCCAATGGCCGATTGGGTCACTCTGTTTATAGAAAAAAGACTCACACGAATCGTTACCTACATGCTTCATCACACCACCATCCTGCCCAAAAGAATTCTGTGATCAACTCTCTCATCCATCGGGCCATTTCGATTTCTGAACCCGACAACCTTAGAGAAGAACTTGGCCATCTGCAAAAAACCCTTGTCGCCAACGGTTACTCCAAGTCCACAATTCAAAATATTACACACCGACATCTACATCCCTCTTTACACCCTAGGACGACAAATTCAGAATCTTCGGGTAATACTCCTGTGGCTTTTCTTCCGTATATTCGAAATGTCACTGATAGGATTGGCAAAATTCTTCGCAAAGAAGGCATCAGGACTACTTTTCGACCACCCAAGAGAATCTCACAATATCTACCCTCTCCTAAGGACCCATTACCGCCCCTATCTTCCTGTGGTGTCTATTATATTCCTTGTTCATGTGGACATGTGTATATTGGCGAAACTGGTCGTTCCGTCAAAACTCGGATTCAAGAGCATCAAAGATGCATTCGATCAGGTCTTTTCTCCCATTCTGCAGTTGCAGAACACTGCCAAGAAACCGGTCATTCCATATTGTTCGAAAAAACCCATATTATTTCTAAAAGCCCCTTCTTTTATTCCAGGAAAATCCGCGAATCTCTAGAGATCCGAAAAAATCCCCACAATATCAATCGAGAGGAAGGATACTACTTGTCTCCCATCTGGAATCTCAGTCTAGAACCGCCGTCCGGTCCCGCCACTACGATGCAGCCACATGATTGGCCAGCGCGCGCTTCTTGACGTTCGCGCCACGAAGTGTGCCGATACGTTCCGACACGACAGGCACCGCGACTATAAATAGAGCGGTAGCGGAGTAATCGTCGGATTCACTCCCCGCCTCTCGACGCGTTAGTGTTCTGAGCTGTTGGACGTGAATCCCTGTCCTGGCATTTGGTTTTCACCTCTGGCTGCGTTGAGTAGTTGAGTTACTGTGACCAAATGCCCATCTTGGTAGTTAGTATTCGCCTCTGGTTGCGTTGAGTAACTGAGTTACCGTTGCTAACTACCCATCTTCCTGTTCTTTGTTTTCTTCTTTCTTTCTTTTTTCTTTTTTTGTTCTCCTGAAGAAGCTACATACAATTGTAGCGAAACGTCGAGATGAACCCACTTTTGGGTCACTCACAAATGACACGGTCCAAACCCGGAAGACGAATAAACTATAATTCTGACTCGGGCCGTGGAAGCCTACGATTTCATCTTTATCACTTTTTGTATTTTTCTTATGATAATAACCCTAAGTGGTTGAAGTGGTTGAAGCAAAATAAATAAAAAATAATACGACAATTTTTAACCTCATTATCATATCATTACAAATCCGTATCGAATAAGAACACATACTAAATTAAGAAAGCTCTTATAACGATATTGTCGAGGAAAAAAATCGCTTAAGGTAGATCGGACACATGCATAGACGCCAAGATGTCAAACTTATAAAACTATATGGAAGGAAGTTAGCACAGAAGAATGCCACTTAAACATCTCAATATACAATGGAGAGACAACATACAATCAAATGTTAAAAAATAAACATTTCATTTGATTGCAGATTCGTGGGAAGATCGGTCAACTTGGAGAAAAATAGTAGTTAGCGAAGACCCACCCAGTGTTGTAGCGCTACGTAATGATGATGATAAAGAGAAAGGAGAAACAGTGACAAAAATCAACAAAAATGGACTAATGGAGCAAAGCTGCTTCAAAATCTTTGACTGGAGAGGATTAAAATAAAAGTATAAGAAATGCAATGGCTGATTGATGGATTCGAAATACTTGAGGCTTGAGAAGAGCACTCTGCCGAAACAGCTGTAGTGATAAGATATAATTAATTTTGTCGAAGTTTTAAAAATAAAGTTTTCAGTGTTTTATTGTTAAATAATATGGAGTTTACATACGACATTATATACGCTATAATAACTAGACAACTTATATAACACCGACATATAAGGAGAAAGTTTACTGAAACAATAAACTACTCAATATTTGTTATGAGTGGAAACGATATAAATAAACAAAATGGAGATAAAGAAACAGAAGACGTCAAAGAACGTTTTAAATTGATAAATGTATTCAATTTTTAATAATGTATATTTAAAGGTCATTGTCAGAGCCAATGTGCTAAATGTATGTAAAATAAAACTGTTTAAGGAAGATATGTTACAAATACATCTAACTAAAAATAATCGATGTTTATATGAAAGATGAAACCGTATGACACACTACCGTGCAATATCCAGGATCCGGTATCGTAATAAGAAGTAAAACTTCACTTCCAGGCCATTGAAATGTGTTAAATTTTACTTTAGATATTCTTTTATGAATATAATAAGTAAACATATAGTAAGCTTCATCTTCTTATTGTACCGTATTCTAATAAAGGTTGGTGATTACTTCTTTAAACACTTCACATAAATTATTATTGTTTAAATTTAACTACTTTATGAAACAAATATTGCACGTCATAAACTACAGTAATTGAAAAACTATAAAGATCTGTTTTCAGAGTTCTCTTTAATCTTATGTAGTTTATTGTAATCCTACCGAAAGGCTTCTACTTTCTTCAACTATTACAAGATAACTCTACTCGATATTCGTACATTTAGAGACTAAATGTTTAAGTGCCCATGCATTTAAAAAAAAATAATATATTAAATGGAAACTAACCTTTTTCAAGTTTATAATAGATACTTTTTTAAGTTTGAAAATAATTGTAATTAATAAAGTAATTGAAAATAATAAGTTCCAAAATGTACCGGCTATAAAATTTTAAAATCTACTACTAATACTAATATTGGCAACATCGCAGGAGTTTAGAAGTGTACGCGAAAAGTTATATACGGGCCCCAAAAATGTTTTATCCTATTACAGAGTCCACTTGATCCAAAGTGTTGGTCGGAGTCTACATAAAGCGCTACTTAGATAATAATATACACGGCGTATATTCTCCTGGAGTTCGTATAATACCCTTTTATTACGGAGCCTACATTAACCGCTAGAAGTATATATATATATATATATATATATATATATATATATATATATATATATGTATATATATATATATATATATATATATATATATATATATATATATATATATATATATATATATATGTATATATATATATATATATATAAATATATATATAAATATATATATATATATATATATATATATATATATTGTCATACTTTTTCTTTTCCAACCAAAGAAAAATAAATAAAAAAAATCCATCGAAATAAAATTTCAAGATATCAATATAAACAAATTGTATATAGTAATTTAAGGTAAGATTTAGTGTAGATAAGAATAGAAATTTGTTTGGCAAACGACCTTTTTCCGTTTCAAACAAAATTATCAAAAAACCTTTGTTTAGAATTAGAAGACACTTTACCTGTAAGTAGTTAATCTTTTCATTGTTTGTATAGTCGAGTATTAAATGACCATATTTTAATCTTTTGAAATATGTATAAATGATGTATTGAGAAAAAACCAATTTTAAAGTAAGCTATTTAGTTTTCTCTGAAACCGAAATTAGGCTTTTCCAAAATCATGGTAAACACAATTTAAGCTTTTTGATTGGACGGTCGTTTTTAAATGGGAATTTGGTGAGTCGATCATGAGAGAGAAGTTAGTCATATTTTGGTCATCGAAAGGAAACAGTCGTTTGTCTCAAGATAGGGTATGGTTCGTGAGTTTGGATACCGGTGTAACGAAAAGAAGTGAATAGTTTGAAGAAGGAGATAACAAGTGGATTAAAAGAGGTCCTTGTATCTACCGTGGGCATTTTATAAAGTATATGTGAAAGTATTCTTACGGCAGCAAGTTGACAAAAGGAGGTCCTGGTGTCATAAATAAGTAGCGGAGTTTGGAGAAGTGAATCAGGTGTTTTTTGTGTAGTCTGAAGGAGGTTTGCAGAGACGTAAAGAAGGAGCCGAGGTGCCAAAGAGGGGAGATCACATATTTGAGGAGACTGGACTTTTTTGGGTATGTTCCAACATACAACTCAAGAAGAAAATAAACTGTGTTTGTACAATTGAATTTTATATCTGTGAAGGATCGTTTCGACATCATGGTCATTATCATTAAAATTTAAGAACTGAGGTTTTGTTTTTTTTTCCCTAAGTTAATGGCACTGGCAAAGCCAAAAGGCCAGTCATGTTTTCTCATAGTTTTATCATCCATTTCCATTGTTTACATTATATACATATTAATATTATATACAAGTTAAATTAAGATAGAATATTTTTAGTGTGTTAGTACATGCCTAAATATTTTCGTTACTTATTTTTATTTTTATTGTTTTTTTTTATCGTTCTATATACCATTGTAACTTTTCTTTTATTTTTATTGTTTATTTCTTTTTATTAGTATTATTTTTTATTGTTTAATATTATTTGTTTATTGGTTCACTTTTTTTCTTTGCTTTTTTTTTCATATTGTTTTTTTTTGTTTTTTTTTTGTTTTTTTGTTTTTTTTGTTTTGTTTTTTTTTTGTGTTTTTTTTTTCGTTTTAGGTTTACAAATATATTCATATTTCGCAATACTGCTTACAAAGTAATATTAGTAGATTTTACATACTGATATATGATGTTGTAGATACTATTATCCTCTAATGTCAATAGATTTGAAACATTTATTGGAAATTTCATTTTGTACAATATTAAATTTTGATAAAACTTATCAATTTCTATTTTTTTTTAAAGGACATTCTAAAAGAATATGTTGTAAATCGGCAATTTCATCACATAGACATTTATTATTATCTAACAAACCTATTTTATGTTTATACGCTGGAAATAGTGCATGATTGCAGCGCATTCGACTTATTATCCGAATAATTGAACGATTATGTGTATTCTCAAACCATGGTTTGTCCCTTATTTTTGGTTGTATATTCTTAAAAAACTGTCCTTTGTCTCCACATTTATATTTTATCTGCCATTTTTCCTTAAGTTCCTTTCGAAAAATTGGAATAAAATCAGATTCTGGTATTTTTAATCTAAGTAGTCTTCCATTTTTCGCACCATCTTTTGCTAAATGGTCCACTTCTTCATTTTCTTCTATACTGGAATGGGCTTTTATCCATGATATATAAATTTGTTTTCCTCTACTTGATACATTTTGATACAATTCTAAAATATCAAGAAGAATATAATTTAAATTAGGATTCAAAAACAGATTATTAAGTTTTTCTACCGAACTTTTAGAGTCTGTAAATATGACAAATTTATCCTCATCTTGTTCTAAACACAGATTAATTGCTAATTTTATGGCAATAAGCTCAGCACTGAAAATTGACATCATATCTGACAGTTTGTATATTAGTTTGATATTTTTGGAAGGATAATAAACTGCACAGCCAACTCCATGTTCCGATTTAGATCCATCAGTATAAACTTTTTCATACTGTTTCCATTTTACTATACAATCTCGATAAAATTCTTTTTGTATAATAATATTGTTTTGACACAAATAGCGAGCGTTAATATGTGTCTTAACTGGAGAAAGAAACATTTCATAAGAATAATTCCATAAAGGGATTCCATTGGATTTATAAAGTTCTTCATATCTGTGAACATTGGTAATGAAACTTTCAACTAATAATGGTATTTTTTTCTTATCCCAATATTTAGATGTTAAAACCAAACCAGCTAAACTAGATACTTTCACCAGTAACTTGGATTTCTGACTTCTTAACTTTAACACGAATTTGTCAGATAGAAATCTTCTCCGAAGATTCAATGGCGGTTCGCATGTTTCTGTTTCCATAACGTCTATAGGCGTACTTCCCAAGTATCCAATACAGAGTCGAAGGCATTTGTTTTTTATTTTATCTATTTTTATAAGATTTGTCTCTGCTGCTGAATGATAAAATATAGATACATAATCTAAAATAGATCTAACGAGTGTTCTATAAAATAGTAACATTATTTTTGGATCTCCTCCCCAGGAGGAATGACCGAATGTTTTTAATAAATTAACACTATTTTCTGTTCTTTTGATTATATAATTTATGTGTTCCTTCCAATTTAATTTACAATCTAAAATTACTCCTAGAAATTTAGTGGAAGATTTGTATGGAAACAAATATTTAGATAATTTTATTTGTTGAGGAAACCGATATCTTTTTCTTGTAAAAGTAACTAATACTGATTTTTCTTCGGAAATTATTAAGCCGTTATTGAAAATCCAATTATCTAAATTTCTTATTGCATAATTGAGTTGTTTGTGCCCTATCTCGATGGATTTGTGGCGTGTGTAAATAACAATATCATCAGCATATTGCAAAATAGATATATTATGTGGGATGTCAACAACTAGATCACTTGAGTAAATAATATAAAGTATAGGACTTAATATACCACCTTGTGGCAAACCCATAGATGTTTGTCTGCATTCAGAGAATAAGTGGTTTTCTCTAAAAAATAAATTTCTATTACTGTATATATTATATAGGTGTTTAGACAGACTTTGGGGAATTCCCATTTGACACATTTTTTTATATAATATGTCTAATTTCACGTTGTCATATGCCCCTTTTATGTCTAAAAATAAAGCTGATGTTGACTGGTCATTGGAGAGTGATAATTGAATATCTGTAACAAAATTGGCAAGATTTTCATATGTCGATTTTTTTTTCGAAATCCGAATTGAGAACTGTGAATAAGATTATTAGATTCCAAAAAAAATTCTAGTCTTGATTTTATCATTCTTTCATATGTTTTTAGAACACATGATGCTAAAGATATAGCCCTATATGACGATGCATGATTTTTTGGTTTTCCTGGCTTAAGTATGGGAATTAAAATGTAATTTTTCCATTGTGAAGGTATATCGACTTTATTTAACCAAATATCATTTAGTAGATTTAAAAGCAAAATTTTTCCTGATCTAGGAAGATTGAACAACATAGGATAATGTATATTATCAGAACCTGGAGCTGTATTGGCAGATTTTTTGAGTGCCATGTCTAATTCTTGAAGTGAAAACTGGTTGGTAAGATAATGTTCACTAATAATATGATCTATTGTATCTACACAATCAAGAACAGTTGGGTCAGGGGATACATATGGAGGGGTTAAATTGTAGTGAAATTCAGCAAGCCATTCATCATGATCTGATTGATTTTGATTTGAATATTTTCGATTTTTAAAATTATTTACCTTTTTCCATATATTCTTAAGAGGTACTGATCTGTTGAGTGATTTACAATAATTTTCCCAACTATCTTTTTTTATTTGTTTGAAGGTTTTTTTTTTGCTATAGCATCGGTTCTTTTATATTCTAACAAATTATCTAGTGTGGGATTATTCATATATTTATGAAAACTGTTTCTTCGTTTCCGTACTAGAAATTGACATTTTTCATTCCACCATTGTTTATTTTTATTTGAACTTTGATTTGATTTAAATTTGGGTATAGAAAGGTTTGCTGCATTTTTAACTATTCATATAAAATAATTGTAATCACCAACTTCTGTTTTATTGATCAGTTCTTGAAACTTCATACAATATATATCCCAGTTTGCTTTTTTAATATTCCATTTTCTACAAGATAGTAATTTATTAACTTTGGGTACCATATATATTTGTGTAATGCATGGTAAATGATCAGAGCCATAAAGATCTTTTATTGTGTGCCAATATAGTAAATGTTTTATACAAGGAGAACAAATTGTCAAATCGATAGCAGAATGTAGGTGAATTCCCTTTGAATGTAGGTGATCCATCGTTGAGATATACAAGATTATTTCGATCAAGAGCTTTCATAAGTGTTATGCCATAGTGGTCTGTGTTTGGCCCACCCCAGGCAATATTATGTGAATTAAAATCTCCCGTAAAAATGACAGGTGGATTAAATGAACTAAAGAATTGATCCCAAATATGCAACGAAATTTTAGTTTTTGGTGGAACATAAAGCGATATAATGGTAATATTTTTTTTTATCATTACATTTTAAAAGAATGGATGATTGATTACAATTAGGTAGTAAAACAGATATAGGTAATTCTGTATACAAAAGTTTTGATTTAATAAGGATGGCCGTTCCCCCGCCACTGCGGTCTAAACGGTCATCCCTCACAATGTTGTAACCTGGAAGATTAAAATATTTATTTGATGTAAATCTAGTTTCTGACAAGCAAGCTATATCGATGTTAAGATCATTTAACAAATATTGTAAATTTTCTTTATTTGAATTTGCCGATTTAATGTTCCATTGACATAGAGTTATATGATCCATGTTCAAAAAGGTTATATATTTGTAATTTCGTTTTCTTGTATATCTAATTTATTTGTGTTCTTTATTGTATTTATGGTTGATAAAACTACCCGAAAAATGACATTTGCAATTTCATTATTTTCGGTTTCCCTTATGACATTTTCTGATTTATTTTCATTTTGAATATTGGACTGATATTGTTCTGAACTCAAAATTCCCCCTTTCTTAAAAGGAAGATTAACTGAACTAATAATGGATTGATGCTCTAACAATGTATGATCGGGAGATAAAGGATAAGATCTTTTACTTTTTTTTGTTAAGTTATTTAATTGGGCTTGATAGTATGACTGGGAATTCGGTCTTTGAGAAATGGATCGAATATTGGATTGGTGTGATATATGTGAAAAGGGCTTGGACGATGTTGAAGCTACATGAACATTAACTGACTCTAATGAAGAATTTTGTTGTAAATTAGAATTAGCTATTGTATTATCAACTGCTTTTGAAGGTAAATGTTTAGATACAATATCTGCATAACTTTTTTTTGGAATACTACTACTAGCATCCTTGAAGGAACAATTTGTTTGTGACATCATTTGTTTAATTTGATCTTGTCTGTTGTACTCCGGGCATACATTAAAATCGTTAGTAAAATGGTTTCCATTACAAGAAAAACACTTTACTGTAAATTCGTCTGATGAACAGGTAACTGTGTCATGACTCTGACAACATTTAAGACATCTTATTTTGCTTCGACATTGTTTACTAATATGTCCATAACGGTAACAATTATTACACATTACAACTCTTTGTTTATAAACTTCCACCTCGTAAAGAACTTTATTAATTTCTATATACTTAGGTAAAATTTGACTTTTAAAGGAAACCAAAATAGTACTTGTAGGTATTAATTCTGTTTCGTTATTTGAGTTTTTTACTTTTCTGTTCATTCTTTTAACAAATTCTACTTCAAATTTACAATGAAAATCATAGGCCTAATTTTATTTTTTAAATATTCAACTGGTAAATCTTTATCAATGAATCTAATAATTCCTAATCGAAATATTAAAAATTTGGGAATATAAGCAGACAAGTTTTTATTTTCTAGAATATGAGATTTTAACAATATATTAGCGCTCAAATAATCCTTACAAAAAACCCGAATTCGATTTCTTCCTATCGATTGAATTTGTTTTATTTTTTTGTCTAATTCCGGATGTGAAGTTAAAATTATTTCTCCAACTTTTATTGCGTTTATTTGGCCTAAATAATTATCCATTTTATTTTCAATGTAAATCTGAAACGGGCCTATATCAGTAGACTGATAAAGAAATGTTGTTATTACTTTTTTGTTCGATTCATTATTATTATTGTTAGCGGAAAAACTTGATTCTGGATTAGAATTAGCCTCATCTATCTTATCCTGTAATACAATTTGTTTTTTATTTTTTTTATCTTTAATATTCCGATTCAATGCAGAAGAATCTATAATTAAATTTAAATGATTTGAACCACTTATCTGATTATTTCCTAGTTCTAAGTTTTCTATAGGGTCCGGAAGAGGAGGGGGTTTCCCCCCCATCATCCACATCCATATGAATGCACTAATCTTTCACAACACCCTTATAACCACAATTATAACTAATTTTCAAATAATTACTATTGTCTTCTAAAACTATTGATTGTACTAAACTTCTAATATACACGTGTAAGCACGACAACTGTTCACGCACGAATGTAGAGGTTTTGTTAGGCTAATCAAAAGTTTAAAGTTTTGTGGTTTTTTTTTCAACTAAAGAAAATTTTAAGTAAAATTGGTTTTTCACGTAATATAAATGTATGTAGCTTTATAATCTTATTATCATAATAATTTGATTTATTTTCTTGTATGCTGATTGACAAGATAACGACAGAATTTAATAATTGTTTTATTCGTTCATATAAAATAAAGAAACGTAAATATTTGTAATATAATATATTTGTATTCTTATCCTTTTCTTCTCTATCCCGATAAAAGACAACTAGAAAATCTTTTGAATCCATCGAACACAGGTAATATAAGGATTATTTTACTTTTGATAACAAATAAGTTATAATTTTTTTATTGGCTCAATAAACTAAGTTTGAACTCAAAATAAACAATCATAACAAATGGTTCCCAACGTGTAAGGCGTAGAAAGTATTTCTAGTTAAAATTTAAACGGATAGAGAAAGAAAGCAGATTGATTGAAAATTTATTTGCCGATGGTTAAAGTTTATAATATTTGCTTTTATGACATTACATTTCAAATTTCTCTAGGTACAAATTTTTACATGATATAATTTATAATATTTGATTGATTTTTACAACTGACAACATGTAGTTGTATAATTGACGTTCAAAATTTAAATTACAACTACATGTTATATGTCCCAAAAAGCTGCAATCCACATCGTACCACAAACCATTCTGATGTTAAAATAAATCATATTGCCGCAACCTCAATCAACTTTCATCTGATGATGCCAATGAAAATTGGCGAAATATAATGAACTGTTGAACAGAGTGCACTTGGCTTTTAATCAGCTGTATACCCAATTAACCTCAACTCCCTTTTCATCTACCAGATCAGCTGTTATATTTTAGAGGATATATATATATATATATATATATATATATATATATATATATATATATATATATATATATATATATCCAAAATTCTGAAGTGGTACCGGAAAGTGGCAGTGAAATTAATATTTAATACCGCAGTAGCCAATGCTTAGTTGTTAAATAATAGAAAAGGCAAAAAAGCGACAACCTATCATTGAGTTTAGACTGGTGTTCGCGAAGATATTTGCAAATAAATAAATATTGGAACGCTCACGATCAGTTACACCCAAAAAATACCATCTCAGGCAAAGCGACGTAGGTAATAAAAAGAGAAGAAAGTGTACAAGATATTACAAAAGTTTCAGAAGAAACATGACTAGTAGAAAGACCAATAGAAAAGTTAAAATAGTTAAAACATACTGTGAAGCATGTGATGGTAAAACTGCAATATGTCTAGTGTACTTCAATAAAGCACATTAAAATACAATTTCACTTATACAGGAACTATTATTACGTAAAAACGTATTGTTCCTCAAGTGCCCTTATAGTATTGAAAATCGTAAATTAATAGTTTCTATTAGTACATTTTTATTGTTAATTACCTCTGTAAAAGTGAGTTATAAAATTAGTTTTGTAAATTGTATTATATTTGTAAAAAAAATGGATGTAAATAATATGCCTTCGACATCTAAAAAAGCTAGATGTGAACATAAACGTAGATGATAACTTCTATAATAGTGTTGACTTGACTAGACAATTGCTCATAGTCCATATTAAGAAATAACCGAATAGACAATCTCTACTTGTCAAAGAAACTAAAAACAACGTAAAATGGTCAGTATTTACAGTCCTGAAGAAATATGTGTGACCAAATGCAGAGATAAACGAGATATATATATATATATATATATATATATATATATATATATATATATATATATATATATGATATATTCAGAATTTCGTTGTCAGAGGGTTAGAACCAGATCAAGAAGAGGATTGATATTTAAGAAAGTTAATTGATCAATATAATAAATATAAATGTGGTATAGACTTACGTGAACAAATTCTGAGCTACTATTCATGTGAACATATAACATATTTCTTATATAACAGTGGATATCAAAAGAAGATTTCCCTTTGCAATTTTAAACTTTCAGTCAATGAGAGTCTTTAAGGACCAAATTCCAAGTACCTACCTATTAAAAAACTGGTAGTCCTCCATTTATATTAAAATTTTCCAAAAACTGTTTTACGAAAAACTAGGTGCTGAAAATTGGTGTGTAAAGGGGTAGTGAAGCGCAATACATGATGTCGTATCCTGTTGGCATCACTTAGCCTCTCCTACTCAATTCCTATCTTCACCTTCAAGCTGGTACACACCGGTAACCTGAGCAACCCCACTGGAGACTGGGTAACCAACCCCAGTGGATGGTGGGGTCAGGGCAGACGAAGAAGGGAGCCTTGGTCCTCCGATGAAAAAGGGGTTGAGCGAAGGGTTAACAACTCTTCCTTGTAGAACTCAATTGTTGCGAATACAATGGCTAATGAAACAAACGGACGGATCTCACAACGACGAACTCAGCACAGAAAAATGGATATGATTATGGATTTAAAATTTGGAACCTGGAACGTGCGAACCTTCTTAAAGGCAGAAGCTATGATAAGTATGGCAGAAGAACTTGAAAAATACGGAGTTGAAATATTGGCACTGCAGGAAATCAGATGGAAGAGCCAGGGAGAAATTCATAAGAATAAATTCTTACTATACTACTCCGGAAATGAAATGAGACAAGGTGAAAGAGGAGTAGGGTTTATGGTAACCAAAAAACTGCGGAAAGCCATTATCGCATTTACACCAATATCAGATAGAATTTGCACCATAAGATTTAAAGGTAAATTTCATAACGTGACAATGGTTAATGTATATGCACCGACGGAAGAGGCTGATGAAGAAGACGTTGACAGATTCTACGGAGAACTACATAATGTATGTGATAAAATCCAAAGACACGATGCTGTTATAACGTTAGGCGATTTTAATGCTAAACTGGGAAAGGAAGAAACGTTTGCAAATATATTTGGGAAACACAGTTTGCACACTGAAACCAGTCAAAATGGACTCAGGGTGGCACAGTTCGCAGCAGCAAATAATTACGTAGTTGTCAGTACTAACTTTCAGAGAAAAGATATCCATAAAGGAACATGGAAAATACCAGGAACTAAGGAAGCAAATCAAATTGACCATATACTCGTCTCAAAAAGATGGGCAACAGACATAAATAATGTTAGAATGTATCGCGGGGCGAACTCTGACTCAGATCACTATCTTGTAGGGGCAAAATTATGGCAGAAAATAGCGACAGTAGCAAAAGGGAAAAATATTCAAATCAAAAAATGGAATGTCGAAGAATTCAAAAGCGCAACAAAGAGACAAGATTACAGAAATGCTCTCCAAATAAAACTCAACCGAACTAGAGAGGAAGATACTGCAGAGGAGGAATGGAGACAATTAGAAACAATTATAACGGAGTCAGCAGAGGAAACTGCCAAAAGGCAAAGAAATGCGGAATGGCATGATGATGAATGCAGAACTGCAGTAGAGGAAAAAAGGCAAGCTAGGCTTAACCAACTTCAAAGAAACACAAGAAATAGCAGTGAGATTTATAACGAAAAAATAATACAAGCGACTAGAATATGCAGAAGAAAGAAAAGAGAGGCTATGAAAAAACAAGTACAAGAAATCGTAAAGCATAACAACAGACGCGAAAGCAGAAAATTCTATAAATGTGTAACGATGAGTCCAAGCCATCACCGTTAAACCAGCGTGCGCGCGAACCAACCCATGAAGTAGGAGTGTATCGACAGTAGAAAGGGCAAAGCTAATTACCAAGCTCCGCTATATAAACCGCAACATTTCCTCATAGAGACAGAATCGACAGGTGTTGACTGAAGGTTCTCTTCTTCCCTACCCCGGCTTGTGGACGTGTTGAGTTCACAAGTTGTTCCGTCCCATACCGCCGTTACCCGAAGAGCGTGTTGAGCTCTTCACTACCCGTACTCTGAAGCAGTCGTGTTGAGACTGTCGAGGAGTGTCCTGTTAACACGAATCACTTTCTTTGTACCTATCGTCCGCTGTTATTAAATCGATACAACGTTCCCGTAAAATTTCAAATACACACTCGCTTGCCGATAAGACTAATTTCATATGACAAGGTTAAACTTAATTTGAATAAATAGGCCAGGTACTGAGAAGACTAAACCAAATTGTAAATATGTAGGTATATAATATTTTTGTCAATTTAATTTAAGGAAGACAATAAAGTTTTATTTTTGTTTTGAACTCTGTCTCTGACTGTCTAAAAGCTACCCGGATAGTGACTCCTACGAGAGGACATCACAAATGGCACTCGAGCAGAAAAATACGTTTTAAACAATAATACCGACCGAATTCCGAATTTTATTTTCATGAGACAGTACTACATTTCAAATTTTAATCAAATACAGGGTTATTCACAGTTCAAAAATGACAGACGCTCCGGAAACGTCGAAGGTTAGTTGGGTGTACCTATTAAAGAAAGACGAACTTATAGCCGAATTAACAAACAGAGAACAGCCGACGGAAGGGAATTTCAGCGAGCTAAGAGCGAGATTAGTTGCGATCATCAAGGCACCAACTCAAAAAGGCCAACACCCAGAGGAAATAGAAGAAAACCAGGTGGAAGACAGACAAAGAAAGATGGAAATAGTACGCAAATGGGGGTTACACTTTGACGGTTCAAGAGACCCAATAGAATTCATAGAACGGTTGAAAGAACTCCAGACAGCTTACGGCCTACAAGACACCCAAGTTTTACAAGCTCTACCAGAAACATTAAACGGGAAAGTATTACTATGGTACAGAAACAATAATAAATATTGGAACGAATTAAAAAACTTCGAACAAGATTTCCGCAATTTCTTCGTTTCCTCCGTTCTCACGCAATCTCTGGAAGCTCAAATCCGGAACCGACTCCAACAAAACAACGAAGGTGTAAAAGACTACATCATTGATATTCAAACAATGATCAGAAGACATGGTGAATTCAATCACCAAGAAGAACTAAACAGGATATACACCAATATGAACCCGAAATACAAGTTGTATATAAAGAGGCAAGACGTATCGTCAACACAGGACATCATCAGACTAGCGGAAGAATATGATATGGTCCAAAAAGAAATATATAACAGAAACAATACAAGGTGTGACTGGACACAGGCAAATAGTCGTAATAACAAAATACAGAATTTCGACAGACAGACTTGTTGTTGGAGATGCGGCCGCAGAGGCCACAATAGAAGAAACTGCAGAGCTATCGCTGTACTCTTCTGCAGCCATTGCGGAACCCGAGGAACAACTTCCAATAACTACCAATGTAGAAGCCGACCGGAAAACTCCAACAGGACTGGACAAGAAGGAGGCAACCCAGTCAACATTTAGAGTCCTCCCTAACAACCTCCAGCTACGCACACTATACAGATCAACGACCCCACACGACGATAAAAACCGTACAATAACAGCTTATATCAAAGACCTAAAACCCGCATTTACCGATTTCCCTACTCCTTAATCAGTCCAAGCACTTACAGTCAACACCAACTAGTGACAATATATTTTAATACAGTTTACCAGTAACCTTCAAATATAATGTCAGACACGTGAGAAATATATTACAGTGACATAGAAATGGACGGCACAGTTACGCCGCCACCATACACCGTTCCAGAATTAATATCACCATTGGGGAACACACCAAAACCTAACACTCCGGGCAAAGGCTAAGAGCCCCTGATAAAGGCTATTTCCAAATTTAAAAACCTTTTCGATGAACCAACCATGGGCATCACAAAAGTTCAGAAAGTCCAGTCAATTCCAGTGTCAATCCCGCTGCTCTCACTAATTCCGCCGCAGCATAAAGGAAAAAAATACAGACTGAGACTCCCGAACCGGGTGCTGAGGATAAAAACCAATAATTGAAGCCCCACGAAGGAAGACGTTTTTTTTTTAAGAGAGAGGAAGACGATTTTTTTAAGAAGACGATATTTATTTTTTTAGGGCGGACATTTTTTATTTCGATGTATTGTAAATTTTTTTAGGGTAACCAAGTACCTGGCAAGGAATAAAAATAAAAAAAATTTGTTCCAAAATTTTTTTTTCCCAGGAAGAGGGGGTGTAACGATGAGTCCAAGGCATCACCGTTAACCAGCGTGCGCGCGAACCAACCTATGAAGTAGGAGTGTATCGACAGTAGAAAGGGCAAAACTAATTGCCAAGCTCCGCTATATAAACCGCAACATTTCCTCATAGAGACAGAATCGACAGGTGTTGACTGAAGGTTCTCTTCTTACCTACCCCGGCTTGTGGACGTGTTGAGTTCACAAGTTGTTCCGTCCCATACCGCCGTTACCCGAAGAGCGTGTTGAGCTCTTCACTACCCGTACTCTGAAGCAGTCGTGTTGAGACTGTCGAGGAGTGTCCTGTTAACCCGAATCACTTAAGGGGCGTGTTGAGTTCCTTTCCTTTCTTTGTATCTATCGTCCGGTGTTATTAAATCGATACAACGTTCCCGTAAAATTTCAAATACACACTCGCTTGCCGATAAGACTAATTTCATATGACAAGGTCAAACTTAATTTGAATAAATAGGCCAGGTACTGAGAAGATTAAACCAAATTGTAAATATGTACATAATATTTTTGTCAATTTAATTTAAGGAAGACAATAAAGTTTAATTTTTGTTTTGAACTCTGACTGTCTAAAAGCTACCCGAATAGTGACTCCTACGAGAGGATATCACAAATGCATAAAAGAAATCACACAGTCATTTAGACCAAAACTAACGATATGCAAAGACAAGGACGGAGAACTACTAACAGATAAGCAAAAAATTATAATGCGATGGAAACAATATTTCGAAAATGATCATAACGGGACAATATATTATACGGCGGAGCTACACATCGAAAATCCGAGTTATGAAGAAGTAGTTCAGATTAAATGACATGACATTCGACGCAGGACGTAAAATGTCACGTGAATCAACGTGACATTCGACGCAGAACATGAAATGTCGCATGACACTCGACGCAGGACGTGACAGTGTCAGTCAAGACGTCGCTTGACATAAAACGTTGCATTCAGAATAGGACATATTCAGTAGTACTATGAATTCCATCGAGTACATACATAGGGTTATGGAATTTCAACGTAAACTTAATCAGTTAAATAAAGACATTAAATCATATGAGAATATAAAACAAATTACAAGTCAATTAGATATCCTGCATATTGAGGACAAAACGTGGAAACCAAAAGAGTTGAATCTACAGCAGCAGCAGCAAGACACCTGGATTTACGCCTTTAGAAAACTGCCACCCGCTACATATCCATTCAACCAATACCATGGGCGTTAGCAACAACACCAGCGAGCATATGAAAAGTGAAATAGACAATGTCTTTACAATGTCGTGTGTAATATTATCATCTGTATTTATCCTAATTTTAAAAATTATTTTCGAAATTGTAAGGAGAAAATTAGAATCTTCATGTAATATAAGACTCGATCAATAAAGATGTTTTAAATAAAAAAGCGTTTAATTTCTAATATATTTATTTATACATAAAATTATACAGGCATTATGTTATTAGCAAACCAGTGACGTAGACGATCCACATTTCTTTCGGTGCATGAAAATAATCCAGAGGCATGACATGGGTTTGCAGTAGGGCCAACGTTTCCAGTAGCATGAGGTGTACCATCAAACTTGCAAACATTAATAATAATGGGAAAAACTCCAAAAACGTGACGTTTCTTATCCAAATATTCTGCTTTTTGTTCTCCTCGAACGTAGATGTAATCTGCTGCATACAACAACTTAGTTTCTAGTATTTCATTGATTTTGGACAATTCTACCTGTCCATCAAAGTATCGAATTCCAAGCAGTTTTTGCTCCACGTATGATGCGCATTAAATTGTTTCTGAGGTAAAAATATGTAATGACTTCGTTTAAAACCTATTTCAATGGTAAGTTCTTTTGGAACAAACCATCCGTCCACATCGAATCCCTGAATGTCTACGAATGCTACTCTCATGATGACTGCTCATGTACTACTGGCAATTTATGCATCTAATTTAGACTTTTTACAATTTCGGTGAGAGGGAAGTACTCCATTACACAGTCGTGAATTATAATGCAGTAAGCCTTGGTATTTTCGGGAACACCATTATTCGCTTCAATATCGAGTTTTACGTCAACAGTGGATGCTTTCATGCTTTCTTCTTGTTTCGAACAATCGATGACGAACAATGTGTGATTAGCGAAACCTGAGAAATCGAGTAGAGGTCGCTTTTGTTGGGATTGTATGTAGCTAAGATAAAATTCGGTATAGTTAAAATAGGCCTCATTGTAGTCAGTTTTGCTAAAATCCAACTGCATTCTCTCGTTCGGCAAATATTCTCCATTTAAAGATAATCTGATACTTTGTATGTGGATATTGTCAAAGTAAATCGGATTGGCGTCGCTTTTGTCTCGTTTATTGGTTTGAAAGAAAACAATGACATAACGTGGTCTTTCCACTGCATTGCTAGTTTTTACAGCCCAAACTTCACGTCTAGCGCCTTTGGTAGCGCCTTCCAATTTAATATCATCATTGGGAAATATGTGCTTGACTCTGAGCTCAATATTGGTAATGTTAGTCTTAACAGTTGTAACATGACCTTGAGTTTTTTCTTTGACAATTATGCAATCGTTGTCATTTCGAGCTCGAACAAGACGTATTGTTTGACGACCACACGTAATCAAAGGATAATCATTGAAAATGTTGAAAACATGCTTAAGAGGCACCTGTATGTTGAATGAATGATCAGCAGCGTGTAGAATTGGATCCTTAGGGTAATTCCAGCCTGCCATTGCCATATGACTGAATCTTCCTGAGTATAAGATGTCATAGCACGTACAGCGCTTACGATACCAGGATCTCGCACTGTTTCTATCTCTCTTGCGCTTTCGCTGTACGTACACGAATCGAAAAGAAAAGCACCAACATTATTTGCTAGTTTGACGTCGCCAGTTCCGTTTATTACGAGCTATCCTTTATTGCATAACAAGGTTTCGCTCATTGCAAAGAATGAGTCGACTTGATTGATGCTAAATTCTACAATGTCATTACAGTTGAATGATTTGATGAATAGTGCATATGTTCGGTATTCGGCCTTTCGAATCGACTCGTCAAACATCGGCTTACGATAAATATCAAATATTGGAGGCATTATGCTGTTTGAACGAGATCGTTTTCCATACATGGTTGTCATTTTTTCAGCTTAAAACCAAGTGATTGTAAAAACAATCTGTTTGCAAACGTAAGATGATGCCGCTTAGACGAGGACGTACGATGTTGTCGCTCAGACGGCTGCACAACTAATGGTGTACTATGGGAAGTAGATTGTCTTATTACTAATCCCATTTCCCTCGTGATCTAAGTTCCAGTACCTGTTCTCCTCGAAAGTTTACAGGGCGTCCTTCTTGATCGACAGCCAACACAATGATATTGGTTATTTCTCGTTGCGGTACAACAGGTAAATACAACAAATTGTGAGGATTTTCGTCAATTGCGTACCCAGGATTTGATTGTATGACAAATTCGTAGATCGTGTGAGCAGGTCTGTTACCATCGAAGGCTCCGGTACTAATGTTGCATTCAAAGCGTATGCTAGATACTTTAATAATCCTAACAGGTCGTGTAGCGTTTACGCTACTGATTAATCCAATATTCAATTTAAAAATCGTATTCACAGAGCCCCTCACGAAATTTCTTGGGATCCGCCAGCGATCGATTTTTAAATCGACATTTCTCCACCCACGCGCTGGGAGCGCTTTGAAAGGAAGATCGAGGTTGTGCGGAAGAAGTTTCAGTTTGGTCAAGAAACTCGTACTACGCAGCCACGTCAGTCAATTCAAAGTGAAGGAATTGGAGCAGTAAAATAATCTGGGACGAATAAAATAATATCTAATTTAATAATCATATCTCAGTAATAAAAATAATAATAAGTAAATTTTAAAAATCAAGTTTCATGTATAAGAGTTCCACAGAAAAAGGAAGATTTTTTCTGGCGTGCTGCGGCTCCATGCAAGTAAATAATTTCATACGTATTATCTCTTTATCATATAATCAAATTTATCATTGCAGTTTAGTATTTCTTTAGAGATTTATTTTTGAGTTCCGAAATAATTTAAATATAAAATTTCCTTGATTAACTTGCAAAGAACAGAAGGTCATTTTTTATATAGTTATACTTAAATTCTGTTTTAGTCCATGTCGTTATCATTAAGTTTTTTTTGGTTCCCATTTTGTATCTAACTTTTTTTGGTGGAATATAAAAGGTTCTACAAATGTGGTACAGCCTTCTGTATTCTGCGCATGTTCTTTTCATGGCGCAAGCCTGTCATATCTACGAAGTAACTTCGGAAATTCTGACATGTTGACATAACCTAATGTTTTGATGTTTTGTTTTGGTGCAGTCAATCTATGCTGCTACACGTATTAAATAAAATAGTAAGTAAATCTGATAATTCTTTTAGATTCCGTCACTTCACTTGAGGATATTCTCTTAAGAATATTCCCTCAAGGACTAGTAACAAAATTTCTTAAATGGTTAGCAACTCTCCTGGATTTTGCCGTCACTCCAGATAGACCAGTTACTGGTTTTATGCCCAGACTCACCTGGGATTGGTCCTTTACAGCAACAAACTGATTTAGCCGTGCCAAGAGGAGTTTTTCCTATGGACTTATAGTGCTGTAAAGATAAGTTGTTTAACTGTGTAATTTTTTTGTTACTGTCTATTTTGTTAACTTTTTATATGCATATGATCAAGTGACTACATTTTGATAAAATATAATTTTGATATTATTGGGAGAGGGAAAATACCTTTCATGTTTTATGAGGTTTTATTTTAATTAGGATTTCAAGAGTACTGACCAAACTCACTTTGCTATAATATTTTTTTTAATACAATATATTTGATATAATACAATTTTGATATTGGGGAAGGGAAGTAAATTTCATGTAGTTTTTTTTTAAAAACATTATATAAGAAGTATTGAAGATTCACTTTTGAATGTAATATATTTAATATAATTGTAACAGATTTATCACTTTTGATATCTTTACAATATTGTAATTAGTATCTCATTTTAGTCGAACTAGTTAAATTTAAATTACAACCTTTTTGTGTTAAGACTTTGGCTATGATACGGACTATTCTTGAATTTTTACTGATATTTTATACTTTATTTGGCCAGTAGTAGTGATTATTCACTTGTTGAGGGGCTATTAGGTCCTATTGTATCTTTACACTACCCACTACCACTGTTATTTAGTTTTGCATTATATGTAAATTGTTAATACATATATATCGATATACACATTTTTATAAATATATTTATTGTTACTATTTTGAGTTTTATTTCAGTTCTACTAACCAGTATATAATATAGCAAAAACAAGATTAGTATTCAGTATTTTGTATTTCGGGTTATTATCTCCAGAATCATTTGTTTCCAATCATTTGTTACTTCAAAATCTCAACTATCGTTGAGTT
Source organism: Diabrotica balteata (assembly GCA_918026665.1). Taxonomy (NCBI): domain Eukaryota; kingdom Metazoa; phylum Arthropoda; class Insecta; order Coleoptera; family Chrysomelidae; genus Diabrotica; species Diabrotica balteata. The sequence continues at coordinate 71,794,056 of OU898282.1, read as the reverse complement.
GGCGCGCTTCTTTTTCTCTTCTTATTGTTCTCTTTCTATAAATTTATTCCCAGTGACCTTCTTTAGTTGTATCACATTTGATATTACCAGGTCTCATTTCGTTGTCTCATTAGCTCAGTATCCTTGCTATCTGTTTATATCTTTAAAGCCACAATCCAGTGCATTGAAGCTAGCCCGAACACTCACTTGAGATTTAGTGTCTCTTTGGCCATTTAACTTTGTTCCTCTGAGCTTAGCCCTATTTTTAGTATTTTCATCACCTCTCTTCCAGTTCTTCTGGAATTTGGAAGTCTTACACTTCCTAAAATCCAATACTCCCGGAATATTGAGGTTTCAATTGGCTAGACCCAACGTGTGGCTTCTTTTCCACTTCTGCTTTAAAAAAAATATATATCTCCATTAATTTTTCGTTTTGATCTTGGGTTGTTGTGGTTTTCACTGGTTGTTCTTTTAGATTTTCATTTTAACGTTTAGTTTTGTTTTTCAATTTTTTTTGGACATTACCTTATATTTATATCTTAAATTGACTTGTTTTGCTATATACTGTGTAGACTGAATAAATTGCTTTGTTTTGATTTCTTAAATAACTATTTTAGATTAATAATAAATTAATTAAAAATTTAAATAATTTAAAGTTAACTATTTCACATATTTTTACAAGTCCGGAGTAGTCGATAAGCTGAGTCACTACCTCGAAATAACAGTTTTTGAAATTTTAGGTTCCTTAGGGTGTTGTAGCAGTATATTTTATTGGATTTCATAACTGGACCAAAACAATTAAACATTACTGGTATAGGTATCCCCTCAGAATATTAATTTGGTATCAGAGAGTAAGTTAAACTTTGCCTACTTTTACTCATTCTCTTGTATATTTCTCAGTTGTGTAATATGTCTGCGTTCAAGGTAGAGCATCTGTTAGCTCCTGAATTAGTCAGCTTTGTTTTGTCAGCTTCCCATCTCCAGGTTGGTGATGAGATTCCTGAAATAGAGGCTACTCTCATAGATTTAAAAGCGAAAATTGGTTTTTTTGTTGGTTCCCCTAGTGACACTGCCTATGGTCATTATACTTCTCGGTTAGATCATGTTGCAGGTAGAGTCCATCTGCTATAGCCTACACCAGCAAGAAATTAAATAAAGCCCAGAAAAATTATACTACAACTGAAAAAGAGTTGTTAGCTATAATTACGGGTATTGAACATTTTAGATATTTTCTTGAAGGTCGTTTGTTTACGGTCATAACTGACCATAGTAGTTTGGTGAGGTTACAAAGTATGAAGAACCCATCTCCTCGTTCGGCTAGGTGGATTTTAAAATTGGCACAATACGATTATAAAATTGTTCATCGTAAAGCTTCAGGTGTCGTAGTCGCTGATGCACTCTCTAGAACTTTCGATATTAATTTGTTAGATTTATCTTGCTTACAACCAGATGACTGATATCGAAAAATGTTGTATGATGTACAGAATGTACCAGGTAAATTTCCCGATTTTAAAGTTGAACATGGTGTTTTGTATAAATATGTCTTAAGTTCCATGGATTCCCTTACTGGAATATCGGATTGGAAGATAGTCGTTCCAACTCCTAATAGAGCAGAGGTTTTGGCCACTTTTCATGACCATCCTACTGCAGCTCATTTTGGTTTCTACAAAACTTTCCGTCGTATATCGGAACTCTACTACTGGCCGAAGATGCGTCAAACTGTACGTAGCTATATCGCTAAATGCAAAATCTGTGCTACATGCAAACCGACAAATCTTCCTCAACCAGGTTTAATGGGTAGTTATCGACGGATTGATTTTCCGTTTCAACTTATATCTTTAGATCTCATTGGTCCGTACCCTAGGTCTTATAAACGTTCCCAATATGCTTTAGTGGTTGTTGATTATTTTACTAAATTTCCTTTGGTCCATACGATGTCGAAGGCAACTACTTCGTCTATTATTAAATACCTCGAGAATGAAGTTTTCTTAATTTATGGTGTTCCACAAATTGTTTCATGTGATATTGGACCCCAGTTCACAGCTAAGGCTTTTCGCGATCTCATGACTAAATACAATGTACAAAAGATCTGGTACAATGCGAACTATCATCCACAAGTCAATCATACCGAAAGAGTGAATAAATCAATCGTGACTGCTTTAAGGTCATATTCTTTTCCTGATCAGAGAGCTTGGGATACTCATATCCACTCTATAGCACAAGCGATCAGGACCTCTTCTCACGAAATAACCAAGTGTCCTCCATCTTATTTAATGTTTGGTCGTCATGTCCCTCTTTCTGGTGATTATTTTGGTAAGATTTCAGAGAACGCCAATAACTTTCCTACAATATCAGATAAGTTACATCGCCTAGAAGATATTCAGCATCTTCCTGATATTTATGTGGATGTTCGCAAACGGTTGAAAGCATCTTATGCTAGAAATAAATGCCAGTATGACCTGAGAAAGCGAGCCTTATCTTTCAGAGTTGGAGATTCTGTTTTAAAGAGGAACTTTGTCAAGTCTGATAAATTGAACTTCCAATCTGCTAAGTTATGTCAGAAGTACATACCTTGTAAGGTTATTAAAGTTATTTCTCCTTTAATATACGAGCTGAAGGAAACTTCTACTGGTAGGAAACTAGGAAGGTTTCATGTTAAAGACTTACTGGAGGACAAGATAGTAGGCCCACATAACTTGTCAGATAATTTGAATTCTTCATCTTCTGATGAAGATTAACTGGTCCCTTATCAATGCTGTACCAGTTTGGTTGTTTAAGATCTGTTTATCAATTTTGTTTACCTGGCAAAAACCATAAGATGTTGTGTTATTTTGCCTTCTATTTTTTTTATCTTATCTTAATGTTGGTTATTATCTTGGTTTATAGACTTGTTAATTTTGTTGTTTGTTTTCTCTCAAAAGTCCAACTGCATATCACAGGAGTTCAGGATGGATATATGGGAATTTCCCCATCTTGAGTTCTGAGTTGAATAGATATTTACAGGGATAATTCGGAAAACATTCCAAAGATTTTCTTTAATAGTGTTGTATGGTTTTGTGGATCCGGACCATAAAGCTTATGCATTCATATTCACTTACTGTGTCGGTGTTTTAGCGTGGGTTCAGGATTGATCACCCTGGATGTGTGCCCTCACTTGGCTCAGAAATATATCAATACATATTAGTTGTTCCTTGAGTGTCTCTTAGGTTGAAATTAGAATGTGTCGTTTAGAATTGGATCGTTCTGATATTCAGCAGTAAGTAAGTCTGTTTAACTTAGTTTGTTATCTCCTATATTAGTATATTCTAAAAATATTTGAGTTTTAACATATCTCATTGTATACTGTTTGTTTACCTGTCTCTCTACTAGTGATATGGATTGGTAGATGTGAGTTATCTTTATCTGTATCTTAATTGAATTTATCTTTACCTTGATGGAGTTTATCTCATACCTGTAATGGAGTTTATTTCGTATCTTTACCTTGAGTTTATCTCGTACCTTGACTGAGTTTATCTCGTATCTTTACCTTGAGTGTATCTTTATCTTTACCTTAATTGGTTTATCTCGTACCTTTACCTTAAGTTAGTTATCTTTACCTTTACCTGGATAAGTTTATATCTTATCTATATCTTATGAATATATATCTTATCTTTATCTTGATTATGGAGTCCTAAAAATCTGTCCTTTACTGTTCTTGTTGTGAGTAAAGAATTGGACCACGTAAATAGTACAGTTTGGGTATTACAGTTAGGATCTCTTTTATCTTTCCTTCTACCAAGTGTATAGCGGGTAGAAGTGAGTTTTTTGCATATCCTCTACCATGAGTAGATCTGGATGTGCAATTATCTTTTACGTTTTGTGCATATCCTTTACTATGAGTTGGGATTGCAGTTATCTTACTTACCTTTTTTAGCATACCCTATACCATGAGTATAGTGGGCTTGCTAGTATCTAAGGCACTAGCAACCTTTACCGATTGTGTGTTTTCCTACCGCTGCTAAAGCAAGTAGGTGTATTGTATTATCTTTTACTTTGAATTTTCAATATGTTGTTGATATCCCGAACCATATATATGTTTAGGTTTGTAGTTTCAACTAGTCCTGAGTAATTAGGCCCTCATTGAACTCTATGGTGACGAATAGAATCTGGTCGCTCTAGTGTCAACGTTGGGTAAAGTTCATAGGACTTTGTTTGGATTTCATGGTTATGAATGGTTCTTGGGGATATTGTGTTAGGGGTTGTTAATACACACCTGTAATGTAGTTTTAACGAATGGTTGTTTTTACAAATACTTGAGAATGTAGATAAGTAGTGTTAAAAGTTAACTTGATCTGTAAGGTTATAGAATTAAACTTAAAATGTATATTTTTTTAATCTTTGGTTTTTACTAAATTAACATACATTATCTCATTAAAAGGAAAAAAAAATGTATGACTTCGTCTCATATTCTTCGTTCCATATTTTTATTTCGTCCTTGATTTTGTTCCAATTCCTGAGCAAATGGTTGACTGGTGAGGAAAATATTCAATTTTAACGTATCAACGTTCATTGTTGACCCAGCGTTAGATCGTTCTGCCACAAAAAAAAAGTTCCTTTTTTTTTGCTGTAGATGAGGGAGAATGTAGAGTTTACGCTACTGATTAATCCAATATTCAATTTAAAAATCGTATTCACAGAACCCCTCACGAAATTTCTTGGGACCCGCCAGCGATCGATTTTTAAATCGACATTTAAAAAAAAATTCAAAGCGCTCCCAGCACCCACGCGCTGGGAGCGCTTTGAAAGGAAGATCGAGGTTGTGCGGAAGAAGTTTCAGTTTGGTCAAGAAACTCGTACTACGCAGCCACGTCAGTCAATTCAAAGTGACGGAATTGGAGCAGTAAAATAATCTGGGACGAATAAAATAATATCTAATTCAATAATCATATCTCAGTAATAAAAATAATAATAAGTAAATTTTAAAAATCAAGTTTCATGTATAAGAGTTCCACAGAAAAAGGAAGATTTTTTTTGGCGTGCTGCGGCTCCATGTAAGTAAATAATTTCATACGTATTATCTCTTTATCATATAATCAAATTTATCATTGCAGTTTAGTATTTCTTTAGAGATTTATTTTTGAGTTCCGAAATAATTTAAATATAAAATTTCCTTGATTTACTTGCAAAGAACAGAAGGTCATTTTTTATATAGTTATACTTAAATTCTGTTTTAGTCCATGTCGTTATCATTAAGTTTTTTTTTGGTTCCCATTTTGTATCTAACTTTTTTTGGTGGAATATAAAAGGTTCTACAAATGTGGTACAGCCTTCTGTATTTTGAGCATGTTCTTTTCATGGCGCAAGCCTGTCATATCTACGAAGTAACTTCGGAAATTCTGACATGTTGACATAACCTAATGTTTTGATGTTTTGTTTTGGTGCAGTCAATCTATGCTGCTACACGTATTAAATAAAATAGTAAGTAAATCTGATAATTCTTTTAGATTCCGTCACTTCACTTGAGGATATTCTCTTAAGAATATTCCCTCAAGGACTAGTAACAAAATTTCTTAAATGGTTAGCAACTCTCCTGGATTTTGCCGTCACTCCAGATAGACCAGTTACTGGTTTTATGCCCAGACTCACCTGGGATTGGTCCTTTACAGCAACAAACTGATTTAGCCGTGCCAAGAGGAGTTTTTCCTATGGACTTATAGTGCTGTAAAGATAAGTTGTTTAACTGTGTAATTTTTTTGTTACTGTCTATTTTGTTAACTTTTTATATGCATATGATCAAGTGACTACATTTTGATAAAATATAATTTTGATATTATTGGGAGAGGGAAAATACCTTTCATGTTTTATGAGGTTTTATTTTAATTAGGATTTCAAGAGTACTGACCAAACTCACTTTGCTATAATATTTTTTTTAATACAATATATTTGATATAATACAATTTTGATATTGGGGAAGGGAAATAAATTTCATGTGGTTTTTAAAAAAAAACATTATATAAGAAGTATTGAAGATTCACTTTTGAATGTAATATATTTAATAGAATTGTAATTAGTATTTCATTTTAGTCGAACTAGTTAAATTTAAATTACTACCTTTTTGTGTTAAGACTTTGGCTATGATACGGACTATTCTTGAATTTTTACTGATATTTTATACTTTATTTGGCCAGTGGTAGTGATTATTCACTTGTTGAGGGGCTATTAGGTCCTATTGTATCTTTACACTACCCACCACCACTGTTATTTAGTTTTGCATTATATGTAAATTGTTAATACATATATATCGATATACACATTTTTATAAATATATTTATTGTTACTATTTTGAGTTTTATTTCAGTTCTACTAACCAGTATATAATATAGCAAAAACAAGATTAGTATTCAGTATTTTGTATTTCGGGTTATTATCTCCAGAATCATTTGTTTCCAATCATTTGTTACTTCAAAATCTCAACTATCGTTGAGTTGGCGCCCTTCTTTTTCTCTTCTTATTGTTCTCTTTCTATAAATTTATTGCCAGTGACTTTCTTTAGTTGTATCACATTTGATATTACCAGGTCTCATTTCGTTGTCTCATTAGCTCAGTATCCTTGCTATCTGTTTATATCTTTAAAGCCACAATCCAGTGCATTGAAGCTAGCCCGAACACTCACTTGAGATTTAGTGTCTCTTTGGCCATTTAACTTTGTTCCTCTGAGCTTAGCCCTATTTTTAGTATTTTTATCACCTCTCTTCCATTTCTTCTGGAATTTGGAAGTCTTACACTTCCTAAAATCCAATACTCCCGGAGTATTGAGGTTTCAGTCGACAAGAATGTGTCTGTCCTGGATTGAGAATTAAGGGAGAAAATCCCAATACTGTACCAAGACTGTCAGGTTGCGTAAACGAAATCTTATATTTGCTGAAAATTTGACACTGCAACGTGTTGTGGTTAGGTTTCAGATTAAATATCGTTTCAGGTTTAAGCACATTATCAGCACCCAATTTCTTTTGTATATATTCTTCAATATCGGCAATTTCATAACATGCATTGGGGAAATCAAAGTTTTGGCAATTGGTTTTTGTCATTGTAGTAATAAAACTTGTTATTTTCAATGTTTGGTATACTGTTGTAGGAATGGAAAGCACGAAGAGCTATTTCATAATCTTTTTTCGGATCCAACACGATCGGTATGGGAGGATGAAATGAAAATATGTAATTGGTGCTGTCTACTCTCAACAACTGCGACATGATGACTGACTCACGTCAATCTAGTAATAGGTTATATTAGAAAAACAACATTTACTTTAATAATTTTATTTGTTTTAAAGCAAGTTTACAGAAATGAAGCTTGAGAATCAGGTAGACCATCCCAGTGAGTCTTCCAATCAGGTCTGTTGTAATGTACATAGCAGGGAAGTAGTATCTGCAGGTTAAATTCTCCGTGATATTCTCCAGGCAATTTATGCCATATACTTAACAATTCTGTAGGTCGTACAGTTCGTATAAGATAATCTAGCGGTATGTATTTTAGTTCTTCTTCAGTGAATTCTGTAAAATATTTTTTGCGAAACATATGGCCCATAAGCAGTTTCGTACTTTTAGTAGGCTCCATTATATAAAAACTTTAAGCATAAATGTCCACAAATAATTTGATTCTACGTTTGATACTGATGGTTATTATAGGAAATATTGGCACCACCCAGATACTTAACAAGTTCTTTGGTCGGCTTCAAATTACCAAATGAATCGAAATACTCTACGTCGCTGTTTATCTTTCTATATGCTACCCAATGTGTTCCTTTATGTGTGGACACATCCAAGTTTACTATTGCACATTCTCGTTGTCGAGGACCGTCTCTAGGCAGAGCGTCATTCATGAAAACACCTCGAAAATGTGGTATTTTAAGTATTTTCGCATAATGTGCAATCTCCACATCATATATCGGACGATTGGGTAGCGTTATTGGAAGTTTTTTTTCAAATACAAGCCGAATCCACCTCTGGGTTTCTTACGTAGGTACAGACCCGAACCGATATGTTCCATTGCTCTATTATGACGTATATCTTCTTCCAATTTCTTTTGGGCATTCTTTGCGTCGACTACTGTCTTGGCCACTCCTGCAGCACCCCCCGCTAAGGTACCCAAAGCGGAAAGACCTGCAAATAGAGGTATGAGGGGTAGAAAACCTCCGGATTTTAGTGGTAGTACTCGAGGAACATCAACTTCTTTACGACCACCAAGTCTTTTGATTACGAATTTTGCTATTCGTACAGCCATCAAAGCAGTATCTGTTAACGATGCTCCTCTCTTCATGGACTTTGCAATTTGTGAGACAACATCTCGATTGAAAGAGTAACGTCCCCGTCTTCCACGACGAGGAGAGCATCCCATTCCCAACTTTCTTTTCGTCTTCATTCCGCCAGTTACAATTAAAGCAGCACTTTTTTCACCAATGCTAGCGTCCTTCGACTTTTAGCGCTCCCAGGCTCTATCTTTCAATTCTTTATCGGCCTTGTGACGTTCTTCGAGAGATGAATGCTGCGAATAAGCGATATCGTGTCGTTTGCAAGCTGCGTCTAATGGATTAATTCCTGGATCTCCACGTGCAAGACGTTTTTGTAGTTTTGTTCCGAGACAACAGTACTGATAACCGGGAATATGTAGTTCAATTGGCAGTTTATTAATTTGAGAGTTAACGAGACCTCCTCCTTCGACGACCAACATTGGACTGATACTATGCAAGTGGAGACATCTATAATATATTGTCGTACATATGTACTACACTTGTCACACGATGTAGATCGTTCAGCAAGAGCAGACGCTACCAATTGATAATCTGGACATTGTCCAGAAAGTGACAGTCAGTAAACATGGTAAATTACTACCAAACTCGTTTAGAGCCATTATTTGCGGTCCAAGTGGATGCGGAAAAACGAATGTCATGCTATCTCTTCTATTCAATTCGAATGGCGCCAAGTTTAAAAATGTCTATGTTTATTCGAAATCCCTCTTTCAACCGAAATACCAACTACTGCAAGATGTAATAGCGCAAGTTAAAGGTGTAGGATATTATCCGTTTAAAGACAACGAAGAAATTATTAGTCCCAGCGACGCTAAACCCCACTCTGTGTTTTTATTTGACGATGTTGCATGTGATGGTCAGCAAAAGATTCGCGAGTATTATTCCATGTGCAGACATAAAGATATTGATGCCGCTTATTTATGTCAAACATATTCAAAAATACCAAAGCAGCTAATTAGAGACAACTGTAACATGATTGTACTATTCAAGCAAGACGAGATAAATTTGAAGCATGTATTTGATGAGCACGTATCACCAGACATGACATTTGATGAATTTAAAAAAATTTGTTCTGAATGTTGGTGTGATAGTTATGCTACTTTGGTAATTATAAAAGATTTTGCTCTCAATAATGGCCGATATCGCAAAGGATTTGATAAATATATAAAATTATAAGGTGATTGGTTAGTCGTTAACAACATGTCAGATGATGCGGTTGCCATTGCCCTTCGCAAGAAGAAAGTTGCCGAATTGGCTAGATCAATTCGCAAAAAATATTTGGCATTGAAATTAGGTCGAACAGAACAAGACGAGTCCCTAAATAAACTGTTTAAACCACTCTCGAAGCCTCTCAAAGATATTGCACAACCATCAAAAACGTTACATCATGCTATCACTAATAAGTTTGAACAAGTTAAAAAAGAAGAGGTGAAAAAGGGGGAGGATGAGGAGGGGAACGATGATGTATTTCTTCATGCACCTGATCAAGCGATGTCTGATGAAAACATTATTCAAGAACCAATCTCTGACGAGATTTCGATGGATGCCACAGACGAATATATGGATCAATATCCTCCAATAAGTCACAAGTATATAAAAGAATATGTGAAAAAAGACGATAGAATTGATAAAAACTATGGTCCATTTTACGATTCTATTAGTGGTTGGATAATGGGAAAACGTCGAATAAACTTTGACAAACGCAACGGAGACATAATAATAATTCGAGAACGTAATTTAGAAGAACGTAGGTTAGGTGGTACGCCAGGTCTATATCAACTTTTATTTTATGCCAACCCCGAACAGTATAATGAAGAGGATTTACAAAAGTATAAAACACTGTTGAAAAACACACAGATTCATTTGGATACCTTGGGACGTCTTAAAGGTTCCAGCGGAGAAAAATACCATTCTATTATTAAACCTCTATTCAAACCATCTGATGCAGCCATGAAAAAGCATGCACCACCTGCAACTCGATCCAAAAAAGAACTCGAACACAGAATGACAACAACACGATCATCTTCATCTACGGCCAAAGGAACGGGATTGGATGACTCTCGATTAACATACAACACTGCACCCATGGAGTATATTTATTGGGATAATCCAAATGAGTTAGTTGAACGTCTTAAACTATTGGTGGCTTCGAAAGACGCCGGCAACAAATCTCTCGATAACGAAATCGTAGCCATCATCAATGAACTAAGAGAAGCCAATATAATAGAGTAACTGGGAACGACAACGTTATTTCCACTATGAGTGTCGACAACATGGCGAACCCGACGCAATTTATAAAAACTAATTCAATACTAGTTCACCACATATAGGTTAGACGTACACCGACAAAAAAACTATACGGTGACAGTATGAGAATGGCTCGCGGCTAGACAAACAGTGGAGACTGGTCGTGCAGTCCATTGAAGTATACAAAAGTTATCAAAGGGGCGCCAGGTAAATTGGCCCACAGCCTTCCCTACGTTGCTTATGATAAACCACCAACTTACCAATAGGTTTATCGCCAAAATTACCAGTATAGGATACACCAACCTAAATACATGTGAGATAAATAAAAATACAAATTGTCTAAGATCAAGATTTGGTCAAATTTAATGATTAAATAAAATGAAACAAAATACACTGTTATTTCCCTCTAGGTACCATAGGCTTAAAAGAAAATAATAATGTAGTAATGCGGGTATTACTGGCTTAAATATGATATCAACAAGTAACACTAGATAAATATATATTACAGGTTTAAGATGTTTAATAAAAATTACCAAACGCTAAGGGGACTGGTGTGTGAATTAAAACCAGTAAAAAAAAATGTATTAACTCAAATACGACACCACGTGAGCTCAGGTGTGTGTGCAGATCATGACATAAAATGTAAACCTAAATAAAAAAAATTATCTACCCTTAGGCGCAGTTTACATACCCGGAAAATATGTAAATATATAAAATACCTGAGACCGCAATTTCTTTATTTTCTTAACAATGTTATCTGAATAAGAAAATTTAACAAAATACCGCATAAAACTTCGCTTGAAAAACTAAAGCTCGATAAATACCTCGAATTTATCACATAAAATACGTCGTTACTTGTGTGACTTCCTCAATCGGGGTGTCTTCGAGATTTACAATTTCTAAGTCCACTGAGACGCAGCGGGGGGAAGTCCCATTAAAAGCTGTAACGGCGAAGTCGTCGCAGAGAACAGTACGAAGGTCGAAACACCTCCCAGGTCGAATCAGGAGCACATGATGGGCCACGTCCAGCCAGGAAGACGAAAATCAACCACCAAACGGCCAAAATCAGGCAATGGGAAAACCAAAACCCAAAAACAAAACGAAAACGAAACGAAACCGGAACCTGAACCTGAAGGAAAGAAAGCCATAATTACCATACGGAACTACGACCATTATAGGGGTAATATTATTTAAAATCAATAAACAAAAACTAATCTAACAGCTATTCATTGATTAAAAAACCCTCTTAATCATAATTAATGATAAAACGAATTCCATAAATTAAATACAACTGCCCTAGAGAAAACATGTATGTAAAGATTAAGGAAAATGTATTTTAGTTTCTGGATCTAACCCATTATTACCAAAATTAATTTGAATAAAATAGATATATTATTATTACTTTTCTTACTTATCTTATGGTTTTACTCACCCTTGTTAGCCAGACCAAGGGTTAAAGACTAGCCGTAAACTACTTGGCTATCTGGATCGTGATTAAGGCTCGATCTTCGGTCTGTAACGAGGGAGGAAAAAAAAAGAATTTCATTTTTTTTCCGACACCAGGGACTGGCCACCAAATAACAGATGTCACAAAAACTACATACCTTATTGTAACTGATTCCAAAGATGAAACGTGGCTGGTAAAACCGCCCTTTGGCGAATCTGCGAATATTCCAACACCAAAACAAACTTTTCCACTAAGGACACAAAGCTAGAGGAACATCCGCTACGTTGTATTAGAATGAAATCCCTCAGGAAACAGCAAAATACAGTTGCCGGTAAATACTCTAATACAGCGACTTATTCCACGCCAATTCACCTAAAGAATGATTCTCCAAACCTAAAAGCCGTTATCCAGCGCTGTTCACACGAAGATTTGCCGACTAGACCCGAGATTCAAAATCCTAAATTTTGGAACACCAAATCTTACAAAATATCACTAGAAACCTCATATAAATTATTTCCTTCATAAAAAAAGAATTTTTTCCTTAGTTTCTTAGCACTTAAAAAAAATCATTTTCCCCCAAAATAAAATTAATAAAATTTCATTTCTCTACCTGTAGGCAACCAATATTACATATCTGTTTTTGTATAAACGGAGCTGTGACATCTAACCAGTTGCAAAACTAGAGATGGAGCCTAATGCAACATTTGGAACGTAACAACACCCACCTTTCCCAGAGGAAAATTTACGAGGAAAAACAAGACGAGAAATTTTCCCTCGCGCTAGCGACACACTACCTATAACCCATACCAAAGTAAATTCTAGTATTTACCAAACTAAAATGTTTTAGGTCTTACCACCAGGGGGACAACGGTACCCCAGTACAGTTATAGTACTATACCAGACTAAAATGCTTTAGGTCTTACCACCAGGGGGACTCTCTGTACCCCAGTACAGTTATAGTACTGCACCACACTGAAACGGGCAAAACACGGGAAAAATAATGATTGGTATCCAGAGAACTCTGCACTGAATTTGGGTCCTCACAGTGACATGTACAGCCATGTTGCTCCTAACGCAGTAGTGCCACCCCCACCTTGGACGTACAAGCGACGGCACCCCTCAGAGAAAACCAGACGAATTATGGTTCCAGCACTTAAACGACTGACTCGAACGACCGTGCAATGCTACAACCCCCGGTGGGATCGTAGCGGCAGTTCGATCCGTCCATGAAAATGACACCCCCGACGCCGAAGCCTGAGAAGTACACTTCCCATTGAAGAGAGTCACTGTGAACCCCACACGCACGCTGCAAAGTTCTGGGCCTTACACAAAAAAAATAAAGGGACCTTAAACCTAGTAAAAACCACAATATTCCCCTTCCCAAAATATCCGAAATACTACTAACAACCACAAAACCCACAACCCAAACCAGTTCTAGAGAACACTCCTCAGAACTGTCAACAAGAGAACGCATCTTTGTCGCAGCACGACAAAACAACTCACCTAGCGACGACAAAACCAAAAATTGTTGTCTCGATGTGAAAGACAGAGATAGCTACAATCTGGATTTCTTCGCTAGTAAGGAAATAGCAAGGGATGTCGAAAACCTTGGACTGACAGAAAAAAACCAAAATATCTGTTGAAACAGTAGTCTAATCCCCATTGTTTATCAAGATAAAAATGACATAGGTAATCCAGAATTTAAATCCACATACAACGAAATTAAGTGAATCATCCAAAAGCTAAGCTATTACCAACACAAGATTCACCAAATCCTAACTATGTGACTTCGGGAAAAACCTAATTTAATAGAATGGCTTACTAAAATCCCAACAAATTCCAACGCCATAATCCCGAAAACAACATATTTCTGACAAAACCTACATGACATTCATCCCCACAAACCAAAAGAAATTACCAACTGTATCAGCAACCATCTCAAACGACATAACTAGACAAAAAACATAATTCGAATCAAAACCAGACAAAACTTTTGCTAATCCGTCCTGTTCTGATCTAAATATTATCGTGATCATCAGTCGGGTTACTAACCCTTAGATCCTTAACATTCCAAATGCCCTGATTTCTACCGTTTTCATCCTCTAAGCTATATGTCCATGGAGAAACTTTTTTCTTCACGAAGTAGGGTCCTATCCATCTAGGAGCTAACTTTTTCGAGAAATATTTAGTGGCATCCGACAACACAAAGTTTCTTCGCCACACTGACTGATGGGGGCGAAATTCCTCTGGACGTCTTCTTAAATTATAAGTCTTCTCACTCTTAGCCGAAGCTTTATCTAAACGTTTCCTAACATCAGCAAATAATTCCTGTAGTCCATGCGATCGTTCATCTCCCACTTTAGCTACTTCGTCCTCCGGATCTCCGAGGTTGTCCTTTCGAGAAAAATCTCGTCCATCCACTATCATCTTCCGACCGAAATTTATGAAGTAAGGATCTTGACCAGTAGATTCGTGGTAGGCAGTGCGGGTAGCACATGCTAGTTTGGCCAACTTTTCATCCCACTTCCTATGGTTGTCAGCTACATAAGTTGCCATCATGGTTTTAAGGGTTCGATTATAACGTTCGGAAGGATTGCACTGTGGGTGATACAACGCATTATAACGGACCGAGACACCATAGGTTTCCATCATTTTCTTAAAAATACCCGAAGTATACTGGACACCGTTATCACATAATAACAGACGCGGAACTCCAAATATGAGAAAGACTTTATCTTCTTAACGACATGTACAGCTTTCGAGGATCGCAACGGAAACACCAGAGAAAATTTACTAAACACGTCCATTACCACTAAAATAAACTTATAGCCTTGAGTTGATCTTGGGAAAGGTCCCATGAGATCGGTTGCGACGATCTCCCATGGTTGAGTAGCTTTAGGTTGAGGGGTCATTAAGCCTTTGGGCTTACCTTGTTCCACCTTATGCATGGCACACAGTGAACAACGTCCAACGTAACGAGACACATCACTCTTTAGTTTCGGCCAATAATACTTCTCGTTAATCCGCTTGTAAGTCTTCAGGATTCCCATATGACCGGCTAAAGGACTATCATGACACAACTTCAGCACTTCCAATCGCTGACTCTTAGGAACAACCTCTTTCCAATTGTCTACTTCATCAACCAAAAACCCATGACTCGGACAGACATATTTATACAGTTTACCACCAGACATTCTCCACTGAGGATACTTCAAGGGACTAGACACAATTCTTCTACAAAGTTTATCATACCAACGATCACCACTAGGAGGTGGTATAACCTCTTCAACCATATCAAGTACAGGAACTGACCGAGATAGCAAATCCGGAACAACATGTTCTTTTCCCTTCCGATGAACAATCTTGAAGTCGTATTGTTGCAACCTTACTGCCCATCGAGCCAATCTTCCAGTAGGATCTTTCAAATTCTGGAGCCATACGAGGGATGCGTGATCAGTTACGACCGTAAACGGAACACCCTCCAGATAAGGACGCAGTTTTTCGACTGCCCATAATACAGCTAAACACTCCCGTTCAGTCGTGGAAAAATTTCGCTCTTGACGCGTTAGCGATCTACTCAGGAAGCTAATTACTTTGTCACCATCGGCGCTTGGCTGCAACAATACGGCCCCCACTCCATATCCTGAGGCATCACATTGGACAACGAAAGGCAAGTTGTAGTCAGGACAATTAAGTATCGGTGCGGAGACTAGACACTCTTTTATTTTCTGAAAGGATTCTTCACAACCCGGGGTCCAATTGTATTTCCTTCCTTTCTTCAATATCGCTGTAATTGGAGCTAGTAGTGTCGCAAAGTCAGGAATAAATCTTCGGTACCAGGAAAATGTTCCTATGATGCTACGAACTTCTTTGACAGATGTGGATGTTGAAATGCGTAGCATTGCCTTGACTTTATCACCATCAACATGTAGTCCATTCCTATCAACAACATGACCCAAATATTTCAGTTTCGGTCTACAAAATTGGCATTTTTCCCAGCTAACGGTTAACTTGGCTTCTCTCAAGCGTCGGAATACTTCCTCCAAGGTCCTTAAATGATCTTCAAACGGCTCTGTTACGATGACCACGTCGTCCAAATAAGTAAAAACATAGGGTTCCAACTCCGGACCAAGGACACGATCTATCAACCTCTGCCAGGTAGCCGGGGCATTATGTAATCCGAAAGGCATCCTGCAAAACTGAAAAAGACCTCGACCAGGAACCGTAAACGCAGTATAAGGCCTGGAAGCCTTAGCAACAGGTACTTGCCAATAAGCCGACTTGATGTCAATGGTGGAAAGATAATGCGCATTCTTTAACTTGTTCAAAATATTTGAGATGTAGGGTAATGGATAGCCATCCCGCTCCGTTACAGCATTAAGCTTCCGATAATCCACGCAGAATCTCCATTTTGGTACTTCACCTTCCGGAACCTTTTTCTTCACTAACAGAATCGGCGAAGACCAAGCACTATTCGATCGTTCCACTACTCCTTTCGCCAACATACCTTCTAGTTCCTTATCAATATGACTTTGGATTACTGGGGACACAGGGTAATAGCGTTGTTTTATGGGTGCGGATTTACAAACAATCGTATGCTCAGTGACATCAGTGCAACCAAGTTCTTATTCGTCCACGATTTCTATCAATGACTTCATCCAATCGCGACTTCTCTGTATCCGTCAAAATAGTTTGACCTCTAAGATGATCTACTGCACCTACCGTCGCTGGAGCCTCCGAAAAATACCATTCGTTGTGCCTCAAATCTGGAACAATACCCATAACTCACCAGAAATCAGTCCCTAAAATCAGAGTATGCGGTACGTCCAAAATAACTAATACTGGCAAAACACGCGATCTCTAACCATGAAAGGTACTAAACATTCGCCTAGCTCTATCTGACCATTCGCCACTCTACAAACGGTTTTCTTCGAAATGTCCAACTCGAGACCCAATTTTTGTAAAAATTCCCAACCAGTTCTTCCTACAATGGTTTTTGAAGCACCAGAATCCAATAATCCCAAAATTTCTTGTTCTAAGACCCTAACTCTCAAATATGGACGTTCATCTCCTTCAGAATGATGTAAAATAAAGTCTAAAATAGGACGTAGGTTGGTCGACGCAACGTCAGCAACACCTCGTCGACCAGTTAAGTGCGCTTCCTTCCGTTTCCCGAATTACATGAAGGACAAGTTCTGACGGTAAAACCCTCTTTATTACACTTATAACAGTGAACAGCAGCCTTCCTAACGAGACACCCTATTGCCTTATGACCTGGCTGCTTACAACGGTAACATACCAACGTCCTAGACCTTCCACTAGATGACTCCAATTCAGATGAAACAACAGGAACTTCACCAACACTGCTGCACCTTTCAGCATCCACTCTGACATAAGCTAGGTCCTTTTCCAGAGTATTTACTTTCCTGCTATTCGGTTCAACATAATTCCTAATGCAATCGCGCCTCTCCTCCATACTACGATATAAGACCCGAAGTTCCTCCAAGGTAGATGGCAAAGGATCACGTAATCTATCCTGGTAGAACGGATGCAAATTCCTAATAATTATGGACAGCTTGACCCCCTCTGGAACATGACAACGCAGCCGATTAAAATAGCTATTCATAATTGCCAAGTAAACTCCAATGGTCTCAGACGAATGCTGAGTTCTCCTTCGAAGCTCTTCAAAAAGTGCTTCACTATGGTGAGCTGACAGGTACTCCCTACGAAACTCTTCAACTAATTCAGCCCAACTCCCTACACGTAGACGGACATCTTTATAAAGCTGGTAGGCTTTATCCGAAAATAGATCTATACCCGACTCTAAAAGTATACTATCAGGTACGTGACGAGCGTGACTCAACTCTTGCACCATCTCAAAGAATGCGGAAATCGACATACCCTTAGCAGAACCTGAAAACTTTTCTATTCCCCACTTATGAGGAAGTATTATACCGGAAGAAGAACTAGAGGCAGACCCTTGTACACCAGGAGTAACAAGATTAACAGCTTGTGGCCCCGCTCCAGGAGAAGAAGTTTGTGCCTGTCCAATACCTGCCTGAAAAGATTGATTCAAAACCGAAATCACATTAAGCGCCGCTGGTACTGAGCCAGATCCGGTTGGATGCTGCTTATCATGCAAATCCTGTGACAATTTCAAAATTTCCGCAAGAAAGTCTGACTTAACATCCTGGGCTGCTGCGGCATCATCTCCTTATGGCAATACCATACGATCAATCCTCCCAAGGACATGGTTAATCTGTGTCTGCAATCTCAAGGACTCAGTAGAAGCAGGGACACCGGTAAAATTTCCTACAGCCGTTGTCAGCTCCGCAAGTTTAGTCTCAATTGCTATTTTATCCTGCTCATAGGTGAATGGGTTTGCAGGATACGTTAAACTCTCATTAGCTGCCTCACGACTAAGCACTGCAGACAGACTAGACCTCATAGAATCTACCGTGCCAGTAGACACTCCACGAATTTTAAGTTCATATTCCAAATCCTCCTTCCTAAGATATTTGGGTACAAGTTTTCCAACCACCTTGCAAAAGTTGAAGTTCAAAATTCAAATAATAAATTTGTCACATACAAGGGTGCAAAAATTCAAAACAAAATCAAGATGTCAGTAATAATATTAAAACACGGGTTGTTTACTTTATTATTGGGAGCAAAACGAAAACAAAGTAATAAATAGTCGCTTTATTTAATCTATAAAATTTTCACAAAAAAATTTCAAAATATTAAAGTTCCAGAACAAGGTACAAGTTCCAACACAATCCCAAAAAAAATTATATTCACAAACACAATTAAGTTGCAAACACAATTAAGTTGGCAACACAATGTAGAACTTCGAAGTCCAAATGCTTAAAAAAAAATTGAAGTCCAACCGAAGTAGAAATATTTCAAAGTCCAAACATCAAAAAATTCTTCTAAGTTCCAAAAAAAAACTCAAAATATTTCTAAGTCCCAAAATTCTTCAATAAAAATTTTCAAAGTCCAACAACCAACTTCTAAAAATTCTTCAAAGTTCCACAATCTCTTCAAAATTTGCCAAGTTCCGTCTTCGACTTCTTTCAACTTCACGTCACACAAGAAAATAGTAAGCACTTCTCTGCATACACTACCACTAAACACGAAGTTCTAAGATAACTATTAAGCACAAAGCCAGTGGTAAAGTAAATAAATTAAAGTTTACCGAATCTGTCAGAATGACAACTTAATCTCAGAACAATTAAAAAACCAGGCAAAAAAAAAATCTGGCCCCACGTTGGGCGCCAAATTTTATGGCGAACCCGACGCAATTTATAAAAACTAATTCAGGTAGTAACGGGTAGCTCTTTCAGGACGACAGACTCAGTAAAACACAGGTTAAAATAAAAATATGTCTATTGATCTAATATATGTACAATATACATGAAAATAAAATAAATCCTGTGCCGTAGAAATTAACTCTGCGCTCCGTCTGGATCCCGCGATGAATGAATCCCCGGCGGACGCCTATAAAAGAAAGAAAGAAAATAATTATTAGTAA
Source organism: Diabrotica balteata (assembly GCA_918026665.1). Classification (NCBI taxonomy): domain Eukaryota; kingdom Metazoa; phylum Arthropoda; class Insecta; order Coleoptera; family Chrysomelidae; genus Diabrotica; species Diabrotica balteata. The sequence continues at coordinate 71,774,567 of OU898282.1, read as the reverse complement.
CAAATAAAATAGGTGTAGTCAATCGCACTCAGACGTATATTCGCTTCCGCTTCAAACCAGCGGGAGCTGCGAACACACTCGTCAACTACAAAATCGCTTATGCAGGTCCGCGATAAAGTTCAAGACACGATATCGGTAGACTTTGCTTAATTATGGACGGAGCATGAACTTCAAAGCAGAACTACCTCCGTCCGGGTGGGTTCGCCAGTTCAGGACACTGGCGAAGAGAGGAGCCTAAGGCGCTAAGCTAAAGACTGAATAAATGCCGCTATTCATATGCCTTAAATAGTTGCTCTGAACCCCACTCACATCGTGCTAAGGAGGTGGAAGCGCCAACGCTGACACTCCTACGGTTCAAGCTGTTGAACGGTGATGACATCGTTACAATACTAGTTCACCACATATAGGTTAGACGTACACCGACAAAAAAACTATACGGTGACAGTATGAGAATGGCTCGCGGCTAGACAAACAGTGGAGACTGGTCGTGCAGTCCATTGAAGTATACAAAAGTTATCAAAGGGGCGCCAGGTAAATTGGCCCACAGCCTTCCCTACGTTGCTTATGATAAACCACCAACTTACCAATAGGTTTATCGCCAAAATTACCAGTATAGGATACACCAACCTAAATACATGTGAGATAAATAAAAATACAAATTGTCTAAGATCAAGATTTGGTCAAATTTAATGATTAAATAAAATGAAACAAAATACACTGTTATTTCCCTCTACCATAGGCTTAAAAGAAAATAATAATGTAGTAATGCGGGTATTACTGGCTTAAATATGATATCAACAAGTAACACTAGATAAATATATATTACAGGTTTAAGATGTTTAATAAAAATTACCAAACGCTAAGAGGACTGGTGTGTGAATTAAAACCAGTAAAAAAAAATGTATTAACTCAAATACGACACCACGTGAGCTCAGATGTGTGTGCAGATCATGACATAAAATGTAAACCTAAATAAAAAAAATTATCTACCCTTAGGCGCAGTTTACATACCCGGAAAATGTGTAAATATATAAAATACCTGAGACCGCAATTTCTTTATTTTCTTAACAATGTTATCTGAATAAGAAAATTTAACAAAATACCGCATAAAACTTCGCTTGAAAAACTAAAGCTCGATAAATACCTCGAATTTATCACATAAAATACGTCGTTACTTGTGTGACTTCCTCAATCGGGGTGTCTTCGAGATTTACAATTTCTAAGTCCACTGAGACGCAGCGGGGGGAAGTCCCATTAAAAGCTGTAACGGCGAAGTCGTCGCAGAGAACAGTACGAAGATCGAAACACCTCCCAGGTCGAATCAGGAGCACATGATGGGCCACGTCTAGCCAGGAAGACGAAAATCAACCACCAAACGGCCAAAATCAGGCAATGGGAAAACCAAAACCCAAAAACAAAACGAAAACGAAACGAAACCGGAACCTGAACCTGAAGGAAAGAAAGCCATAATTACCATACGGAACTACGACCATTATAGGGGTAATATTATTTAAAAGCAATAAATAAAAACTAATCTAACAGCTATTCATTGATTAAAAAAACCCTCTTAATCATAATTAATGATAAAACGAATTCCAAAAATTAAATACAACTGCCCTAGAGAAAACATGTATGTAAAAATTAAGGAAAATGTATTTTAGTTTCTGGATCTAATCCATTATTTATATTTTTATGTTAAACAGCTGTTTTGAGTTAAATAAAATTTTATCTATTCAATATTTAATTTAATTCATTTGGACTTTATCTGATGACCCAAAAAACTCTTGTTGATACAACTTGCTGAACTTGAAATCTTGTATTAGAGATGGGACTAAAATAACTACTTAAATAACTCATTATGTATTTGTACCAAAATTAATTTGAATAAAATAGATATATTATTATTACTCTTCTTACTTATCTTATGGTTTTACTCACCCTTGTTAGCCAGACCAAGGGTTAAAGACTAGCCGTAAACTACTTGGCTATCTGGATCGTGATTAAGGCTCGATCTTCGGTCTGTAACGAGGGAGGAAAAAAAAAAGAATTTCATTTTTTTTCCGACACCAGGGACTGGCCACCAAATAACAGATGTCACAAAAACTACATACCTTATTGTAACTGATTCCAAAGATGAAACGTGGCTGGTAAAACCGCCCTTTGGCGAATCTGCGAATATTCCAACACCAAAACAAACTTTTCCACTAAGGACACAAAGCTAGAGGAACATCCGCTACGTTGTATTAGAATGAAATCCCTCAGGAAACAGCAAAATACAGTTGCCGGTAAATACTCTAATACAGCGACTTATTCCACGCCAATTCACCTAAAGAATGATTCTTCAAACCTAAAAGCCGTTATCCAGCGCTGGTCACACGAAGATTTGCCGACTAGACCCGAGATTCAAAATCCTAAATTTTGGAATACCAAATCTTACAAAATATCACTAGAAACCTCATATAAATTATTTCCTTCATAAAAAAAGAATTTTTTCCTTAGTTTCTTAGCACTTAAAAAAAATCATTTTCCCCCAAAATAAAATTAATAAAATTTCATTTCTCTACCTTGACTGTAGGCAACCAATATTACATATCTGTTTTTGTATAAACGGAGCTGGGACATCTAACCAGTTGCAAAACTAGAGATGGAGCCTAATGCAACATTTGGAACGTAACAACAAGTTCGGTCATCACTCTCGTAGTAGTAGTAACACCCAAAAGGTGGCGCGAGTCATATTTCCACATACTTCTAACGGAAATATTAATGCCGAAAATGTGAACATTTGCAATGTCAAGGATCCATCAGACAATGGAGATGTTGCAACGAAAAAATACGTTGATGGACAAATCACTGAGTTACGTAATCTGCACTACACACATGGTGTGCTGTTGCAGCAAAAAACTAATGACATACAAGATTTAACCATCGGTCTAAACGATGCAAAAAAGGAGCTTCATGAAACTACAGTCCCACTTCTCGAGCAAAAGTTACAAAAAATACTCAAAGATGGTCTGGAAACACTAAAATTGCAAATATATACAGGACTAAAGCTTGCACATGAAGAGCTTTATCACATTAAAACTACATTAAAAGATGAACTTAGTAAAAAAATAGTTCCATTTCTCGAGAAAAAATTACAAAAAACAATCAAAGATGGCCAGAATACACTAAAAAACGATGTGGAAAACAGTATAAATATGTTGAAAAAAATAATCCACGATGATTTGAACACACTGAAAAAGGATAAGGAGAACAATCTAAAATCTGCTCTCGAGCAAAAGTTCCAAAAAATAATCAAAGATGGCCAGAATACACTAAAAATAGATGCGGAAAACAGTATAAATATGTTGAACAAAATAATCCACGATGATTTGAATACACTGAAAAAGGATACGGAGAACAATCTAAAATCTGCGGCAGAAACAGTTGCAAAGCATACTATGTACGATATACAGATGGAATAGAGGATAAAACAAGTGGAACAATCATTAAAAAGCATAATAGATAGCATTCATTCATGTGATATAGACAAACGTCTTAAGATAGTTGAAGGTGCGTTAAATAAAAAATAATGTTTAAAGAAAAAGAACAGGTGGTGAACGAATTGCATAAACCAGCACGAAAAAACTATCATCATCGACGAACAATAATCAAAGGAATCGATGACTTGTGACAAATGGATTTGGCCGAAATGCGTCCTTATGCACATCAAAATAAAAATTACAAACTAATACTAGTTGTAATTGATTGTTTTTCAAAATTTGTGTGGACACGACCTCTAAAAACGAAGACTGGCGAGGAAATTACTCGGGCATTTTCGGATATTTTCGCTCATACTCGACGACATCCGAAGAACCTACAATCTGATCAGGGTACCGAATTTTACAACAGAAAATTTCAAAATTTAATGAAAAACCACGAGATTAATCATTACAGCACCTACACAATCAAAATAGCTGCCATTTGCGAAGCGAGTTATTAGAACGTTGAAAGCAAAGTTGTACAAGTATTTCAGTTTACATGGATCGTACAAATGGTTAGATGCTCTACCCATAATTACCGAGGAATACAACAACACAAAACACAGTAAAACAGGATACAAACCATCCCAGGTTAACAAATCCAACGAAAACGCCATTTTAAACAAAAGTTATACTCATTTAAAGATTGCCAGTCCACGAAAGTTTAAGGTTGGAGACATTTTACGTGTATCAAAGGCAAAACATTTCTTCGAAAAGGCATACACGCCTAATTGGACTACTGAATTATTTAGAATTGTACAAGTTAAGATAACAAATCCTATAACGTATTTGCTCGAAGACATGCAAGGTGCGCCGATTAGTGGTGGTTTTTACGAAGAAGAATTGCAGAAAACATCAAACCCTGACATATACCTGGTCGAAAAAGTACTCAGACGAAAAGGCAATAAGATGTATGTGAAATGATTAGGAATGGACAGCAAACACAACAGCTGGATAAATAACTCGAATATAGTTTGAGGATCTATATTTTGATACGCCGCGTAGACATAAATTTTTGTGAAAAGGCCGATAATTAACCACAAGAAGTGGGGAAAGACATTAGTATAAATGTAGGACAAACTACGATAATATGTTCAGTTTACATCCACTTCGTTGACGACGATCGAAACACACAGTAATACCATGAGCTCTCAAGATATCGGATACGACAGTCAGCCTGTTAATTTCGATGATGATGATAGCAGTGAATTTAGTATAGAATTTAACTGCGATGAAGATAGTCAACCACCTAGTCCTATCGCCGAATTAGATCGAGTATTGGCTAAATATGAAGCAGCTGCCACAAACGAGCAATATTGTTTATTGGAAACTACATATCCAGTAAGCAGCTCTCTCCACATAAAAATTGGTCTATCTCCAGCTCGAGATTTTCTACCATCCATCATTTTGTGTCAACGTGGAACGTCATAATTGTGTGGTTAAGAGAAAACATGAGTGACTTTTTCCATACTACCTATGCGGATGAGTATGTTCCAATCGAATTTATGAATGGTGATTTTTGCAAACTAAGACAATTGGTAAAAGTAAATGTAAAGTTGCTGACCATTGAGAAATTTGGAGTCGAATATTATTTACAGGAAGATGACGTCTACCACATTTTAAACGCAAACTACAGAATACTGTACCATAGAGTGGCAATGTTACAGAGTTTACAATTCCAGAAATACTATCTAAATATTTCAACTTTCATTAAGCAAAATTTTTGTGCTAAAGACTCTGTACATGGACCAGTTGCAGCCTTCGCAGCATATATCGATATTTGTCCAAACACTTTGTTAAGTTTAGCTCTAAAGGAATATGTATATTATTATGAACATAGACATGTAAATCATTTAACTGAATAAATATAATTTATTAGATATGTTGTCTTTTATTTTTATTATATTATAAATAAAACCAAAATGTAAGATTATACGTGTTTTATTATTATTAATAAAAATTACATTATAAAAGTCTAAAAAAAGTTCTAAAGTACTATTTAAAACTACAATTTACAAAAACACTTTGAGATAAGTGATCTTTTCTCTTTTTGTTCTTATGAGTAGCCATATACTAAAAGACAAAAATTATTTATAATAAATGTTATTCAACAAGATAATGTCCCCACGGAAGCGTATTAAATGATTTTGGTATTAAGTACCCCTTATCGTCATAAGGACTTAGAGCCGTTTTGGATTGCTCGATGCTAAATACAGAATGTTGGTACGACCGAATACATCTTTGGCTCGCGGTTTGAATTTTGAATTCTTTAAGACATTTTTCATAGTCTTCGTACGTAATTTTATTTCGAACGACGTTATATTTCACTCCTTTTGCCTTTTTTGTTATTCCCAAATTTCCTATGTCACATTCAATTCTCTCTTTGTTTAGTTGTTTTCTTTCTAGGCGCTGTCTCTCTTTTTCCCTCTCCTCGCCAGTTATTTGCAGTTTAAATGTGTACTTTTTTGATCTTAATCCAATAAAATGTGTAATTATTTTCCCATTTGCCTCGTCCTTCATTAATCCTGGGATTTTTGTATTTAACCGTTCTATCTCGTATGAGTTGTTCTCAGCATAGTCGGAGGTATCAAATTTACTTGGATGCGCTCTTATAACCTCTCTATATGCATCTGAACATTGCAATTCATAAATAAAGTGCTGTTCAGTGCTGTATTCATGTACAGCACTGAACAGTTTTCCTCTCCCATCGTTGGAAGCATAAAGTTGTAGTGAAAATCATACATACATACTTTTGATATATCTAGGATTGCTGCGCCTATATACAGGGGTTTATTAAAGCATACTTCGGATTTAAGTTCGATAGCTACCAAATTCTCATGAAAGATCGTACGACTGTGAAATCGACTACTCGCAATCAAATTTTTGGCTCCGTACCTTCCATACCATTTTTTACATAATTTTACAATACGATGACGTCTTTGATTCTGTAATGTCTTTCCGAACACCGCATTGTTAATTAATTTATACAGATTTTTCTCGAAACTATTCGTGGCTGCCGCCCGTAAATTTGTATTTAACTCAATGTAGGGTTGCAGCCACGCAGATTGTTTAAATTTCAAAACTCTATGTATCTTTGTTAAAATTAACCCGTTGGCTAATGCCTGTTTTAGATTTCTATAGATTTTATAAGATTTCTATAATGCATAATATATTTGGTTTTGTGATATAAGGTTGGTATTAACTTTGGCAATTTTGAACCGGGTGGAATGCGGTGTTCGGCAACAAATCGAAAATCTTTATGTTTGTTGTGTAATTCGCCTGGATACTCCAAGTCAACTTGGAAAAAATAGCCCTCCTTTACATCATCCGGTATTGACATAATATCGATATGGCCTTCGGGAAGATTACCAACTACAAATTTGGTAACATCATCGATCCACTTGAACCCTCCTTCTTCTTCTTCAAGTTCCACTCCTATCGGAGATTGGAAATCATTCTGGCAATTATAATTTTATTGGTTACTCGCCTGAATAGTTCAATTGAACTGCATCCAAACCACTCACGGAGATTGCGTAGCCACGAGATTTTACGTCTTCCTACGCTACTTTTACCTTTGATTTTACCCTGCATTATGTTCCTTAGTAGTTCGTACTTTTCACCTCTCATGATGTGCCCCAAGTATTCCAATTTCCTGATCTTTATGGAATTTAAAACTTCGCATTGTTTTCCTAGTTGTTCGAGAACTTGTTCGTTTGTTTTGCGATCCATCCATGATATTTTCAAAATGCGTCGGTAACACCACATTTCGAATGCTTCTAGGTTTTTAATGTTGGATTTTTTAAGTGTCCAAGCTTCAACTCCATACAAGAGGGTAGAGAAAATATAACATCGAAGCATTCTTATCCGGAGCGATATATTGATATCGCGATTACAAAAAAGTTTTCTCATTCTATTAAAAGTTGACCGCGCAATTTCAATGCGGCATCTTATTTCTTTTGTCTGATCAGTATCTTCTGTGATCCATGCTCCAAGGTATTTGTACGAAGATATTTGTTCAATTTCTGTATTATCTAGTACTAGCTTAACTTTGATGTTTTGTGCTTTTGTAAATACCATGAACTTGGTTTTCTTCAAATTGATTTTTAGTCCATAATCGTTGCAATATATATTTAGTTGTTCAGCAAGGTGTTGCAGTTCTTCTAGTGTTCCTGCCAAAAGGACGGTGTCGTCAGCATATCTTATGTTATTAAGTGGCTCACCGTTTATTATAAGGCCCTCACTGATCTCGGCAAGCGCTAATTCTGAGATGGCTTCACTGTATAAATTGAATAACAAGGGTGATAAAATACACCCTTGGCGGACCCCACGGCAAATCTGGATATCCTTGGTCAGTTCGTTTTCAACTTTCACTTTTGCTGTTTGATTCCAATAGAGGTTACAGATGATTCTAATGTCTCTACTGTCTATGTTTTTATTTAATAAAATTTCTTTAAGTCGATTATGCTGCACTCTGTCAAATGCCTTCTCAAAATCAATGAAACAGGCATATACTTCCTGATTAATATCTAAGCATCTCTGCGAAAGAACACTTACTGCAAACAGTGCATCTCGTGTTCCCAGTCCTTTCCTAAATCCCATTTGTGTATTACTTATGCCTTCATCTAATTTCTTATGTATTCTATTGTGAATTACTTTTAAAAACAATTTTAAGACATGACTCATTAAGGCTATGGTGCGATGTTCATTGCACTCCTTTGCATTGGCTTTTTTGGGAAGCAGTATGAATGTTGATTGGAGCCATTCTTTAGGTATTATACCTGTTCTATATATGGTATTGAATAGATCCAGAAGAAGATCAATAGATTCAGTATTCACAATTTTAAGTAATTCGATAGGAACTTCATCAGGCCCGGGAGATTTACCATCTTTAGCTTGTTTCATTGCATATTCAATTTCTTCTCGTATAATGTCAGGCCCAGTATCATCCTTAAATTCTTTTGGTGCTTCTGTTCTCTCTTTGTCTTCAAATAGTTGTGCTATATATTGTGTCCATCTCTGCATTTTTTGGTTTATATCTGTTATAAGTGCACCCCTTTCATCTCTTAGTTGCCTAGTTTGAAGTGGTTTTCTCATTCCTGTTAATTCTCTAATTCTTTTATGCATGTTAAAAAAGTCATATTTTTTCTCAATTTCTTCTAGTTCTTGGCACTGCTCATGTAACATTCTCTCCTTAGCTTCTTTTATTCTCTTTTTTATTAATCGATCAGTTTCATTATATTTAATTGGATTTTTTGTTTTGAATGATTTTCTTTCATTCATTAATAGTAGTATTTCTTCAGTCATCCAATCTTTATGTTTTCTATTCTTTGGTTTTAAGTTTTCATTTGCTGTTTTAATTATTGCTGCTTTTATATTTTCCCATTTCTGATCAATGTTATAGCTACTTTTATTCAGTTCTTGGGCATTACGTATATTTTCAGTAAAAGTTTTTACAGTTTGTTCCTTTGTTTGTGGTTCCCTTAATCTCTTAATATCAATTCTACTTTGTGTGGGTTTTTTAACCAGTTTTAATTTGGTTCGTAATGTGACTACTATGGGGTTATGGTCTGAACCGATGTCTGCTCCAGGGTAAGTTTTGGCAGACAGTATAGAATTACGAAATCTTTGTCTAATAAGGACAAAGTCAATTTGATTTCGGATTATTCTATTCGTTGTATCACCGGGAGATTTCCATGTATACAACCTTCTTTTTGGTAGCTTAAAAAGTGTATTAGCTATTACAAATTCTTCCGTCTGGCAAAATTGTATCAAACGGTCACCACGTTCATTTCTATTTCCTAGACCATATTCCCCCACATATCCATCCACTCTTCCCTGGCCAACTTTGGCATTGAAGTCGCCCATTACTATTGTAGTGTGATGTTTTTTCATTGATTTTAAGACTTGTTCCAAATCATGGTAAAACAGTTCGATATCGTCGTCATCTTTATCTGCCGTAGGAGCATAAACTTGAATAAAATTTACTATACCTTTTTTAGACTGTAGTTGTATTGATAAGATCCTGTCAGAATATGGAGTAAAACTTACTTGAACCCTCCATACGGAAGCAATTGTAACATTGCCAGCCATAAAGATTGTTCACGTCTAAATAGAGGATGTACTTAGAGGGCCGCGTGGGATCATAAGACGAAATGTATTTGTTGTTGGCCTCCGAATATCTGTTGCTACAAACAGATATTCCACCTCTTATGGCTTTTTCCATGAACAAGATTATATCCACATCTTTTAGTAATTCTAATTTACATTTTGTGTATCTCAACATACAATCCCACGTGTACCCTGGCATAGTATAATACCGTGCTGGATCTAATTTATATGTGTCTCGACATTTTTGTCGGAACTGTTCAAACACATCCGCCAACAGGAGAATATCTGTTTTCAAATACAAATCGCTATATTCTCCCAAATTTTTACAATTAAATTTCTTCCAAACATTTTGTGCATGAGCATACTTCTCTTCACTAATGTATTCATTATTTAACTTACTATAAAAATGGTTAATTTTGGGTAAAGAAGTTTCATCCAATTTTTCCAAACTATCAATATAATCATAACAAAATACTCCTTTACAAGTTAACAAATTAAATGTATCATTATCTAATTGACTAAATTCTCTTTTTAAAATCTTCTTTTCAGATGTATCTAACAGTGATGCCAATTCATCGAGTGAAGCTCCCATAAATCTAAGTGAATCAATAAATCGTAATTTAATTTGATGTTCGTCAGATTGTAATGTAAATGAAATATATTTTTCTTTATTAACGGGAAGTAAGCTCAAGTGCCCATGCTTGCAAAGATCTATAATCATAAAATGGGAGTCGTAACCACTAAAATTGTGAAATACAATTGGGACGACAAACAATTTTTTAAAGTTCAAATTACATGCTTGTCCCGTAAAATGATCGTGATCTACAACAATTGTATCTGTAGCCAAAAATCGTTTCTCACAAATATGGCAAACAGTTGCTCCATTTGTGTTGGCCTTTTCGACCATAGGTACAATTGTCTTTATTTTGGAATTTACAAATTTAGAAATTTCAGTCATTTCTTTTGCGAACCACTCCATGTAATTTTCACCTCTATAGCTATTAAAATACGATAAGCTGTCATCGTAAGCACATTTCAAATAATAACCTGCACTAAAAGGTACATGTTTCTGATATTTTGCTGTTTTACTCAATGTGACATTGGAATCTGTAAAATTATGTAATTGACATTCAAAATCGGCATAAACTATAAACGGAGTTGTTTGTTTGTATGTGAAATTGCGAAAAGCTACATGATCATATTTGGGAACAGTCATTTTAAATTTATTCACATCTGAACACATTTCTTCGTGCTCTGCTAGTTTGCTTTCACTGTGAAAATAGTTTAAACATCTATCACTGTAATGTGAGCGTAGCAAGTGAGTGAGAAGTTGGAATAAAGGGCTGAGTAGCATAGAAAAGATAATATTTATTCGAGATAATTAATATATATTCCGAATTAAATAAGGGATAATTAATACAGTTAACTTATACATTTAAATTATACAAAGTATAACAATTTGACCTAGTTTGAAACAAGCACGAATGTTTAAGAATTACGAAATCTGAAGACCTTCATGAAAATTAATACAACGAAACGACACACCATCGCATGTTACATTCCAACACGTGGAATAGTACAGCAGAAATAACAAAACAAAACTAAGAATGTTGCGGGACATAAAAACTGAAAAACTTGGTCAATCGAGTCAGTAGTAGTACGGGGTCAGTAGTGGTAATACGGCGGAAGCGGTCCGTAGTAGCTGGGCAGCTGTGCCTGCCCGAGGCAGTAATTGCTTCCGGGAGCGTCGAATACGCAGCAATTAGTAATGAGTGGTCAGTAATAGCGGGCCAACGGTTTACATGTTATCAAATTCTATTTTTTATTGAAGCAAGTAAGCCAAACAATCATATGATTTTGTTGCTGATGCGTGGTGAAAGTATGTATATTTGACCATGAAAATGCACCGCGACGGATAGGAAAATATTACATTATGGCATAAAATACTTGGTTAGCGAATTCTTAAGTGATATACACTAAGAAATTAGATATGACTTTGTTTAACTAATTAATTAAAGTAAATTGGGATATTTGGAAATGAAAAAACAAATAGCGTTGCATTTGTAAAAAGGGAAACGAATTTGATAGAGCGTAATTTTTCAAAAAAAAAAATTAATACTAACACCTTATTTGATATTTGACTATTGATGGATTGATTGATTATTATTTGATTTGATTATTTGATATTTCCTACAGATTTTTTTTTAAGTTCGGCAGCGCACATTTCTAAGTTCTTTTATTTTAACAAAAATTTAATTCTTTATACAATTGTCTGTTAACGTCATAAATTGACCGTGGCGTCAGAAAATCTTTTTCACTATTTTGGAATGATTTCCACGAACATATGAGTTCGGGAATGGATCCATTATGGAACAGTCAAGATTTAGTATACGTGGAGCTTGCATCGCAAGGAAAATGCATAGAAGCACTTAAAGTGGTTCTTTGGGCTGTGACCCATATTTAAAGAAAATTTGAGTCGAATTTTTGTCAACGTCCTATAGTGATTTTGACAAACGTAACGTGCGAGACACTAGGAGACTTGCTACAGTTTATGTACCAGGAAAAAGTGTAAATTGGACAGGAAGACCTAAGGGCCTTCACTGAAGCGGCCGAATCGTTGCAAAGGCAAGGACTCGCTGGAGACGGAAAATTCATAGTTAGTTACTATCGTTAAAGTAACATTATGGAACTTTTGGTCGAAGAACGTACTCTAAATGTAAAAGGTTTTAAGCCAGTTTCTTTGCTTGGGACAAAGAAGCAGCAACCATAAAGAAGAAAGAATAATTATTGGACACATGTGAGATGCCACAGAAATAGAAGCATATCTCACACAGCATGCGAAGGTGAATACAGTGCCAGAAGTATATTTTTTTACAGGAATGTGGGCGAGCTGTATATGGTTCGACCTTAAGGGGTGAAACTTACGTCAAGCAGGAGGCTGCTAAGGGGATAAGCTAGGGTGGTACTAGAATCCCAACCCGCTAAGAGTCCCGCGGCTTCAGCACGACAATACGTATCTACAGTATGTAACAAAAATGCGAAACGAATCTGGAATTATGATTTTGTTAATGAAGTAAATGGAAAAGTGAAGAAAAAGAAGAGTTATAATTAATACCTTCCACATGTTACAGGAAGGATATGGAAGAATAAATAGGATATATAGTACAGAAATATAAGAGAATATTATTTCTGGAACGAATTAGGAAGAAGTATTGAGAAACGTGAAATGTGAAGAGATGCGACGACTGCCAGGGGCACGAGCACTCAATCGCAAAACAGGGAACCCATGCGCACAGACATGGATGAAAAATGAAAATAGTGTATAGAAAAACACAGGAGAATATAAATATATAAAATTTGAATTTGAGAGAATTGAAGAAGGAGACAAGGTATATCTGAGAGACTTAAGTAGCACGACAAGTCTTTCAAAGAAGTTACAGAAAAATGGTACTATCCATACCATTTCAAATTATAAAAAAAGTTGGACCAGTGACGTATGCAGTAGGTACAAAAAAGGGAAAAAATAGACAGGTAGTGCACGTCAACAGGTTAAAGAAATATTACGAAAATGAGAAAATTGAATACTCCACGGAGGAAGAAGAAGAAATATTAGAACCCGAAAAAGAAGAAACGGAAGAAGAAGGAGTTGACCCTTCGAAGGTGGCAACACTGCCATTATGGGACCAGGAACCCCAATTAACAAACCGCAGAGAAGAAGAAAAGGAAGTCAGGGAGACACCAGCCAACCAAAAAGATTAGAACGAATAAAGAATAGACTAGGCAAGATGCCCGAAAGAAAATGTTGCGGCATATTCCACAAAACGAAAAAGAAAGGATGGAACAATACAACAGAATAATAAACAAGAATGAGACAGCAAAAACAACACAGAGCGATGAGGACACAGACATGTTTTTCGACGCAATAGATGAATAGCGAAAAATATCAAAACAACTATAAGAAAAGTTTAAAAATCACACAATCACACAAAAGGGCTATAATATGTAACACAGAAGTATGGCAAACAGAACACCCCCGAATCCTAATAAATTTCCTAGTAAACAACAAAATAAATCCTAGTATGCCCCTCCTACCTCAAAACGTAGACCTAATGACCTACATCAATAGCAAATTCCTTTATACCGAACAATCCTACCAAAGAGAAATAGAAAATCTATACTTAGACACAGTACTACGACGATGCCAAACACAGAGATGCAGCAAACACATACCAGAGACCAATGTAGCAGAAGTATAATGCGACAAAGCAAATCAACCTGAGACGACCACCCAGCAAGGACAAACCAATGGAGGCAGACAGCAGCAGTAACGCATCAATATAGTTAACTCGACACGTGGAATTGGCAAACGGACATTAAAACAGCCAAGACGACGCGAGTGAAGTGCGGATAGTTCCCACAGGGAACGCAAAACGCGAGTACAATCGTATGGAACAATTAGAATACGCTTGTCGTAATGGACACATGTAATCACAAACAATTGTAATAAGTTAGGAAAGTCTTTCACTTGTTAAGTTTCAATAAGATTAATACAAGATTAACTCAACTTGTCATACACATAGGTTCAATACGGGGGCAGCACGATACATTCACTGACCACGGTACAATAGTCTATAAGAAACAGTAAATGATAACATATAAATTGGGACTTACATAAAATATATATATATATATATATATATATATATATATATATATATATATATATATATATATATATATATATATAGTAGAATATAAGTAATAAAATATGTAAGTAGAATAATTTATTGTTGGAAAAGGAAAAGGCCCCTCGGCCCTTTTCTTTTTTGCGTAAGGAATAATGTAATGTGAGCGTAGCAAGTGAGTGAGAAGTTGGAATAAAGGGCTAAGTAGCATAGAAAAGATAATAATTATTCGAGATAATTATTATATATTCCGAATTAAATAAGGGATAATTAATACAGTTAACTTATACATTTAAATTATACAAAGTATAACAATTTGACCTAGTTTGAAACAAGCACGAATGTTTAAGAATTACGAAATCTGAAGACCTTCATGGAAATTAATACAACGAAACCACACACCATCGCATGTTACATTCCAACACGTGGAATAGTACAGCAGAAATAACAAAACAAAACTAAGAATGTTGCGGGACATAAAAACTGAAAAACTTGGTCAATCTAGTCAGTAGTAGTACGGGGTCAGTAGTGGTAATACGGCGGAAGCGGTCCGTAGTAGCTGGGCAGCTGTGCCTGCCCGAGGCAGTAATTGCCTCCGGGAGCGTCGAATACGCAGCAGTTAGTAATGAGTGGTCAGTAATAGCGGGCCACCGTGACTGCCGCCAGGCAGTGATCGCCGGCATCGGGTCGGACGCGATAGCCTCCCGTACGCGAGCAGTAATAGGCAGTCGGTAATTCTCCGGGGAGCGCTTATCATCCCGGCATAGTATCGCGTGTAGTCCGGTTATTGTGGCTGCTCGTAAGTTCGTAACACAAGAGGAGACCCTCAACTGACCGAGTTCCAGAGGACCGAAACGTGTCGTGGTTGAAAGCCCAAATAAGGTAACAGATTTCTATATACTAACCTGAGTAATTATATTAGTACAACTGTCAACTTTTCACTATCTTGCTCCTCGACTTCCGACGCGCAGAATAACGTGTTAACGATTGTATTTGTAACTTCAGGGTAAATTCAATATATTGTAGACCCTAAATTGGTTTTTTTAATGTTCCTTTTGTCCGACTCACTAGAGACTAGGAGAACACGAGATTCTGCGTATGCATATCTTGTAACGAGTCCGTTACTTAAATACCCATTTACTGCTTTGTCACTGGAATTCTTTAATTTAATTACAAATTAAATTCATTTGGAAATATTCTTAAACCAAACATTTGAATAACTTCGGTAAATTGTATTTTTAAAAGTTGGCAATAAATCACGCCCTCTGTCTACGGCTGATCGTCGTAACAGCTTTAGCGCCATCAGACCGGCACTTGCTTGGAATTCCGTGAATTGAACAGACGTATTCAGGCGACTGAGAGTCCCACGTTTAAGAGTTTGGTTTAAGTTTTATTTTATTTCGAAGAAGCTATTATTTTGTGGAAGAAAACCCAGTTGGTTATTTTATTTTGTTTTTGTTTTTGGTGAAAATACATTAAGTTGGGATCACTCTCAGTCGGTGAGTTAAATTACAAATAAATTATATGTAAAAACACGTCATATCATCTGCCATTGTTGGTGAAATTTAAATCTATTTATAATCCTCTCTCAAAATATAGTCTGATCCACCTATCTATCTATCTGCTATCTTCTATGTACTATTTCATTCATTTCATAAATACCTAAACAGATTACAAGTAATAAATTTTTATAATAACATCAAATTTTATTTCTTTAGGAGAATGAAAGCCAACAATTATCTATTTCAATTCCATACCGTTTAAACCGGCTAATATTTCCTTGTTTTTTGTCCCATTCTATGATTATATAGCCTCCGTAAAAATCATTTATTTAATATGTCCGTTAAAACATTGTCAAATCTGAATTCCAAGGTTATTTTTTTTCAGAAACCATAGTTTTTGCGTCAATTTAAAAGCAACTTTGACCTTTCTTGGTTCTTTTTTACTTTCTTGTACAAACAAAGGATGTGTAGTAACACAACTGTGTTTTTTTAGCCTACGTCCGGAATCCAGTGCAGGTCTGGGGGGAAGAAAAAAACTTTTTATTTAATTTTTGGGAATTGGAAGACAAGAAGTCATTTTTATTTAATTGGATTAAGAAGAATTGTAAGGACTTAATTTAAAAGTACCTTTTTTTATATGGTGTCCAGGTTTGGCGTATCACCCACCTGCGACTAGTTCTTCCAGAGGATCTCGAGGGAAACCTGCAGAAACTAACAGGAAGAACTAATTTTTTTTCGATTTAAATATTTGTAGCAACTTTTTAACATCCTCTTCAAGGTTTAACTTTTGTTTCACTTTCCATTTTTTTTTTTTTCAAAATATATCCTTAATAATAATTACATTCATTTTTCCTAAAATAATAGTCATTGTAAATTTAGTAAAACATTTATTGTCCACCAAGGGTTGAGATTGTAACTCCCCTGGACTCTCTCGTTATCAGGTTATAGTGTGCACACATATCCGGAGAGGTTTATTTCATTTATTTGATAATTGTAACGTTTATATTATTATATATTTCATTTTATATTATATACTTAACTATTGTATAACCTTAGTCAAAATTTCACATTATCAGGTACATTAGAGGGGGAAATTGTTTTATCATTATATTCAGGGTTTTCATTGTAAATATAGATTAGTTAATTGTATATAAGAGGTGTTGGGTTATATTGTTATATATAAGGGTTTAAAATAATTTGTACATAATATAGGTATTTATTAAAGTTGGGTTAAAACAATTTAAGATTTCACTTGGTACCTATCCTTTAATATTTCAGCAATACAAGATATCTCGGAAGAAACCATTTAACTTCCTGGCGCCCAAACATTCAGTAGAGCAACTTTATCTTTCATCTGTTTATTTCTTGGTAGATTTCTTGTCATTAGTTCTTCTATCTTACGGTCACTGTAGGGCATGCAAATTGGCCTAATCCCTCTTGAGTGTCAAGTGGTCATTCTCCTGCATAGTCGCTAGCCAGCATTAATTTTATTATATTTTAAAATTCATATTTACCCTTTATTTATTTCTTTTATATAATTTATTCCTATCTAATTCCTTCCATCTTCTGTTATTCCAGATATTAATCCGTTGGTGTATCAAGGTACATTTTAGAGTTTACCCTATTGCTACACTGTAGATTTTTGTTACATTTCTCTACTCTCACCCTTCTTATTACATTGTTTCACTAGAAACAATTCATTCTTGTTATATTGGCGCTCCAGCCAAATTCATTTTTGTTACAATCTCCGGCTTCAAAAGTAAGCCCATAACCTCTGCTCTTTACAGGACCTGAGACCTAGGAGTCCTTACCCCTATCCCGAAAATCCCTTATCTTCTCGTAAATCCACGAAGACGAGCCAGCCCTCCAGACGAGTGTGACCAGTATTCCTTGCAGCCGCTCGCAGGGTTAGCATCCCTTGAGGATGATCTATTGTGTATTACATCACATATATATTTTTTACGTGTGGCTTTGTTCAATTGTGACCTCACTAACTTTCCTAAATCCTTAATCCAACAATAATGAAGGCATATTTCAGTCTGATCATCATCATCTTCTGGAGGAGCATCGTAATCGTTTAACTTTGGGAAATATTTATCCTGTATTAGGAGCAAATTAACATGCTTTTCCATTTTTTGCGGTGTTAGTCTGGCAGGTACTACTTCATAAAATTGTTTGTCCTTAATTACGTTTAATTCTAATGCAAAAACATTGACTGATAGGCGTTTAATTTTTCAAATTTTGAAATTTGACTTAATGGCATTGGGCTTTCTAATTTGTCAGTTTGCAAAACAGTAGAATAATGTGGATATTTAGATAATCTCTGAGCATCTTTGCTAACAGGATACAGAGCGCTAACTATTGACCGATAAAAGCAAGCCTGATCGAAATTATGCACATTAATGCACGCTCGTTTTTTCTGAATCTCTATTGGCAATTCAATGAAAGATGAACCATTTCCTATTTCTACTTTATTAATATTGACTTCTAATGAGATTACTTTAGACAGCGCAGCCCCCGATTCTTTTTCTGCAAATTCAGACAGCTTTGTAAAAATTTTATCCTTAACATTTTCACTGAACCAAAGATGTAAATCGGTCGATGCGTCTATAATAGCATTTTTAGTGTTGAAATATTTTAAATCTAAACTTTCGCTATCACTTGATTTTTTAATAAATTCGCCGCAAAATGTAGTATTGAGTTTAAGCAATCTATTTGTTTTTAAAATACTGTTAATTTTTCTACTAAAAATAATATAACAATCATTTAGGAAATGTGTTAAGTCCTTATGCGATAAATTAACTATAACTCCAGTTTTAATTTGACTAGCAAAACACGAAATGACATTTTCCCATTTAACTCTATTGCGTAATTTTGAATTAAGCCCCAACCCAACATACTTATTATTGAAATTTAAAATAATTTGACTAAAATGCTTAAAATGTCCTATGGAAGTTTGCAATTTTCTAACCGTTCCTACTGATAGTTTATTGTTTTTAATTACTTTACTACATCTAAAAATTTGAGTATTTAACCGTTTTGTCCAAACTTTACGATCCCTTTCAGTAAATTTGTCAAAAATGATTTTACTAAGCTTTTTAATAATGTGTATCAAATCATCAGACTGTTTAATCACTTGTTTTATATGCCTGGCTACTCACACAAAGAAAAATAGGATCACTCACCTCTTCAATCTAGTTTTCTACTATTTTAAATGACTGGGCTGGATGTTTTCCTGCTTCAACCATTCCCTCGTATATTATTGAGTATTTTTGATTGAAAAAGTACTCCACATATGGGCTGTAGACTTCTGTCACTCGCTCTGGCAGAAACGTGACTCTCTCTGCTAGCTCCAGCAAAACAGCTTGACCAAATGTACTTTTCACTATCTTTGCCGATAGTATGTTCTGTGGCTTAGTAATTGGCAGCTCGTTTAGTTTTATTGTCGGTTTTCTCTCTGCAATAGACGAGGATGCGTTTAGTTTTGATAGACCCATCTACAACAATAGAAACAACTATAGTTTTTCTCTATTTAACGTACATGGTGGAGATGCATTACATACTTGGGAAGAGAGAGAAGAAGCTACACGAAATCGAAATACGAACAGACGAGAACACATCTTATATATAGAAAAAGCAAATACGATAGAATGGGCAGAATACATACATACACATACAGCAAGCAACAATTTTTAACTATACAATACTATATGAAATCGAAATACACAAAAGGAAGAACACTATGCTGCATGACATTGAACCACAATTTTTATAAAACTAGCAGTCGTACATTGTTTGAACGTATACACATTGAACTAAAGAGCATAAATATAAAACGAGAACAACGCTTACCTTTATCAAATTTATTTTTTCACTGCACTGCACGTACTGAATACTGCCAAATTGCTGTAGTAAGTTTGAGATGTGAACTGTGCCAACGTATGTGCTACTCTGCCTTTTAAAGGACTGAACTACATATCACCCCACGCGAGCCTAAGTTGCGTCAATCTCATGCGCCTACGGTATCATGAACTGATTCGTTTCACAGAGATACGCGTGGCGGTCTACAATATAATAATAATTTTTATGTTATACAATAAAGTTGATAGTGCGGTAAGAGAATCATTGTTATCACTTTGGAAAGTTGTGTGTTTCCCGCTATCATCATAAATTTTACAAAATGTAGCAACTGCGGTTTTCTTTCCTGTGTACTTGGTTTTTCCAATGATTAAAATAAAAAATTTTATCAAACTTGTTTACGTGTTTTTAACCATGCGAGGTCATGTTATCACTATGACTTCATCTGGTTTTTCTAACAAATACACAATTTATTATATTTTAGTACATTTACATATTTCTGTATATAATTCCGTTTTTGAATTTTGTATACCATATTTGAAACTATAGTAACAATTTTTGGATATTAGTATAAATCAAGATGCTGGTCTGTTTACATGTCTTATTGTTGCTCTCTATATCAGTGTCTGCAGAGAATAGCACTCAGGAGTATGCTAGTTCTTTTCTTACACGTTTCGGATTTCTAAATACATCAAGTAATGCTCTTTCTAGTGTAGATATGTCCTTAGTTCATTCGAATTGGAATAAAACGATTTTACATCTGTTGTCCTCTGTTATTGTGTTTTTGTCTTTTAAAATGTTGAACGTCACGTCAAAACGTCACGTAATTCCTACATTTCACGTTCTGCATCGAATGTCATGTCAGCGTTGAGTAAGCGTCATGTCAGCGTTGAGTCAGCGTCATGTCAGCGTTAAGTCAGCGTCGAGTCAGCGATGAGTCAGCGTTGAGTCAGCGTCATGTCAGCGTCATGTCAGCGTCGAATGTCACATCATTTCACGAGACTTTTACAATATGCGTCGACTGTCACGTTCTGTGTCCAATTTCACGTCCTACGTTGACGTTCTCTTAGCCACTGTACGGAAAAGAAGAAGAATGTTCACGCGTTGACATGGCTTCTGTGCTTTGACACCTCATACGTCAAAATCACGTCAATAGCAACGAAGATACGTTTTAGCGTCCATTTTCAGACCAATAGTAACAAAGATACGATTTAGATTCCATTTGGCAACGTTGCCATCTTTGATTTTTGTCTTCCCGCCTCCTCCCCGTTCCACCGACCCCTCGTTCGTCACAATCGGACCAATAGAAACGAAGATACCCCATAATGTCCTTTTGGCATGCTACGATGCGCACGGCACATACTGCGTTCAACTCCATTTTTCATCCCCGTTCCATCGAGCCCTCGTACGTCACGATCAGACCAATAGAAACGAAGATACCCCATAATGTCCTTTTGGCATGCTCCGATGCGCACGGCACATACTGCGTTAAACCCCATTTTTCATCCCCTTTCCAACGAGCCCTCGTACGTCATCCTACGTTTAGCCGTTTGGAACTTATGACCGGGGGTTGTGATTTTAGGGGTTGCGATTTAGGGGTTGCGCTCAGATATATATAGTCTATCTACTGTTGGCCTCATACAGCCAATATATAAAAAAGGAGATAAGAGGGAATGCCAGAATTATAGGCCAATTACATTGCTAAATGTAATATACAAAATTCTTTCTGGTATAATCTACAATAGATTATTAGAATACTCCGAAAATATAATTGGTGATTATCAAAATGGATTCAGACCAAATAGACCCACTACAGATAACATATTCATACTAAGAACGATACAAGAAAAAGCTTATGAATACGACATAGACCTATATAATATGTATATAGACTTTAAACAATCTTTTGATAGTGTGAAAAGAGACAGAATGCTGGAAGACCTTTATAATCTAGGTATACCTAAGAAATACATCAGCTTCATAAAAATGATGTTGCAGGGTTCAAAAGACGCAGTCAGAGTATATGGAGAACTGACTCCCCTGTTTAACATCAACATGGTAGTAAGACAGGGAGATGCCCTATCAACCATGCTATTCAACCTAGTTCTTGAGGCAGTCATCAGAAAAACCAATATAACCGGCCATATAAACACCAAATCAGTACAAATTACTGCATATGCAGACGATGTAGCCATCATTAGTAGGAATAAGCCACGACTAATGGAAGTGTTCAAACAAATTGATCCTGAAGCAAGAAAAAGAGGTCTCATAATAAACGAAGCAAAAACGAAGTATATGACAGTCAAAAGAATAACTGACAATGAAAATAATGTCACAATAGACAACTATACTATCGAACGAGTGGATGCCTTTACATATCTCGGCACAGAAATCAATCAGAAAAACTCCGTAAGTAGCGAAATTAATGCACGTATTTCCAGCGGGAATCGTACATACTATGCTAATAAAAGATTGATGACATCGAAATTATTAGACAAAAGAACCAAAATGACTATCTACAGAACACTGATTAGACCCGTAGTAACCTATGGATGTGAAACTTGGGTAATGACGAAAAAAGATGAAGCCCAACTCAGGACATTCGAGAGAAAAATACTGAGGAAAGTATATGGCTAGGTACAAGAGGAAGATGGCACATGGAGAATCAGGAGAAACGACGAGGTTAATGAGTTAAATGAAGGTTATGACATTGTAAGATTTGTGAAAAGTCAAAGACTGTCATGGCTGGGACATGTGCAGAGACAAAACGATGCAAAAACAACAAAGAAAATGTTACAATGGAAGCCCGTAGGAAGGCGAAAAAAAGGAAGGCCCAGAACGAGATGGTTGGATGACGTGGAAGACGACTTGAAAACAATTAACATGACAATGGACAAGAAGGGTACAAGAGAGATCTGAATGGAAGGACATAGCCAGACAGGCAAAGACCCATCCAGAGTTATGATGCCAGAAGAAGAAGAAGAAGAAGGTGCTGCAAATTAGTATCAGTTATTCATTCTAATGTAAAAAGTTTTTTATTATTATTTTTTTTATTTTTCTTTAAGTATTTTTAACTTTTAAAGCAACATTTCCACAAATTTTATTATAGTAAATAAAAAATTATACATTTACATAGTTATTTATTATTTTAATAGAAAACAAATAAACATGAACAGTGCACTGGTAGCATATACAATATATTTTAAATTTAATTTGAAACAGAAAAAATTATATTCTACATAAACAAACAAAATTTAACCAAAAATTAATACTAATTTTAAAAAACTAACCGGCACCGTCTGTACATCAACATATTTTATTGGAGACGAACGTTTTTCTCGTATTTCTCAATTTTACAATAATAATACAAGTATTACTTATCTGTTGCTGCCAGCGGCAAAATTCGTTTCGATCGTTCATTCATAATTTTTCACAATTCTCTGGGAAAAATTACCTGCCAAATTAAATATGCAACCAAACCATAATAATAAATCCGAGAACTCTAAACCGGTCGTTAAGGTTGAATGTCGGTCGGTGAACTCTACTAAAACGGATCGATATTTATGTATCTATGTTTCAAATAAATATATATATTTTAGCAACATCTCGTGATACTGTATTGACGCAAGACACAATGATTTTACCTATAGGGGTTAAAATATCTGTTGAGTGTAAAAAAATAAATATATAAAAAAATCGATATATTAAAAAACTGACAACGGTGTCAAGCCTAAAACGATACACTAAACGAATACACATGACTTATAATTTGAATATGATAGTATTTCTTGGTGATGCTAAATTACTGCAACGTGAAAAGAGTTCAAAATGATGGTGGGATGTATATATATATATATATATATATATATATATATATATATATATATATATAATCCTCGGCAACCCAAGTAGACCGATGACCCGGAAGCAGACACAGCATAACGGAATCAATAAATAGGCGCTACAAACACTTTTCAATGTTCTTTTTAATTTATAATTTAATTGTAAAACAAAGGTTCTTTTTAATTTGTAATTTGAATGTAAAACAAAAGTTTCATTATTTGTAAAATTATAATTTTTCAAATAAAACTTTTTTAAAACATAAGTTGAAGTGCTCCCAACATTTCTATATATATATATATATATATATATATATATATATATATATATATATATATATATATATATATATATATATATATATATAAGAAATACTGGTAATTAGTGACTGTCGATATAAACAAACAACACAGTTCATTAGGGATGCAGTCAGAATATTGGCCGGGATGTTCAAAAAAACACTCTTTTGACTTTTTGTCTAGCTTTCGGAATGGTTTTATTCCTTTTTCAATACACTGCAATAAGACAAATATGTAAATATTTATAAAATATCACAATTCTTCAGTGTAACTTACTAGTCGTTGAGATTATTTGTAAAAGCATTGACACTCAACATTTATAACACACATTAAAATATAAAAACTATAAAATCATGGACAAAATACATTTTAAAATTTAAAATTTAGGGTAAAGATGGTAAAACTTTGTTTATCGCATGTTTTACTGTTGTGTTTTGACTCATATACACAGAGAATGGAAAATAAAAATACTGTACTTTATTATATAACTTATATAATATAGGTACTTAAAAATCAAATAACTAATAATAACTTAAAAATCAAATCACAACATAAATGTTAAAAAGGGAGTCATTAAATCATTATAGGATAGAGCTAAAATTGCCTGTTCTAACGAAAATTCTTTTCTTGAAGAAAAATAATGATTAACATCTATTTTTATAAATAAAGATTTTCTGATTTCGCTTATAAGTAAGGATTTTTCCAGAATAAAGGAAATGGAACAAAATAACAGAAAGGAATCCTGCTACATTCACACGAGAAAATTCGAGCAAACACTTTTCATTCAATTTAAGAAAACCATTTAGTAACACATAAAAACGCATGGGATATACATCTCCGTTCGTCGATTTTTGTTTTCCTTACGTATACCCGGTTTATTTTTTATAACATAAACTCGATAAAAATACACTGACCTTTATAATGCGGTGCATTTGTATTGGTTTTTAATAACATGAACAATTTTGTGTGGTTTAATTAAAATTAAAAGCACATTTATTTAAAAAGATAAAACAAAATATTTACTCTTATTGAAAATAAAAAATAATTAAAATAAAAAAAGAAGAAATAATCCTTTATGCCCTACAGAAATGATTAAAATATTGGACCTTCTATGGCTAAACAGTATCCCAGTCTGCTATAAAAACTTCTACGGATAGATGTAACAGTTTTGCTGTAACAGAATTGCAGACTTTTCTTATTCGCTTTTAATTCATCCAAATTTTGGGCTCTAGCCTCAGGATGTAAGATCTGGAGATTGCGCAGGTCACTTAATATCGCCTGTTTCACTAATAACTTGATTCGGGAAAGTATTGTTTAGGTACTCCCTAATTATTCAAGCGTGGTGAACTGAACTGCCGTCTTGATAGAACTAAACATTCTATAGATTTAGACCAGGAAAATTGAGAATAGCGCGAATAAGATGATTCTGTAACAAATCGAGGTATGTTCTTTATTCAAGCAGCCCTCAATAAAAAATGGACCTATTATGTGATTTCCTAAAATGCCAGTCCAGACGTTAACTTTTTGAGGACGTTGAATTCGGTAAACAACACTTCTGTGCTGGTTTTCACGTGCCAATACCTTGTAGTGGAAGGACTGTGTTTCCCTACTACCGAAACAGAACATTCATCAGTGAATAAAATGTTTAGTCAAATTGGGTTCATCATTAGCCTTCGTTATTAGAGTTTCACAAAACTCCATTCTTGGAAAGTAGTCTGGATAAAGCTGCTGCGTTTTCGAATATTTAATATTCTTGCAACCTTGCTTTTTCCACACTTTCGTTACAGTAACATTGCTAACATCTAACTCTCTAGCAACGCTTATAGTTGAACGTGTTCAATCTACCTCGATAACTGCACAAATTTGTGTATCCCGGTATTCTTTTTCCTCAACTTTTTCTGGTGACACTTCTTGAGCGTGACATTTGCTGCAATTTTTGAGGCAATAACAACTCTTAAATTTTTTAAATAATATTATGAACTAACTTTACGCAAGCAATTTGGTCTCACCTCAAAAAAAAAAACAGAAAATAAATCTACACACTGTTGTCCAGAATTACAACCATAAAACCATTTTATGATTTGAACCTTTTCTGTGGGCGTATGACCAGACATGTATAAAAAATAAATTAAAAATCTACGCTGTTATTGCTTTAAAACAACCACTGTATAATGACAAACTATTGGCAACGGGACAACAAAGGTTCGTGGAAAGTCGACCGCGCGCAGTGTTGCCAATGGTCTAGATGATACGTAGATCTCGAACCGAATAGGGCTTCTGAAAAAGTGCAGTAGATAGGTAGCCACTTCAGCCCACTCTGACGTCACAAGATTGCGGCTGACAGCTGTCACCTGTCAAACGTCAACTGTCAATTCATCTTCTTTTCGTCTGTCAACGTCAATTTTTCTTGTCGTCTGTCATCGTTCAAACGTGAAGATAGCGTCAACTCTTCTTCTTTTACGCAACGTGAAGATAGCGTCAACTCTTCTTCTTTTTCGTATGTCAACGGCAGTTCTTCTTTTCGTCTGTCATCGTTCAAACGTGATGATAGCGTCAACTCTTCTTCTTTTACGCAACGTGAAGATAGCGTCAACTCTTCATCTTTTTACGTAAATATAGTCTTTTCATCTGTCATCATAAAGTATAAAAATAAAATAAAAATACAAGTTATAAGCCTTTATATTAAGCCAAGAAACGAATACATAAAGTATAAAAATAAAAGACAGAGATATGTACAAGTATCGTTTATTTATATATTACATGGTCAAAAAGTCTTTATAATCTTCCTCCATCTTTAGTAAGCGATTAGGATATGCCAACCAAAATCGTCCCTTTTTCACAAAACCTAGCAGTTCACGTAGCGTCTTATCCAGGTAACCTCTATTCAAATCTCGGATAAGTTTGTTTAGGAAATCAGTATTTTTAATTATTTGATGTAATTTAATTTGAACGCCGTCTGTTAATGACCCAATTTGCGTTTTCATGTGTAAAAGTCGTTCTTCTCTAAGTTTTTGTCCTGCTTACATTCTCCTTTGATATTCATTCTCTCAGTTTGACCGTTGCTCAGCTTGTTCTTTTTATTCTTCGTGATGGTTTCTTACATGATATGTATTTAGTCCTAGTATTGTTCCAATCATCCATTTGAAATAATGTTTTACAGCCGCAAGGTTTTTCAGATTCACTTATTGTCTCATAAGCCATTATGAGAAAAATGTAAAAGACGTCTGACAACTAGGAATATCTGAAACAGAATGAAGTTCTTAATTAGGGTATAAGGTACACGTTCATCCATAAGAATCAATGTAAAAAGTGCTGCATTTATCGCATTTAGTAAAATTGATTACATTAGCTGTAAACTGTTGCCGAGAGGGGGCATTTGGGCCTGTAGGACCCATCGCCGGCTCTTCGGACTTTTTCCTGTCCCGGAATTGAAACGGGTATTTACCATCTTCGTTTGTCGCTAGTAAAATGGGTCAATACTGTTACCGTTACAGAATAACCGTTACAGCGACAGTATCTGTTACAAGTAACGGTTCCAAGGAACAGTTACAAAATAACAGATCAAAAATGGAAAACAGAACAGGTAAAATAATCTAAGTATTCCTTGACTTACGGAAGGAATAACTCAGCAAACAATAAAATACAATGTAATGTAAAGAATATGTTTCTAAGTGTTTCTTGACTTACGTAAGAAACAACTTAGAATGAAAAGTAAAATGTACAAGATCAAAGAATAGAAAATGCAGAAATATGAGTAAAATACACAAGATAAAAGAATGCAGAAATGTTCTTAAGTGTTTCTTGACTTACGGAAGAAAAAACTTAAGAGAGGAACAAATGAAATAAGTAAATACAAAACAGTATGTGAAAAATATGTCTAAGTGTTTCTTGACTTACGGAAGAAACAACTTAGAACAGAAAACAACAAGAGAATCAAATATGCAATAGACGAATATAAATATTTACAAGTGTTTCTTGACTTACGGAAGAAACGACTTGTAATATAAAAGAATAAAAATGCAAAAATAAGAATACAAATATTTACAAGTGTTTCTTGACTTACGGAAGAAACAACTTGTAATAGAAAATAAGAAAATAAAATGCAGAAAAGATATAGAAATATAGCTAAGTGTTTCTTGACTTACGGAAGAAACGACTTAGCGTGAAAATAAAATAACAGAGACAAGTATATGAAATATCAGAAATAAGAATGCAAATATGGAAATACTTCTAAGTGTTCTTTTGACACACACACGAAAAAGAACAACTTAGACACACAATGAAACACAAATGAAAATATCAGAAAATATTTCTAAGAGTTCTTTAACTTACCGGAAAGAACTACCTAGACACAAATACAAGAAATATAAACAATCAAATAATCAAATAAAATAGTAAATAAATCAATACATGAACAATAGTAATATTCTAACCTGAAAAGGTCTGAATATACGACAAATGCTAAAATAAAAAGGTACACAGGAAATCAGAAATAAAACAATAGCTCAAGTTGATACAATAAAGCACCGACTAGGTCTAGAGTAGAAGAGGCAAGCTCGACTGACCGATAAGAGAAAATCCACCTGCTTTTATGTGAAACAAATCCTTTGTTTCACAAAGCAAAAGTGGAATTTCCTCCGCATCGAGCCAATCAGATGCGGAGGATCAGAGCCAATTTACCAATGGATGGATTGCTTAATAATGTAACAAAAGAATTTATGTGCCGACCGCGTTGTGAACACAGTGATAACGAATTTAGTGTAAGTTCTCCATGGCAAAAACATCACCTGCGATGGTATTTTCCACAAAAAACGCCGGAGGCTCAAAAAGATGCAGAAATGGCTTTTTAAATGTGGCAAAATGTTTCAGATTTAACATTCACAATGGTTACAAACCCTACTCTAGATCCTCCTGATATTACCATAGCTATGGTTAGAAAAACTCATTATTTTAGGCCAAATTGTATGGGTAATAATAAGTGTCCGGGTAAAATAGGGCAAGGTGTTATAGGACATTCATACTTTCCTCATTCCACCGACAAATGTACAGAAATACATTTAAATATAGAAACGCCTTGGTATATATATAGAAAAGAATGTACACGTGCTTCCGGTGTCCATGTGAATATATTTTAAGTAACATTCCAAAGGAAATGGAACATCCGGTGATTCATCGTTGAAGGCATACACATTTGGCATATTCGCGTCTATATGACTAATCCAATTTAAGATTAAAATAATTTATATCTAGTACCATATAACAATATTATAACAAAAGTAGAAAATAGTAAATATATTGTAATATTCTTTTATTCTTTGTTTAAAGTATAAAGTACAGTAACTAGATGAGCTGTATGAGCTATGAGTAAATTTGAATGATATATGTAAGTATAGGGTTTTTATCGCGGTTCTCAAAGAATTAGTTTGTAAGTATTTTTTTAAATTATTTTTATTATAACTATTATGAAACAAACCTATCTATCTAATATAAGCAATATCAATTTAAAACAATCTATCTAAAATTTGAAATACTTACAATTATTAAATTATTAACAAAATTTGGTACCTTCTTTCACTGAACGCCTAAAGTTTTTCCAAAATTAAAGTTATTATCACCACTCGATATCTTCTTACTAAGCCTTGGTTATCCAACTACAATTTACTTGACTTTAGGCTCTCTAGATCAGAACTACACTATTATATGTAACTTAAACATTTATATGAAATATATTCTTAATATTCTACATCCACAATTATATTCTAAATTAACATTCCAAAAATAAATAACTTTTTGACTTTGACACTTCAATGTATGTTTGGTTGCACATGGCTGAGTCAAACGTATCTAATATTAAATAAAATAAAAAAAAACTTCTTAAACTTAATTCTTATGCTAAATTCTTAAAAATACCCTCATATAATTATTTTTTTTAATAATATTATCTAATATATAACCTATAAATTATGTCTTTAATTACTATTTAAATAAATTTATTAATTAACATTGTATATCTAGTTGTATATATTTCTATGTTAATTTATTGTATTTCTGTTCTCATCATAATACCCCAAAATTAACTTTAAAATAAATAATTCATTTATTATTTTTTTAAAATTAATTTTCCTATTCATACACATTTGTAAATATATTAATTAATATAATTCAATAATTTAATTTTTTATCTAAAGTTTCCTTTAACTACGGCTATGTATAGTTTGTGTGTTTCATGTCAACGGTCAAATTGTCATGTCAAATGCCACAGATGTGTTTATACACAATGTTTGTTTATTAATAGAGTAGATTTAGGAAATAATTCCTTCTTTTGGTTCAAAAAACTTACTTTAGTATAAATGGTAGGTTTTACTTTTCATCTGTCAGTATAAAAATATTTACAAAATTAATCTTTTGGAGATATATAACCCCAATTCAAATTATATTATAAATTATTGTAAATTATATGATAGTGATTTTATACTTAACTCTAACTAAAATTATGGTTTTGAAGACTCAAACAAAAGACAAATTCAACAGCTGCTCAAAACATGATGTCAAATTAATAATTGATACATTATCCCACAATGATTAGATTTACCAATCTGTCTTGTCAACAATCAAGATTGTCTAATGAGTTAAGTGTTTAGTGAACTGTTTGTGATGTTAACAGTGTTAAAAATATATAAAACATTATTCAATCTCTTTGTAATTCTTGATATGAATTGTATCGGGTATTCGACCCCATCATGTATTTGTAGTAATACCCCTGATAATCTTTCTATTAAAGCATCTGTTCTTAATATGAATGGCTTTGTATAGTCAGGATGGTATATTTTTAAATTTGACAGAAAAATGTTTTTGATTTCTTGGAATGCTAGTTCAAGTAATGGAATTTCTTTTATACTTAGATCTGGTATCATCCTTTTATAATAATTAATTATTCCAATAAATCCTCTTAGAGTTCTTAAATTGTGTGGTGTTCTATATTCCTCAATAACCTGTGTCCGTTCTGGATACATTTCAATTCCCTTAGTATTTAGTTTATAACCTACATATACTACTTCTTTTTATGAAAATGTACATTTTTCTTGATTTATTTTTAGTCCAACTTTGTCTAAAATGTTCATTATTATTTTTAGGTGTTTCGCATGCTCTTCAGCAGTTTTAGAAAAAATTAATATATCATCAATGTAATGAATTACAAATTGTTCATATTGATCCAAAATATCATGAAGACATCTACATAGAGCACTTCACGATGATTGAACTCCAAATGGTACTACTTTGAATTGATATACTACTCCATCTATCTGAAATCCTGTATATTGTCTACTTTTCCTTTCTAGAGGTATTAACCAAAAACTATGCTGTAAACCGATTTTAGTGAAAAATGACATTCCTGTAATTCTTCCTAGTATTCCATCTATACTCATTGGTGCTTCAAATTGCTTTTCAGTGATCTTGTTAATATTCCTTGCATCCAAACATAGAATGATTTCACCTGATCTTTTACGTACTATCACTATAGGGTTAATGAAACGTGTATCTGCCTTCTCAATGATTCCATCTTCTAACATATTATTAATTGTTCTATTTACTTCTTCTCTGTATTTATATGGTATTGGGTACGATTTTGTTTTAAAATCTCTTTCTTCTTTTACTTTTATACTATGAATATAATTGTGTGCAATTCTATTTTCTTTATTAACAAGTCCCTTGCGTTGCTGCAATATGGAAATGACTATTGATTTGTATTCTTCAGGGCAACTTAAAACTTTTATCATATCCTCTTCTTTACAAATAAAATTATTTTTCATTATGTAATCATTATTCCTTGCTTCCAGTTCTACGCACTCCGCCTCGTAGGCATCCATCTGCTTTTTTCCATTCCTTAAATATTCATTACAATTATTCTTTACATTATTTTGGGACATCTCCCTATCATCAAAATACATTTCTTCTTCATAAACATCATTACTTTCTTTTATTAATATCCTATCAATTCTTATTTCTTCTTCCTCCTCATCTTTCTGCATAAACTTAATTATTTGCCCTTCCAAAGTTACAACTTTTTCTTCAAAATCTATCTTCACTTTCTTCTTTTCCAATTCATCATTTCCCATTAATATATCAACACATAAATCCTTGACAATAAATCCTTGCATAATAATTTCTTTATTAAGAATATTAATTTTAAAATTGGCTAGTTTATCAATTTCACCCAACTTCTTATTATTTACACCAACTATTTTAATTCTTGGAATCTTCATTATATCTGATAGTTTCAATGTATTAAAAATAAAATTTTCCGAGACTTAAGTACTTTCTGAACCAGTATCTATCATAATCTTAATCATTTTATTTTTGGCCATAGCATTTATATAAATTAAATTAATAGATTCAATAATTTTATCTTCATCTAAAGAAATAAATTCAGAAGGTTTCTCATAATGACAATGACCACACTTGTAATTCAGAAAGTTTACTGCATAAAATTTTGATTGTTAGAATTATTCTCTAATTGTGTCTGACCACTTGGTTCTAATATCCTGTGTCTTTCACTACTATGACTTCTACTCATATTTTCCTGCCTTGTACTATTTCGTTCTCTATCTTCGCAGCTTATGTTCCTTCGTATATGATTTACCTGTCTGTTGTAATTAGGTCGTTCTGTATTTCTCCTATTGTTAAAATCTTGTCTATTATAATTAGTATTGTTATTAACATTTTGTCTATTGTAATAATTAGTACTGTTATTAAAATTTTGTCTATTTTGATTATTATTATTGTTATTAAAATTTTGCATATTATTACCATATCTATTGTCTATATTGTTGATTATTATTCTTATTATATTGAAAGTTATTATTGTTTTTCTATTATTATTATTATACCAGATTTAGCCATACAACTCACACTCCCTCTAAGGGGAAAATTCACTCATCCCAGATACCTACGATATCAAAAGGATTGAGCTCTGGTGGGACTCTTTCCATGTTATCGAGTCCTAGGTGACTTGGTACGTCGGTGTATCTCCTAAAAATTTTCGCACGCATCTAGACGTCGAAAGTAGCACAGCTTTCTGCATGACCTTATATAGATATTCATTTAGACCCAGCTTTTTTAGGTGGGTTTAGTGGTAGAAAGAATAATCGGTATCGTCTGGGTACTTTCCATTCTCCATTGTCTTCTTATTTGTATTTCCAGATCTCTGTACTTGGCGATCTTTTCGTTGTACTTAACACGCAGATTATTGTTGTTAGGTATCACCACATCGATTAGAGTTGTTTGTCTTGTTAGTTCATTAACTAGCACGAGATCTGGTCTATTATGTGCTACAGTTTGGTCTGTGAGCACAGTACGATCCCAGTATAACTTGTAGTTGTCATTCTCAAGCATACTCTCTGGAACGTATTGATAATATGGGAGATGGTTTGTTTTTAGAAGTCCCAGTTTAATAGCTATCTCTTGATGGAGGATCTTCCCTACTGAGTCATGCCGTTCCTTATATTCAGTTGCAGCAAATGCCTGGCAGCCTCCGGTAAGATGTTGGATGATTTCTCGGGCTTGACATCCATATCGGCATTTGTCGTTTTGGACCTGAGGGTCTTTGACAATATATTTCAGGTAATTTTTGGTTGGTATAACCTGATCCTGAATGGCGAGTAATGAACCTTCTGTTTCAGGGAACATCTTTCCTGATGTCAGCCAATAGTTCGACGCTATATTGTCGACATAGTCTTGACTGACTTCATTCGGATGTCGCCCGTGCAGAGGTTTACCCATCCAGATGCGCATTTTTTCGTTATTAGTAAGATGGTTTATGCGCATTTCTTGTTGCCTCAGGTTGATCGGTGTTGTGTCATCTACTGCGCAAATCGCGAATTATGAATGTTATTGGGAAAAACACTTTTTTAAAAACTAAACTTCACAAATAAAACTTTTATTTTCGACTTACAAAGATTTTAGTAGCAACAACAATAAATTAAATCAGACTAAATTATAAATCAAACTAAACTACAAATCAGACTGAAAATATTGATTTTATCATGGTGTTTTTATAATTTTATAATTGCTGATCTTGCAATCCAATACGTCGCAATTCAGTCCAGAATGATCGAGCGGTAGTCCCGTGTGGAATCCACGTGGTAGAATTTACTGGATGGTAGCGGTCATTGTACTGGAACTACTCCATCCCCTGAAGAAGTTTTGTGAGGGACGAACAGAACTGTTGGGTTGGCCTCTTCTGGAGCTTCGTGGCTGGAGTTGGGTTTTTGTTATTTGTTTTATACCTGTAACATATTTAGAGGCAGATTATTGTAATAAAGATATATAAAGGAGTCATCCAAAAATGGTTATGGCTATGGTTCCATAATTTCGGGTTAATTGTCCTTGAATTTATGTGACTCTGGATTGGGGTTTTGAATTCGCATCTGGGCGGAAGATTGATGAAATATAGCATCAGGAGGAATGATTGTAGTAGAATTTGCGGTAGGTATAGAAAATAAATGATAATAAGTAAAGAAATTATCATGTAGGACAGAAAAATGAAGGATAAATATTGCTTCCTAGTCCATTAATTAGCCCTCTTCTTGGTCTGCCATAGTGGTAACTTGTTGAGAATTTTTCTTGAGCTGATTTTAATTGGTATATAAGAGCTTGGTCGAAATTTTGTAAACTGCTAAAATACGAATGGCTAAGTCCATTTTGAATTGCTGTGGTTACTGCATCGTACTGGGTTTCAATTATGTCCAATTCTTCCTTTATTGGTAGTAGTCTAAAAAATGCATTAAATCGTGTGTACTAGTATAAATCTTTGCATGTCCCAGGTTGAGGGGAATTATTTCTGGATTGTCTTTCAGGTCCTTGATCTTTATTTCTTCTGCCATCGTCAAGGTGATCCTGTGGGGAAGGTTCAGAATTAGTTTTTGACTTAGGTTGGTGTTTTATGTTTTTCTTGTGAACTGTAGCTTTTGATGTATTTACAGTCACTTTGTTATTCCTTTTTATATGTTTTGCGGAATATCGCGGAAGTAATTTATTTCTGGTAACTGTTTTTCGTGTATAGATTTTTGTGCTGGGTTTATACGTAATAGGGTCTTGTCTTGTTTTGTTTCTATTTTCTATGACTTTATTTTTATTCTCTTGTATATGTTGGTTTACTTCCTTGTATAATTCCTTTGTTATCTCTCTATGATTTTGAATATAATCGTTCAGTATTACTTTTTATATGTCAACGTCAAAGGGATCTTTTGCGTCGATATGTCCGTTTAATATGTCAATGGGTCTTAACTTCGTTGCTGAATGTATGGAATTATTGTATCCAATTATAGCGTATAGCATTTGTTCTTTTATCGAGAGTTTTGCTTTGGTCTTCCTTAAGATTCGAAGATGTTCGATTAATGTAGAATGAAATCTCTCAATCATCCCGTTTGATTGCGGATTCTCTGGTGTCGTATAGTGGATTGAGATTTTGTGAGAGTCTACAAATTCTTGTATTACTCCATTTTTAAATTCAGTACCATTATCAGCTACTATCATTGTTGGGAGTCCATGATGTGTTATAAAAATTAATAGGGCGTTGAGTACATTGATTGCATTTCCTCCATTTATTGGGTAGGCTTGTCCATACTTTGAAAATGCGTCTATTATGGTTAAAAATTTCTGTCCATCAGCCTGGAATAAATCGATGTGAACTATTTCCAGTGGTTTAGTGGGAGTTGGTGTAACCATAAATTTCGGTTTGGGAGGAAGTCTGTCGTATTTATTTTCTTGACGTATATCGCAAAAGTTTATGATATCTTCTATGTCCTTCTTCATATTAGGCCAGTAATATCGTTTTCTTATTTGACTTTCTGTTTCAGCTATTCCTCTATGGTTCGTTGTTCCTTCATGATAGTTTTTTATAATTTCTTTTTGCTGTTCTTCTAGGTTAACATCTTCCAATAAAAGATTACATTTTACTAAGTCGTATGCGTTGTTTTTAAAAGTTTTCCTAATAATTTCGCAAATCTCTGCAAAAATTTCTTCTTCTGTTTCAAATAAAATTGCATATTTCTTTTTCGGGTTGAGGTGTTTCTTAAAAAATTTTTATGGTATCAGCTTTTAACTGATCTTTCGATAGCTGGATATGATAACGTCTTTTATTCGGAAAGGTTTGCATGATTGCTGGAAGTCGTGGATTGTAGTTGACAATTTTGACTATAATTTGGTTATTATAGAAGTTAAGTGGTTTTTCCGAAATAGGTATACCAAGAACTGGGTTTTCTACTGCTGTATGTATTGTTTCATTTCCGTCTTCGTCCATGTTTTGATCTTCGTTTTCAACAGTGTCGTCTGGGATGTTTTGATCTTCGTTTTCAACAGTATCTTCTATGATATTGTTCTGAAGCTATTTTCTTGTGGCATTGTAAATTAATTACTATTAAACTGGGAATAAGCCACAATTAAAGATAAAAATACGTTTATTGACGTTTCAATTTCCACTTCGGAAATCGTTTTCAAAATACAAACAGTAAATTACTGTTTGTATTTTGAAAACGATTTCCGAAGTGGAAATTGAAACGTCAATAAACGTATTTTTATCTTTAATTGTGGCTTATTCCCAGTTTAATAGTAATGAATCTTCTATGATGTTTTCTGGAATTAATTCTGTTGCTTTTTCTTCTACAATCTCGTCGATTATTCGATCTGCATCTGGAATATTAGTCGTTGACCATCCATCGTCTTCCATGTCTACTAAATCATCAAAGACTTCCTTAATTTGTGAATCGATGTCCTTAGTTTCCTTTGTGTGTATTTCGATTCGAGACAGTGCGTCCGCATTTGTATTAACTTTGCCTTTTTTGTAAATTACTTCGTAGTCAAATTCTTCTAATTTTAATCTCCAACGTACTAGTTTGGAGTTGGGTTCCTTTAGGGAAAATAGATATTGCAAAGGACGGTGATCTGAAAGTATTTTAAATTTTCTTCCAAATAGGTAGGGTCGGAAATATTTAGTTGCCCACACCATTGCTAACATTTCCTTTTCTATTGTGGAGTATTTGGTTTCGGTTTCATTTAGTGTTCTGGAAGCAAAGGCAATTGGTTTATCACTGCCAACTGGTCCTTGGGAAAGTACTGCACCAATAGCGAAGTTGCTGGCATCTGTTGTGAGGTTAAACGGTTTGGAAAAATCTGGATATTGCAATAACGGTTCATTCATCAATAATTTCCTGCACGTTTCAAAGCATTCTACGAATTCGGGTGTATGTTCGATTTTTGCATCCTTTTTCAAGCATCTTGTTAGAGGTTTTGTGATTTTTGCGAAGTCTCGAATAAACTTTCTGTAATATCCCAGTAGTCCAAGAAATCCTCTTATTTCTTTTGCTGTTTTCGGTATTGGATATTTTTCTATTGCTTCAATTTTTGCTGGATTCGGTTTTATACCTTCTTGTGTGACTACGTGTCCCAGAAAATTAACTTGCTTTTTTAAAAATTCGCATTTGTCGACTTGGATTTTTAGTCGGGCTTCTCTTAATCGTTGAAATACTTTTGTGAGATTTACTATGTGTTCCTGTAGTGATGTTGAATAAACTATTACGTCATCCATATAGACGAGGCATATTTCTCCTTGAAGGATTCAATACGCTGTCCATCATACGTTGGAACGTGGACGGAGCGTTCTTAAGTCCAAATGGCATTCTTAAATATTCGTAGTGTCCATTTTCAACATTAAATGCTGTTTTGGGAATGTCTTCTTCAGCCATCTTGATTTGGTGAAATCCGCTCGCTAAGTCGAGGGTCGTAAAATACTGACATCTTCCCAATTTGTCCAAAATATTGCTAATGTGAGGAATTCTGTATCGGTCATCAATTGTCTTCTCGTTGACCTTTCTATAATCTACCACTATCCTCCACTTTATTTTACCGGATGAATCTGGTTTCTTTGCCACGACCCAAATGGGCGAAGACCATGGTGATTGACTTGGTCGAATTATCCCTTGCTCTAACATTGAAGAGATTTGTTTCTTTACTTCTTCTTTGTGTACATACGGATACCGGTACGATTTCGTATATACAGGCTCTTCATCCTTAGTTCTGATGTGATGTTTAACTTCGTTAGTAAAGCTGAGAGGAGTGTCTGGTTGGTGAAATATATCGGAGAATTTTCGGCATAGGTGACGAACTTGTTCTTCTTCTTCTTCATTAAGATGTTCGGTTTTAATTAAGTCGTCGATATCTTGTCTATAGTCTGGTCCGGAGGTTGTTTCCATGGAATATATATGGAAATCTTGAATGTCTATTTTGTTGCTTTCGAGTGGTTCCATAAGAGGAAGATGAATGGGGTCTGACGTGAAGTTGGCAATTTCGGTCCAGGCAAGGTGGTTCTCGGCGTTAGTAAGGGCTTCTCGTACTACGACGCCTTGCACTTTTTGGGTTGGAATAATGATGGTTCCTGTTTCTTCTTTGACAGGAATTTTGACTTGGCTAATAGAATTTGGTTCCAAATGAATGGAATAAAATTGTGTTTTATTTGTTTCGTAATATTTAATTGGGATTGTAGAATCTTTTGTAACTAGAAGCGACTTGGGAAAGTTTAATTGGGCTTCGAAGAGTTTTAGATTGTCGAGGCCAATAAGACCATCAAAAGTTTTGTGGAACTTAAAGAGATAAAATTTCATTTTGCTGTCAGAATTAAATTCTGAAAATGAAGGAATTTCGGCACAATATTTTTGGGAATAATTTTGGAAAATTGATGTGACGACAAAGGGTTCATGTTTTATGTAACTTGGAAAATATGAAGAAGCTATTTCTGGATTGAGAAATGACTTTGTGGATCCTGTATCGATTAAAAGCCGTAAACAAGGTTTAGAAATTTCAATGTAGGGTAGCTCCTTCTTATCGGGAAATGAATGGAGTTCAATTACGTTCCGATTGCTTCTGGTGGGTCCTCTCGAAAATTTACGTTTTCTTCATATTCGGTTGGTTGGTTTTCGTATGTATCTTGTAGAAAATTGTCATATTCAGGTTCGTAGTAATCATTGTAGTTGGAATTATCTTCTTGCTCATCTCCATGGCATTGTATATTGTAAAGTTCTTCTACGGTGAATTTTGGCTGTGCTCGGTAATTTGGTGTGAAATTTTGACGGCCTCTGGTTGTGGTTTCTGATATTCCACTCATAGGTGTTGGTCTAGGCTGCTTTGACTGTCCATTTTTGGGTGCCCATACATTCGACTGGTTCTGGATCCTGAACGTTGGAGGGTTCGAATTTTGTCTAAATTGGTTGAAGTTTTGTTGCCGGTGTGGTTGCTGGAACTGATTCTGCGGATAGAATTGTCTCGTTGGTTGCTGCCATTGCGGAGCTGCAAAATTTGGCTGTTGATACAATGGTTTCTGGATAGGTACAGGCATCTGTTGTCTTTGAGGTCGGCGTTCTTGATAATTTTCGCTTCTTCCTGATGTTGAAGGTTGACTTAATTGATTTTTTTGAAGGTAACGGACGTTATTTTCTTCCTGTACGTATTGTATTGCCGTGGCTAAACTTCCTGGTCTCATTGCTCTGATAACAGAGCCCATTGGTTCTCGTAGGCCTGCTAAGAATGTTGTAAGAGCTTGTTGACGGAAAAATTCTTGTTTGCTCCTCTTAATATCGGCATTTATGGTATGTAATTCTAGGTTTTTATTAATACAGCTTAAAAGTCCCATGATCTTTTCGTAAAAATGCAAAATAGATTCTGTTGAGCTTTGTCTTAAATTTACTAGGTCCCTTGTAAGCGAATTTTCGTCTCTCTGGTCTCCAAAATTTTGAATTAATGCGTTTTTTATTTCGTCCCAACTTTCACATCCATATACAGATATAACTTCTTTTGCTCTACCTGTTAATTTACTCATAATACCATGAAGCAAAAATTTGTTTTGGATGTTCGCTGCATTAAGTCTATCATAATAATGATTTAGAAGTATTGTAGAAACTTTGATAAATTCATGTAGTTCATTTGGATTTCCGTCAAAATTTG
The DNA here is from genome assembly GCA_918026665.1 of Diabrotica balteata. Taxonomy (NCBI): domain Eukaryota; kingdom Metazoa; phylum Arthropoda; class Insecta; order Coleoptera; family Chrysomelidae; genus Diabrotica; species Diabrotica balteata. The sequence goes on along the minus strand of OU898282.1, from coordinate 71,734,761 downwards.
GAAGAATGCATAAATTTTTAACGTCAAATTGTGGAACTGCCATATTTTAAAATATTCAATATAATATATAGTCAATAGTCAAATCAGTATAGTAATTTTCAATAGAGAATATATGTAAATATATCAATCTTAACCTACTTATTTTGTATCTATTAAATCTCTGTGTTTATTAATATAGTATTTATTAAGCTATTCAAATTTGTCTTTAAATTTTAAAGTATCTGAATCTTGCTCTAAAGTCAATCTAAGGACTTAGAGGAGATATTTTTAAATTATTTTAATCTTTCTGTTAATATATTCAAATCTTTGTTTAATTTATCTTCTAATCTAGCTCTGATTCAATCTAAGGACTCAGAGGAGTCTGATTTTATAAAAATTCTTTCAAAATTTAATCTTCTTAATTTTAATTAATAATAAAAATCGCTTACAGGATAAAGACGATGCCGATGTGCATTTCTTTCCTCCTGAAGGCTTCTAACTTCTAATTCCCTCGGGTGAACTCTGCAGACGGTCTCCCTGGGGCTGGTTCTTGGAACAGTGGACAAACACTTAAAAGTGACGAGGATCTATAAAGACTCTTCCACTTCCGTACTGACTCTGCGCCAATTATGAATGTTCTTGGGAAAAACACTTTTTTAAAAACTAAACTTCACAAATAAAACTTTTATTTTCGACTTACAAAGATTTTAGTAGCAACAACAATAAATTAAATCAGACTAAATTATAAATCAAACTAAACTACAAATCAGACTGAAAATATTGATTTTATCATGGTGTTTTTATAATTTTATAATTGCTGATCTTGCAGTCCAATACGTCGCAATTCAGTCCAGAATGATCGAGCGGTAGTCCCGTGTGGAATCCACGTGGTAGAATTTACTGGATGGTAGCGGTCATTGTACTGTAACTCGCGCGATGAAGAGTAGATGTCTCCGCCTGTACCTGAAAATAAGTTCTTAAATTATTAATCTGTTTGTCTAATTGCTCGCTTATATCAATAAGTCCTCGTCCTCCTAAATACCGTGGTAATGTCGTTCTTTCTACTGCACTTCGAGGATGGTGTTTTTGTGCCTTTGTGAGGTATGTTCGTACTTTTCTCTGAAGACTTTCTGTATCCGTTTTTGTCCACTTAATAATGCCAAATGAGTAGCTAAGCGCGGAAAATGCGTAGGTGTTTAATGCTTTAAACAAATTTTTACTATTAAGATGTGAGCGGAGTAGCTGTTTTACCCTTCGTATGAACTCTGATTTTAATTCGATTTTCATTTGTTTATGGTCAATTTTCCGCGCTTGCTTTACTCCTAGATATTTATACATGTCATTGTCGCCCATAGCCTCGATGTTTTGGCCATTTTGCATATCGAATCCCCTGGGCTGAACCTTTCCCTTGACTATATTTAGTAGACGACATTTGTCTAACCCAAAGAGCATACTGATATCATTTGAAAAAGTTTCTACAGTTTTTAGCATTTGATCTAAGTGAGTTCGAGTGGAAGCCATTAGTTTCAAATCATCCATATACAACAGATGATTAAGCTTCGCCACTACATTGTCACATTTTCGGCTGTTACTAACCTTGTACCTCCTTAGTCGTCCTGAATAAACGGAGAGTTTTTGTTTTAATGTATCCAGACACTGATGGGCTGTGATGTTTACTGGATCATATTGCGAGTGTCTTGCAGTGCTTAGCATTATTTGATCAGCTCTTTTAATGACTTTTCTACTTGTTGTTCCTCGTATATATTCTGTCATTTGACCAATGTCCCTACGCAGTAATTCAATCTTGTTTAGAAGCCGTTTCTCCCAGGGTGCAACTCTGTTATCAGTCCTTCCGGCATTGGTACCCCGTCGTGTTCTGATCTTAATTCCCATTATATTAGCTGTTGCTGTTGCTGCACAGTAAATAAGCATATGCAAATATTCCAGCGTATGGGCTTCTACGACGTAATTGGGTAGGACTTCAGTATTTATAATTTGTAACAGAGCACCAAGTTTTTTAGAAGAGTTTATTTTTGGTAGCGGTGGTCTGCTAAGAGGATTTGTTCCATTAAACTCTTGTACAGCTCGTGCCATTTCACTTACCAGAGTATCACGTAACTCGTTGTTGTCCTGTAGTGTATTATCAGGTTGAGTTTCTTGTGTAGTAAGCTCAGGAACCTGCTCATGTCTCTCATTAGGGACTTGCTCTACATTTACCTCTTGGTGATTAATCTCCCGTTCGACTTCGCTTCTGATGGTATTGCGTCTAGCCTCTGGGATAAGATTATTTCTAATAACTACCCGGTACTGATCAGCAACTCGTTGTTCAGTTACTTGAATTTCTGGGTACTCTCTGCAAAATTCGGCATAGAGATTTTGTCGATACCCGATCGTTTCTTGACCGAGGTTTGTCACCTGGTAATAGAAGCACAAAATATTCTCATTTATGGACGCAGTCCATTTCATGCGCTGCCTCGGTCGTCCCGCTTGGGTGAGCGCCAGCTGATGTTCCAGCGCAGCACCTTCAGCGAGTGGAGCTCTTGTTGTTGTTTGGCTCGCTTGTGGTTGTTCTTGCTGTTGTTGTTGTTGGGCTGTAGCTGATTGTATGACAGGGGCCCGCCGCCTCAACACCCTGCCACCGACATCCCGCATGCTGTCACGTCCAGCGTAGGCTACAGACGTGCCCTGGCGATCCCCAGGCAGCGACCCTAAACGTAAATTATTATTCTCCATTATCATGGGTGTGCATTTTATACCTACTGCCAGGTGTCAGTTTTTGTTCCACGACAGGTATTCCTGTTACTCTCTGGGTATCTGCGCTACGGATACCCAGAAAGCATCCCCCATTCGCAGGGGGCCGCGCCTGATAGAAGAACTGATAAAAACTCCCACAGGTTATTATTATTATTATCAGATTTAGCCATTCGGCTCACACTCCCTCTAAGGGGAAAATTCACTTATCCCAGATACCTACGGTATCAAAAGGATTGAGCTCTGGTGGTACTCTTTCCATGTTATCGAGTCCTAGGTGACTTGGTACGTCGGTGTATCTCCTAAAATTTTTCGCACGCATCTGGACGTCGAAAGTAGCACAGCTTTCTGCATGATCTTATATAGATGTTCATTTAGACCCAGCTTTTTTATGTTTTCTAGGAGGTTCTTCGGAATGACTCCAGTGGTAGAAAGAATAATAGGTATCGTCTGGGTACTTTCCATTCTCCATTGTCTTCTTATTTGTATTTCCAGATCTCTGTACTTGGCGATCTTTTTGTTGTACTGAATACGCAGATTATTGTTGTTAGGTATCGCCACATCGATTAGAGTTGTTTGTCTTGTTAGTTTATTAACTAGCACGAGATCTGGCCTATTATGTGCTACAGTTTGGTCTGTGAGCACAGTACGATCCCAGTATAGCTTATAGTTGTCATTCTCAAGCATACTCTCTGGAACGTTTTGATAATATGGGAGATGGTTTGTTTGTAGAAGTCCCAGTTTAATAGCTATCTCTTGATGGAGGATCTTCCCTACTGAGTCATGCCGTTCCTTATATTCAGTTGCAGCAAATGCCTGGCAGCCTCCGGTAAGATGTTGGATGGTTTCTTGGGCTTGACATCCATATCGGCATTTGTCGTTTTGGACCTGAGGGTCTTTGACAATATATTTCAGGTAATTTTTGGTTGGTGTAACCTGATCCTGAATGGCGAGTAATGAACCTTCTGTTTCAGGGAACATCTTTCCTGATGTCAGCCAATAGTTCGACGCTATATTGTCGACATATTCTTGACTGACTTCATTCGGATGTCGCCCGTGCAGAGGTTTACCCATCCAGATGCGCATTTTTTCGTTCTTAGTAAGATGGTTCATGCGCATTTCTTGTTCCCTCAGGTTGATCGGTGTTGTGTCATCTACTGCGCAAATCGCGCGATGAAGAGTAGATGTCTCCGCCTGTACCTGAAAATAAGTTCTTAAATTATTAATCTGTTTATCTAATTGCTCGCTTATATCAATAAGTCCTCGTCCTCCTAAATACCGTGGTAATGTCGTTCTTTCTACTGCACTTCGAGGATGGTGTTTTTGTGCCTTTGTGAGGTGTTATTATTATTATTATTATCCCAGATTTAGCCATACGGCTCACACTCCCTCTAAGGGGAAAATTCACTCATCCCAGATACCTACGATATCAAAAGGATTGAGCTCTGGTGGGACTCTTTTTATGTTATCGAGTCCTAGGTGACTTGGTACGTCGGTGTATCTCTTAAAAATTTTTGCACGCATCTAGACGTCAAAAGTAGCACAGCTTTCTGCATGACCTTATATAGATGTTCATTTAGACCCAGCTTTTTTATGTTTTCTAGTAGGTTCTTTGGAATAACTCCAGTGGTAGAAAGAATAATCGGTATCGTCTGGGTACCTTCCATTCTCCATTGTCTTCTTATTTGTATTTCCAGATCTCTGTACTTGGCGATCTTTTCGTTGTACTTAACACGCAGGTTATTGTTGTTAGGTATCGCCACATCAATTAGAGTTGTTTGTCTTGTTAGTTTATTAACTAGCACGAGATCTGGTCTATTATGTGCTACAGTTTGGTCTGTGAGCACAGTACGATCCCAGTATAGCTTGTAGTTGTCATTCTCAAGCATACTCTCTGGAACTTTTACTCTGGAACTATTATTATTATTATTATAAAGATTTAGCTATACGGCTCACACTCCCTCTAAGGGGAAAATTCACTCATCCCAGATACCTACGGTATCAAAAGAATTGAGCTCTGGAGGGACTCTTTCCGTGTTATCGAGCCCTAGGTGACTTGGTATGTTGGAGTATCTCCCAAAAATTTTCGTACACATCTGGACGTCGCGAGGAGTACAGCTTTCTGCATGGCCCTATAAAGATGTTCATTTAGACCCAGCTGTTTTATGTTTGTTAGGAGGTTTTTGGGAATAACACCAGTAGTAGATAGAACAATAGGTACTGTCTGGGTACTTTCCATTCTCCATTGTCTCCTGATTTGTATTTCTAGATCTCTGTACTTCGCGATTTTTTCGTTGTATTTAACACCTAAATTATTGGTGTTGGGTATCGCCACATTAGTAAGTGTTGTTTGTCTAGTAAGTTTATTAACTAGTATGGGATCCGGTCTATTATGGGCCACTGGTTGGTCTGTAAGCACAGTGCGGTCCCAGTATAGCTTGTAGTTGTCATTTTCAAGCATTCTATCAGGGGCGTATTGATAATAAGGAAGACGGTCGGTTTGGAGAAGTCCCAGTTTGTCAGCTAGTTCTTGGTGGATAATCTTTCCTACTGAGTCATGGCGTTCTTTATAATCAGTACCGACAAATGCCTGGCAGCCACCGGTAAGATGTTGGATGGTTTCTTGGGCTTGGCATCCATATCGTCATTTGTCATTTTGGACTTGAGGATCTTTAACAATATATTTCAGGAAATTTTTAGTTAAAATAACCTGATCCTGAATGGCAAGTAGGAAACCCTCAGTCTCGTGAAACATCTTTCCTGATGTCAACCAATATTTCGACGCTGTATTGTCGACATATTTTTGATTGATCTCCTTGAGATGTCGCCCATGCAGAGGTTTACTCATCCAGGTGCGCATTTTTTCATGCTGAGTCAGGTGGTTTATGCGCATTTATTGTTCCCTCAGTTTAAGCGGCGTCGCGTCATCTACTGCGCAAATTGCTCGATGTAAAGTAGATGTCTCAGCCTGTACCTGAAAATAAGATCTTAAATTAGCAATTTGTTTATCTAATTGCTCACCTATATAAGTCCTCTTCCCCCTTGATACCGCGGTAATGTTGTTCTCTCTACTGCACTACGTGGATGATGTTTTTGCGCCTTTGTGAGAAGTGTTCTTACTTTCCGCTGAAGACCCTTTATATCCGTTTTTGACCACTTTATAATACCAAATGAGTAACTCAGCGCGGAACAGGCGTACGTATTTAATGCCAAACAAATTTTTACTATTAAGATATGACCGATTTAGCTGTCTTACTCTTCGCACGAACTCCGAAGTTAGTTCCGTTTTCATTTGTTTATGGTCAATTTTCCGCGCTTGTTTTACTCCGAGATATTTGTAAATATCATTTTCGTCCATTGCCTCGATGTTTTGGCCATCTTGCATATCGAAACCTTCAGGCTGAACCTTTCCTCTGACTATATTTAGTATACGGCACTTGTCTAGTCCAAAATGCATACTGATATCATTTGAGAAATTTTCTACAGTTTTTAGCATCTCATCTAGGTAGTTTCGAGTGGAAGCCATTAATTTTAAATCATCCATATACAACAGACGATTAAGCTTCGCTACAACGGTGTTGTTATTTTTGATGCTAAATTTTGAGTCAGTAGAGTTCAGCAGCTGTTCACGAGATTATCATCGACTTTATATATTTTCAATATATCTATAAGCCATTCATGCGGCACTGAATCAAAAGCCTTCTTCAAAAAAGAGTCTATAATAAGTTGTTCTTTGCATCCCATGGAGCCCTTAGCGCATCCTTTCTGTTGGGGCTCTATGATATTGTTCAGAGCACAGTGTTGGTAGATACGCCGGGCCACACAGGATGTGACCAATTTGTACAAAGTTGGAAGACAAGTAATTGGGCGGTACTTGGCTGGATCTTGGGTGTTATTTTAATCCTTCGGTATTAGATAAGTGGTTCCCTGAGTAAGGAATGATGGTATTTCCTGTGAATTAGAAATAATAAAATTAATAAATACTGTTAAAAGCTCATGAACACTTCAAAACTTCTTTAGCCAGAAGTTTTGAACTCCGTCCGGTCCAGGAGATTTCCAGTTATGAAGCTCTTTGATAATGTTCGAGACTTCTTCAGTGGTGAAAGGTTCATAAGGAATATTCCTGTAGTGTTGACATTTGTTCGTGGTGTCTTCAATCCATCCAGCATTGTTGTTATGGGTAGCTGTCATCGAAAGTTGGTTTCCCCAAAACTCATGAATTTCTTTTTGGCTTGGGTAGGATTTATTTGCGTTTTCTACAGTGGAATTAAGTTTCCTATAGAAAGCTTTCTCTGCTTGCTCAAAAAGTATATTGTCGCATTTCCGGTTGTTACTAACTTTGTATCTCCTCAGGCGGCCTGAGTAAACCGATAGTTTTTGTTTTAATGTGTCCAGGCATTGTTGAGGTGTGTTGTTTTCTGGATCATATCGTGAGTGTCTTAGAGTGTTAAACAGTATTTCTTCAGCTCTTTTGATGATTTTTCTACTTCTTACTCCTCTTATAAACTCTGTTATTTGTCCAATGTCCCTACGCAGTAATTCGATCTTCTTCAGCAGTCGTTTTTCCCAGGGTGCTATTCTGTTACCAGTCCTTCCGATGTTGGTACCCCGTCGTGTTCTGATCTTAATGCCCATAACATTAGCAATTGCTGTTGCTGCACAGTAAATCAGCATATGCAAATATTCCAATGTGTGAGCTTCTGTGATATAATTGGGTCGGACTTCAGTATTCACAATTTATAACAGCGCTCCTAGTTTCTTGGAAGAGTTTATTTTTGGTAGCGGTGGTCTGCTAAGTGGGTTTGTTCCACTAAACTCTTGTACGGCGCGCGCCATTTTGTTTGCCAGACTATCGTGCAACTCGTTATTGTCCTGCTGTGTATTATTAGGTTGAGTTTCTTGTATGAGAATCTCAGGAATCTGCTCATTAGGGATTTCACTAGGGACTTGGTCTGCAACTTGCTCTTGGTTATGGATCTCCCGTTCGATTTCGCGTCTGATGGTGTCGCGTCTTGTCTCTGGAATAAGATTGTTTCTTAAAATTACCCGGTATTAATCTGCTACTCTTTGTTCAGATACTTGGATTTCTGGGTAGTCCCTGCAAAATTCGGCATACAGTTGTTGTCGATAGCCGATTGTTTCTTGACCGAGGTTTGTCACCTTATAATAAAAGCGCAAAATATTTTCGTTTATGGACACTGTCCACTTCATACGCTGCCTCGGTTGTCCCGCTTGAGTGAGCGCCGGCTGATGTTCCAGCGCAGCACCTTCAGCGAGTGGAGCTCTTGTTGTTGTTTGGCTCACTTGTGGTTGTTGTTGTTGTTGTTGGGCTGTAGCTGATTGTATGGCAGGGGCCCGCCTCCTCAACACCCTGCCACCGACGTCCCGCATGCTGTCACATCCAGCGCCGGCTCCAGACGTGCCCTGGCGATCCCCAAGCAGCGACCCTAAACATAAATTAATAAACTCCATTATCATGGGTGTGCATTTTATACCTACTGCCAGGTGTCAGTTTTTGTTCCACAACATGTATTCCTGTTACCCTCTGAGTATCTGCGCTACGGATACCCAGAAAGCACTATTAAGATGTGAGCGGAGTAGCTGTTTTACCCTTCGTATGAACTCTGATGTTAATTCGATTTTCATTTGTTTATGGTCAATTTTCCGCGCTTGCTTTACTCCTAGATATTTATACATGTCATTTTCGCCCATAGCCTCGATGTTTTGGCCATTTTGCATGTCGAATCCCCCGGGCTGAACCTTTCCCTTGACTATATTTAGCACACGACATTTGTATAACCCAAAGTGCATACTGATATCATTTGAAAAAGTTTCTACAGTTTTTAGCATTTGATCTAAGTGAGTTCGAGTGGAAGCCATTAGTTTCAAATCATCCATATACAACAGATGATTAAGCTTCGCCACTACAGTGTTGTTGTTTTTAATGCTAAAACCTGAGTCAGTGGAGTTCAATAGCTGGGATAGTGGGTTCATCGCTAGACAGAACCACAAGGGACTTAGCGAGTCTCCTTGGAAGAGGCCGCGGTTAATTGCGATATTTTCCGTTTCGATATTGTTTTCACCAGGTATTTGGAGGTGAATTTTAGTCTTTCAATCTGTCATTATATGTCTTAAGAAGGTCACTATATTATCATCGACTTTATATATTCTTAATATATTTACCAGCCATTCATGTGGAACTGAGTCAAAGGCTTTCTTATAGTCAATAAAGGCAGTGAAGAGGTTCCTTTTTTTGGTGTATGCCTGGTTAGAAATGACTGAGTCGATTATTATTATTATCCAGATTTAGCCTTACGGCTCACACTCCCTCTAAGGGGAAAATTCACTCATCCCAGATACCTACGGTATCAAAAGGATTGAGCTCTGGTGGGACTCCGTGTTATCGAGCCCTAGGTGACTTGGTATGTTGGAGTATCTCCCAAGAATTTTCGTACACATCTGGACGTCGCGAGGAGTACAGCTTTCTGCATGGCTCTATAAAGATGTTCATTTAGACCCAGCTGTTTTATGTTTGCTAGGAGGTTTTTGGGAGTAACACCAGTAGTAGATAGAACAATAGGTACTGTCTGGGTACTTTCCATTCTCCATTGTCTCCTGATTTGTATTTCTAGATATCTGTACTTGGCGATCTTTTCGTTGTATTTAACACCTAAATTATTGGTGTTGGGTATCGCCACATCAATAAGTGTTGTTTGTCTAGTAAGTTTATTAACTAGTATGAGATCCGGTCTATTATGGGCCACTGGTTGGTCTGTAAGCACAGTGCGGTCCCAGTATAGCTTATAGTTGTCATTTTCAAGCATTCTATCAGGGGCGTATTGATAATAAGGAAGATGGTCGGTTTGGAGAAGTCCCAGTTTGTCAGCTAGTTCTTGGTGAATAATCTTTCCTACTGAGTCATGGCGTTCTTTATAATCAGTACCGACAAATGCCTGGCAGCCACCGGTAAGATGTTGGATGTAAGCTTGTTGGATGTAAGCTTGAATGGCTTTAATTTTATCACTATCTATAGTTTGACCCTCTTTATTGTAATTAACTCCTAAAAATTTTATATTTTTTACACCAAAACTACATTTTTCATAATTAAATTTGACATTATTTATCCTAGCTCTTTCTAAAACTTGATATAAACATTTATCGTGTTGTTGTTTTGATGAGCCATAAACAATTATATCATCAATATATGTTTCTACACCCTCCATTTTAAATATTTTACTGAATCTTTTATGAAATACCTCACTTGCTGAACTAATGCCATAGGGCAGCCTTAAAAATTTATATCTACCATAGCAAGTGTTAAAAGTACATAATTTACTACTTTCATCATCAAGTTTTATGCTCCAAAATGCTTTTGAAGCATCAAGCTTGCTAAAATAACACTACCTTTTAGATTTGCAGCTATTTCATCAACCGTAGGGAGTTAAAAGTGCTCTCTTTTGATAGCTTTATTCAAGTCTCTAGGATCGATACAAAATCTTATAGAATTACTTTTTTGTTTTCTTACTATGACTATGGAGTTGACGCAGTCTGTAGGTTCATTAACTTTCTCAATTATACCATTTTTCTCCATTTCATCTAATTCAAGTTTTAGTGTCTCCTTTAGCTGTAGTGGAATCTTTCTTGGAGGATGTATAACTGGTTGTGCAGATTCATTTAACACAATTTTGTATGGCTCATCCAAACAGACTATACCTGAAAAAACCTCCTTAAATTTTTCGTTCACATCAGAGTAATCATTTTTAAATGTAACTTCTCTAGAATTCAAATTACTTTCAATTTTTTCTGTTGTATTGACCCTTTTTAATATATTTAAAGCTTTACATGTAGGAAGACCTAATACTGTTGGTGAATTAATCCCTACCACATAAAACATTATGTTGTACATATTGTCTTTATATTTGCATTCCAAAATACATTTTCCAATGACTCTAAGTTTTTCATTTGAAAATGTTGTTAACCTACAATTTGTTTTATGTAGTTCAACCTTAACTTCTAGAGAATTTAACTTATTTATTGATATTACATTTGCCATTGCCCCTGTATCCAATATACAGCTTAATTTGTGCTTATTAACTTTAAAATTGATCATGGAATCATTGTCAAAAGTATCAATTTTAGTATTTACCATACCTATAAACAATTCATCTGATTCTGAATCATCTACATTTACATATTTAATTTGTTTTTGAAAACATACTTTTGCATAATGCCCTATCTTATTACATAAATTACACTTAGTGTAGCAGTCACAACTATAATATGCCTTGCAGGGTTGGCCTCTGTGCTCCATTCCACATCTACTGCACCCTGAACTGCTTCCGGATTTACCATTGAACTGGCTGCCTTGGGACTTCGAATGAGTTTGATTCACTCTTCTGTCTTCCCACTGTGCTTTATTTACATATTTCTTACCGAAGTTTCCTTTCTTTATGTAGTTTACCTCCTCTGACCTCATTTTTTCAGAATGGATTTTCGAGCTTTCTATACTTTTACACAGATTGATTGCTTTTTCCAAGCTCATCTCATCTTCTTCTAACAGTCTCTGTCTCATGGTTTCATCTGTTACCCCACATGTTATGCAAGTCTTAATCAGACTGTCCTCCAAATCCTCCAACTCACAATTTTTTGCCTGGTTTACAATATCTGTTATGAATTTGTCTACTGACTCACCTTCATCTTGTTTTCTGTTAAACAGGCAATACCTTACGTTTGATACATTGCTTTTGGGTTTGAAATGTGCTTCAAATTTTGTAATTAATGGTTCTAACTTATCTTTTTCTTCTGTTGAGAACTTGAACGTATTATAGATTTTAAATCCGTCGTCTCCTATTAGTTGTAGCAGTTGTGCGCATTGGGTTATTTCAGGTTTTTTTGTTAATTCTGTTGTTTGAAGGTAGTTTTTAAATATTTGTATGAAGAACTTCCAGTTTTCGTATAAATTACCTGACATTTGCATTGAGTTTATTGCTGCCTTAGATTCCATTTCACTTTTATACTCTTCTTAAATCTTAAAGAATTCGGTTTGGTTTCAGATTTTGGTTTTCGGCACCATGTGATGACACGTGGTCGGGTTTATAGGATAGGTTATGGAGAGTGGAAATTAGGTTACAATCAAACACCTTTCATCTATCGTGTCTAGATTCAGAATGCTTTTATTTCCTCTTCCTTGCACCTGTACGTCACGTCACTCTTACATGTTACCAACCTGAGTGCGTTCCGAATGTTTTCTTATTCACATACATCACAACCAGGAGGTTACCTCCACTAAAAGTCCTTATGAACCAATCGTCTAGCGAGGATTCGCGTGGCCCAAACCGCGCATATCCAACCCAGCGACACATTGCCTCGTTTAGCGTTTGTAGCGTTTACGCTACTGATTAACCCCTTAAGAAATTTTTATTACCCGCCTACGATCGATTTTAAATCGACATTTTTCCCTACACGCGCAGTAGTCGCTTAAAAAGGAAGATTGATCGATTTTGTGCGGAAGCGAAGCGAGCAGTTTTGGTCAGAGCTCATACGCAGCCACGTCAACCGGTGAAATTTTTTCACCTTCAAAGTGACGGAATTGGAACAGAAAAATAATTTGGGAAAGAATAAATTAATTCGTATATAAAATAGATATATTCATAATAAGTAAATTTTAAAAATCAATAATCTAAATAGTTCCACATAAAAGGAAGATTTTTTTGACGTGCTGCGACTCCATGTAAGTAAATCATTTCATACGTATTATCTCTTTATCATATAATCAAATTTATCATTGTATTTAGTATTTCTTTAGAGATTTATTTTTGAGTTCCGAAATAATTTAAATATAAAATTTCCCTGATTTACTTGCAAAGAACAGAAGGTCATTTTTTTATATAGTTAAACTTAAATTCTGTTTTAGTCCATGTCGTTATCATTAAGTTTTTTTTGGTTCTTTTTTTTACCTAACTTTTTTGGTGGAATATACAAGGTTCTACAGCCTTCTGTATTCTGCGCATGTTCAAGCCTGCCATGCCTACGAAAGTAACTTCATAAATTTTGACATGATGTTGACATAACCTAATGTTTTGATGTTTTGTTTTGGTGCAGTCAATCCATGCTGCTACACCTATGTATTGAATTACATATTTATTAAATTAAATAATCATTTTAGATTCCGTCACGTGAAAATATTAATTTAAGTTCATTGAAATAACTTTGAATCCTTAGATAGTTAGCAATTTGTGTATGTAACCCATGGATTTTGCTGTCACCCAGAGACCAGTGACTGGTTGTGGCTTTTGTGCCCAGGATTCGTCTTTACAGCCATAAACTGATGTAGCCGTGCCAAGAGGAGTTTTTCCTATGGACTTATAGTGCTGTAAAGATAAGTTGTTTAACTATTTGACTTTTTGTATTACTATCTATTTACTGTTAACTCATCATATTCATATGATAAGGTGAATACCTTTGTGATAATTTAATTTTTGATATAATCTAATTCTAAAATATTGGGGAGAAGAAAATACATTACATGTTTTTATTGGTTTTTTAAATAGGATATACAGAGTCTGACCAAACTCATTTTTTTTTATATAATATTTTTGTTAATACAATACATTTGATATAATACAATTTGATATTGAGCGAGGGACATAAATTTAATGTGGTTTTTTTTTAAATATATATAATGAGTATTGAGAACTCACTTTTGCGATAATATAATTGTAACAGAGTTATCATTGTTGATATCTGTACATTACAGTAATTATTTCTCATTTTAGTAGAACTATTTAAATCTAAATTACTAACCTTAGTGTTAAGACTTAGGCTACCCTACGGACTATTCTTGGTTTATACTAATATTTCATATTTTATTTGGCCAGTGGTAGTGACTATTCGTTTGTTGAGGGGCTATTAGGTCCCATTGTATGTGTACACCATCCACTACCACTGTTATTTGGATTTGCATTATATGTAAATTGTTTATACACATATACCTATATACATTTTTTATAAATATATTTATGGTTGCTATTTTGAGTTTTATTTCAGTTCTACTAACCAGTATATAACATAGCAAAACAAGATTATTATTTAGTATTTTTGTATTTCAGAGTATTATCTCCAGATTCATTTGTTACTTCAAAATCTCAACTATCGTTGAGTTGGCGCCCTTCTTTTCTCTTCTTATTGTTCTCTTTCTATAAATTTATTCCCAGTGACCTTCTTCAGTTGTATCACGTTTGATATTACCAGGTCTCATTTCTTTCTTGTCTCATTAGCTCATTATCTCTTGTTATTGTTGTTTATATCTTTAAAGCCACAATCCAGTGCATTGAAGCTAGCCCGAACACTCACTTGAGATTTAGTGTCTCTTTGGCTATTTAACTTTGTTCCGCTGAGCTTAGCCATATTTTTAGTATTTTCATCACCTCTCTTCCAGTTCTTCTGGAATTTGGAAGTCTTACACTTCCTAAAATCCAATACTCCCGGAGTATTGAGGTTTCAATTGGCTAGACCCAACGTGTGGCTTCTTTTCCACTTCTGCCTTAAAAAAATATATATATCTCCTTTAACTTTTGATTTTGATCTTGGGTTGTTGTGGTTTTCACTGGTTGTGCTTTTAGATTTTCATTTTAACGTTTAGTTTTGTTTTTCAATTTTTTTTTGGACATTACCTTATATCTATATCTTAAATTGACTTGTTTTTGCTATATACTGTGTAGACTGAATAAATTGCTTTGTTCTTGATTGATTAAATAACAATTTAGATTAATAATAAATTAATTAAAAATTTAAATAACTAAAGTTAACTATTTCACATATTTTACAAGTCCGGAGTAGCCAATAAGTTGAGTCACTACCTCGAAATAACAGTTTTGAAATTTTAGGTTCCTTAGGGTGTTGTAGCAGTATATGTCATTTAATTTCATAACTGGACCAAAACAATTAAACATTACTGGTATATTGTTCTGAAGCTATTTTCTTGTGGCATTGTAAATTAATTACTATTTATAACTGGGAATAAGCCACAATTAAAGATAAAAAAATACGTTTATTGACGTTTCAATTTCCAATTCGGAAATCGTTCTCAAAATACAAACAGTAAATTAAACAAATTTTGTTTTTTTGTTACATAGTGAAAAAATTCTTCTAATAATTTAATTTTATCTGACTCATTTATATTGACAATTCAGACATACATTATGCATTTTAAAGTAGACGACTTTAAAATGATATTGCCAATATTGTTGAGTTGCGCTCCTGGGACGACTTTACTATAAGATAGTTCATTCGATTACATGAAATCAACTTTAACTTGAGAATATCCGTCAGAAAAAAATCATAGCATGTAATTCGTCTTTAAAAAGACAAACACATGCCACGATGACAGTAAAATTCTCCTGTTAGTGATTCCATAGTAAATTATGAGGGAAAAACCAGGAAAAAAACCTCATAATACTATCCTGACATTGTAAGTATTTGTTCGTGAATTTAGTTTACCTTCTATAAACATCAAAATTCTGATTTTATATGTTACGTTATTTAAAAAACATAAATGATGTATCCTCTATATGTTACTGACTTACTAATACTGGTATTTTCTTATTGATAACTTCCTCTTTCAATATTGGTAACCAGATCCTACTACATTCTGCCGAGGAATTTGCGACACAATTGGCCTCATTTAGCATAATTAGAGCCGCTTCTTTGATTTTTCTTTTTTTACCATCCGTTTCTTTTAGGACTATATTTGAATTATTCCATTGAACCCTATGTTCATTATCCCATGCGTGTTTACATATTTGAGATCTATCAAATTCTCTATTTTTAATATAAGATTGATTATATTTTTAATATAAGCGGCTCTAATTATGCTAAATGAGGCCAATTATGTCGCAAATTCCTCGGCAGAATGTAGTAGAATCTGGTTACCAATATTGAAAGAGGAAGTTATCAATAAGAAAATACCAGTATTAGTAAGTCAGTAACATATAGAGGATACATCATTTATGTTTTTTAAATAACGTAACATATAAAATCAGAATTTTGATGTTTATTGAAGGTAAACTAAATTCACGAACAAATACTTACAATGTCGGGATAGTATTATGAGGTTTTTTTCCTGGTTTTTCCCTCATAATTTACTATGGAATCACTAACAGGAGAATTTTACTGTCATCGTGGCATGTGTTTGTCTTTTTAAAGACGAATTACATGCTATGATTTTTTTCTGACGGATATTCTCAAGTTAAAGTTGATTTCATGTAATCGAATGAACTATCTTATAGTAAAGTCGTCCCAGGAGCGCAATTCAACAATATTGGCAATATCATTTTAAAGTCGTCTACTTTAAAATGCATAATGTATGTCTGAATTGTCAATATAAATGAGTCAGATAAAATTAAATTATTAGAAGAATTTTTTCACTATGTAACAAAAAAACAAAATTTGTTTAATTTACTGTTTGTATTTTGAGAACGATTTCCGAATTGGAAATTGAAACGTCAATAAACGTATTTTTTATCTTTAATTGTGGCTTATTCCCAGTTATAAATAGTAATTAATTACTGGTATAGGTATCCCTTCAGAATATTAATTTGAGGACAGAGAGTAAGTTAAACTTTACCTACTTTTACTCATTCTCTCGTATATTTCTCAGTTGTGTAATATGGCTGCTTTCAAGGTAGAGCATCTGTTAGCTCCTGAATTAGAGTATGAGTTGAGAGTCCGTCATCTAACCAGTCCATTGTTAAAAAATGTTGTATGATGTACAGAATGTACCAGGTAAATTTCCTGATTTTAAAGTTGAACATGGTGTTTTGTATAAACATGTCTTAAGTTCCATGGATGCCCTTACTGGAATGTCGGATTGGAAGATAGTCGTTCCAACTCCTAATAGAGCAGAGGTTTTGGCCACTTTTCATGACCATCCTACTGCAGCTCATTTTGGTTTCTACAAGACTTTCCGTCGTATATCGGAACTCTATTACTGGCCGAAGATGCGTCAAACTGTACGTAGCTATATCGCTAAATGCAAAATCTGTGCTACATGCAAACCGACAAATCTTCCCTAACCAGTTTGAATGGGTAGTTATCGACGGATTGATTTTCCGTTTCAACTTATATCATTAGATCTCATTGGTCCCTTATCACTTCTGTACCAGTTTGGTTTTTAAGATCTATTTTGTTTACCTGGCAAAAAAACCCATAAGATGTTGTGCTATTTTGCCTTCTGTTGTTTTTTTATCTTATCTTAATGTTGGTTATTATCTTGGTTTATGGAAATTTTGTTGTTTTGTTTTCTCTCAAAAGTCCAACTGCATATCGTAGGAGTACAGGATGGATATATGGGAATCTCCTCATCTTGAGTTCTAAATTGAATAGATATTTACAGGGATAATTCGGAAAACATTCCAAAGATTTTCTTTAATAGTATTGTATGGTTTTGTGGATCATGGCCACGAAGCTTATGCATTCATATTCACTTCCTGTGTCGGTGTTTTAGCGTGGGTTCAGGATTGATCACCCTGAATGTGTGCCCTCACTTGGCTCAGAAATATATCAATACATATTAGTTGTTCCTTGA
Source organism: Diabrotica balteata (assembly GCA_918026665.1). NCBI lineage: Eukaryota > Metazoa > Arthropoda > Insecta > Coleoptera > Chrysomelidae > Diabrotica > Diabrotica balteata. The sequence goes on along the minus strand of OU898282.1, from coordinate 71,717,447 downwards.
GTGTCTCTTAGGTTGAAATTAGAATGTGTCATTTAGAATTGGATCGTTCTGATATTCAGCAGTAAGTCTGTTTAACTTAGTTTGTTATCTCCTATGTTATTACCTTCTCAAAGTATTTGAGTTTTAACATATCTTATTGGATACTGTTTGTTTACCTGTCTCTCTACTAGTGATATGGATTGGTAGATGTAAGTTATCTTTATCTGTATGTTAATTGAGTTTATCTTTACGTTTATGGAGTTTATCTCATACCTGTAATGGAGTTTATCTTGTACCTTGACTGAGTTTATCTCGTACCTTTACCTTGAGTGTATCTTTATCTTTACCTTAATTGGTTTATCTCGTACCTTTACCTTAAGTTAGTCATCTTTACCTTTACCTGGATAAGTTATTTCTTATTTATATCTTATGAATATATATATATATATATATATATATATATATATATATATATATATATATATAATCTTATCTTTATCTTGATTATAGAGTCCTAAAAATCTGTCCTTTACTGTTCTTGTCGTGAGTAAAGAATTGGACCACGTCAATAGTACAGTTTAGGTATTACAGTTAGGATCTCTTTTATCTTTCCTTCTACCAAGTGTATAGCGGATAGAAGTAAGTTTTGTGCATATCCTCTACCATGAGTAGATCTGAACTTGCAATTATCTTTTACCTTTTGTGCATATCCTTTACTATGAGTTGGGATTGCATTTATCTTACTTACCTTTTTTTAGCATACCCTATACCATGAGTATAGTGGGCTTGCTAGTATCTAAGGCACTAGCAACCTTTACCGATTGTGTGTTTCCCTACCGCTGCAAAAGCAAGTAGGTGTATTGAATTAGCTTTTACCTTGGATTTTCAATATGTTGTTAATATCCCGAACCATATATATGTTTAGGTTTGTAGTTTCAACTAGTCCTGAATAATTAGGCCCTCATTGAACTCTATGGTGACGAATAGAATCTGGTCGCTCTAGTGTCAACGTTGGGTAAAGTTCATAGGACTTTGTTTGAATTTCGTTGTTATGAATGGTTATTGGAGATATTGTGTTAGGGGTTATTAATACACACCTATAATGTAGTTTTAACGAATGGTTGTTTTTACAAATACTTGAGAATGTAGATAAGTAGTGTTAAAAGTTAACTTGATCTGTAATGTTATAGAATTAAACTTAAAATGTATACCTTTTTAATCTTTGGTTTTTACTAAATTAACATACATTTTCTCATTAAAAGGAAAAAAATGTATGACTTCGTCTCATATTCTTCGTTCCATATTTTTATTTCGTCCTTGATTTTGTTCCAATTCCTGAGTAAATGGTTGACTGGTGAGGAAAATGTTCAATTTTAACGTATCAACGTTCATTGTCAGTGTTAGATCGTTCTGCCACAAAAAAAAAAGTTCCTAAAGTTCCTTTTTTTTTGCTGGAGATGAGGGAGAATGTAGCATTTACGCTACTGATTAACCCCTTAAGAAATTTTTATTACCCGCCTACGATCGATTTTAAATCGACATTTTTCCCCACACGCGCAGTAGTCGCTTAAAAAGGAAGATTGATCGATTTTGTGCGGAAGCAAAGCGAGCAGTTTTGGTCAGAACTCATACGCAGCCACGTCAACCGGTGAAATTTTTTCACCTTCAAAGTGACGGAATTGGAGCAGAAAAATAATTTGGGGAAGAATAAATTAATTCATATATAAAATAGATATATTCATAATAAGTAAATTTTAAAAATCAATAATCTAAAGAGTTCCACATAAAAGGAAGATTTTTTTGGCGTGCTGCGACTCCATGTAAGTAAATCATTTCATACGTATTATCTCTTTATCATATAATCAAATTTATCATTGTATTTAGTATTTCTTTAGAGATTTATTTTTGAGTTCCGAAATAATTTAAATATGAAATTTCCTTGATTTACTTGCAAAGAACAGAAGGTCATTTTTTTTATATAGTTAAACTTAAATTCTGTTTTAGTCCATGTCGTTATCATTAAGTTTTTTTTGGTTCTTTTTTTTACCTAACTTTTTTGGTGGAATATACAAGGTTCTACAGCCTTCTGTATTCTGCGCATGTTCAAGCCTGCCATGCCTACGAAAGTAACTTCATAAATTTTGACATGATGTTGACATAACCTAATGTTTTGATGTTTTGTTTTGGTGCAGTCAATCCATGCTGCTACACCTATTGAATTACATATTTATTAAATTAAATAATCATTTTAGATTCCGTCACGTGAAAATATTAATTTAAGTTCATTGAAATAACTTTGAATCCTTAGATAGTTAGCAATTTGTGTATGTAACCCGTGGATTTTGCTGTCACCCAGAGACCAGTGACTGGTTGTGGCTTTTGTGCCCAGGATTCGTCTTTACAGCCATAAACTGATGTAGCCGTGCCAAGAGGAGTTTTTCCTATGGACTTATAGTGCTGTAAAGATAAGTTGTTTAACTATTTGACTTTTTGTATTACTATCTATTTACTGTTAACTCATCATATTCATATGATAAGGTGAATACCTTTGTGATAATTTAATTTTTGATATAATCTAATTCTAAAATATTGGGGAGAAGAAAATACATTACATGTTTTTATTGGTTTTTTAAATAGGATAATATACAGAGTCTGACCAAACTCATTTTTTTTATATAATATTTTTGTTAATACATTTGATATAATACAATTTGATATTGAGTGAGGGACATAAATTTAATGTGGTTTTTTTTAAATATATATAATGAGTATTGAGAACTAACTTTTGCGATAATATAATTGTAACAGAGTTATCATTGTTGATATCTGTACAATACGGTAATTATTTCTCATTTTAGTAGAACTATTTAAATCTAAATTACTAACCTTAGTGTTAAGACTTAGGCTACCCTACGGACTATTCTTGGTTTATACTAATATTTCATATTTTATTTGGCCAGTGGTAGTGACTATTCGTTTGTTGAGGGGCTATTAGGTCCCATTGTATGTGTACACCATCCACTACCACTGTTATTTGGCTTTGCATTATATGTAAATTGTTTATACATATATACCTATATACATTTTTTATAAATATATTTATGGTTGCTATTTTGAGTTTTATTTCAGTTCTACTAACCAGAATATAACATAGCAAAACAAGATTATTATTTAGTATTTTTGTATTTCAGAGTATTATCTCCAGATTCATTTGTTACTTCAAAATCTCAACTATCGTTGAGTTGGCGCCCTTCTTTTCTCTTCTTATTGTTCTCTTTCTATAAATTTATTCCCAGTGACCTTCTTCAGTTGTATCACGTTTGATATTACCAGGTCTCATTTCTTTCTTGTCTCATTAGCTCATTATCTCTTGTTATTGTTGTTTATATCTTTAAAGCCACAATCCAGTGCATTGAAGCTAGCCCGAACACTCACTTGAGATTTAGTATCTCTTTGGCTATTTAACTTTGTTCCTCTGAGCTTAGCCATATTTTTAGTATTTTCATCACCTCTCTTCCAGTTCTTCTGGAATTTGGAAGTCTTACACTTCTTAAAATCCAATACTCCAGGAGTATTGAGGTTTCATATGCTTGATCCGTTTCCCAAACGGTGAATTCTGCAAGATTTTTTTAACATTTGAATATATTGAGAAATCTTGGTTTTGAAACTATTACGGCGCGTGCTTTTGGATACCAATATATTTTGGACATCATCTGATTCTTCCCAATACATTCGTCTCCTTGGATTTGCGTTATATCCACTCACTAACAACATTCCTATGAAGGCTTTTAGCTCATTAATACTAAATTGTAGTTGATATCGTGTTTCAGAAGCATTGCGGACCGTTTTTCTTACTATCTGCGTGAGTAAACCTTCGTTAAAAAAAATCCAATATCTGCAAAGAAGGAAAGTGTAATTTCCATGCATTGCTGATATCTCCCTTATTGAATATGATAAATTGTTATTAGTGGAAAGATCAGTCTTACTCTAATTTTGAACTACTTTTGCCAACGGCTTTACTGTTCTGCAAGTTCTAAGTTTATCTTCTCCAGTCTCACATTGTTGAACATCAGAATCAGAAGGCTTTTCTTGCAGCAATTTTTATTTGAAATCAGATTCATGTTTCAGTTCAGCTCAATCTTGCGGAAACCCAACTTCAAAAAATAGACACAGTATTATTGTTTGCGTACAGTGATGCGGAAACGCAACACCAAAGTTTAAACTACAATTACAGAATTTATGTGTAAATAAAAAACTGGTAACGCTTCGGTGAAGCCAACAGGTTAAAAATGCATAAACAGTGAAAATATGGTTTTAAAAGAAAAAAATCGGTAGTAACTATTATACTGGTTCAGAAAATGAAGAAAACAAGTAAGGTTATTTGCAATTCAGTTCTGCGATAAGAAAACGGCCCACGTTTCAACACCCTGCGGTATTGCCAGACTTAAAAAATAATATAGAAAGGGAAAACAAAGTAGTCATTACTAGATACATAAAAACTAAATAGCTTTAAAAGGAGAATTGATCTCCGAAGAGTCGAACTGGATTCATTCTCCTATTATAGGCCAAAACAAAATAATTACATTAAAACTATTTTTTATAAAATACAATATGTTAAATAAGTAAGTAAAATGGAATGGGAACACCAAATTCCAAAATCAAATAATATTCAGAGTTATTTTCTCAAGTTAAAGGAGAATCTTCCTCAAATGAGAATCTACCTCATATGCGGAAAGTAAGAAAGTCTGGCCTGGCCCGAACTCCTCCACTGTCGCTTAAAAACAGAAAAAACAGTATTTCCTTAAATGAAATTAGGATAAACGCCGCTAATAGCGCATCCCATTGTGCCTCAACATCGACATGTCTATCAGAACAAAACCAGCACGACAAACAGAAGCCACTGAACAAACTCGTCAGCATGATGATGATATAGGTTGGACGTTAATTCCAAATAAGAAGCGTCAGCGATCAGAAGCTAAACTAAAGCTAAAAGAAGCTAAAAATAAAATTAAAAAGCTAAACTACTATTCATGATTATTGGACCCCTTAGCTACTGATGATATACAAGAAGAAAATAAATATGACGAATCCAAACAACCTCCACCAATATTCATTCAGAATACCGAAGGGAATCCACAGAATAATGTTTTCAACTTTATCGCTAACATTACTGAAAATATATTTTCTTAGACAAGACCCCACTTCTTGAGCTCCACGGCCTGCCTGTACTTCAAGTCATAAATGTAACGTGGAATTTTTGCTTACCTGCATAAATTCCGCAATTATATACCCATAACTGTCGTTTTGAAGGAATAGGAAACCTAGTAATACGAGAATGGATAGAAAATTAGATAAGAGCGATAACATGAGAGATATAAAGTGACGAGAATGGAAAGAAAATAAGACAAAAACAACACGAGAAAGATACAGATGGTTACTAGACGGGAACAAAAAGAGTAGGTAAGAGTAATTATATCCCGCTGTCAATACTAAAAATACTACATAATATACTGTTACGATAAAAATATTATGACTCATAAAAACTGTAAACATATTCTTTCTAATTCCGATTCTAGATTGTCAGCCGGCAGAAATTCCAGGTAATACCTAACTGGTCTCATACGATTCAAAGGTTCCAGAAGCAGATCGAATGAAAACCAGTCCGATTGACCTTCTAGTCTAGCCAAAAGGAATCGCCGGAACTCTCGAATAACGGCATTCTATATAAATAGGGGAACCTTTTATTTAAGGACAATTAGCTAATCTGAAGATAATACCGCGTCGAGTTTTTAAATGTAACGCGTTTATTTTAATAAATGTGTGAAATAAATTAGTTATATTGTACAAATAAAGACTTAAAAAAACTTGTGTTATAAATGTGTACAAAAAAAAATTTGATAATAAATAAAGACAATAAATTAGATTAATAAAAACAGTTGTTTGGTGTCAAAAGTGGAATAGTAAATAAATAGTGAAAATCACTAAGATTTATGAGCTCACAGTTACGGATTTAAGAAGACATCTCGAGGACAGAGAATTAGCTTCTACCGGGAAAAAGGCTGATTTAATCCAACAACTGAAAAACGCTTTACAAGAAGAGGGTTTGGATCCGGAAACTTATATATTTGAAGATGCTGTCATCTCGTGGATTTAAAAATTAGAGAACAAAGTTTCTGGCGATATTTCGAAAGTTTCCGGCGACATCGCTTCTTTAGAAAACAAAGTTTCTAACGAGATTTCTTCTCTGGGAAGCAAAAGTTTCTGCTAACATCTCTTTGGAAATCTTTAAAGTCACTTCTGAGATGTCTTCCCTCGACCATGAGTGTCTTCGTTAAAAAACCAAGTTGCTGCCGATATGTTGGTCTTCGAAGAAAATATGAAGGCAATGGAACGGAAGATTGAGAAAACAGAGACAGCAGAGAGAGGAAACAATCCAATTACAGTAGACAAAAGAAGACGAGACGAAATTTGGAAACACGGCCGAAATTTGAAGGAAGTGGAGGTTTTGTTCCTGTTAAAGTCCCAACTTTTGACGGAAAATCGTCATGGAACATCTACATGAAACAGTTCGAATCAGCTACACGAGCGAATGGATGGTTTGAAAAAGAAAAGGCTGTAAACCTGACTATCGCTCTTCGAGGAGATGCCTTAGATGTGCTTCAGATCATAGCCGTAGAGGAGACCAATAATTTCGAACAACTCAAGAAGAGGTTAAATATGCGATATGGCCATGAACATTTGGAACATGTATATCAGTCGCAGCTTAAAAATCGAAGACAAAAGAGAGGTGATGTTCTTCAAGAATATGAGGTAGATATTGCCAGATTGGTACGATATGCTTATCCAATAGCTCCCGAAGACATGATGGAAAAATTTTGGCCGCTCAAACATTTATTGATGGTGTTCGTGATTATGAAATGCAGAGAACACTGCGATTAGCTCATCACAAGACGCTGTTTGATGTCTTATCCACGCGCTCGAATACGAGTCAGCTACACAGGCCTCTGGCATGTAAAATAGGAAATCATGAATATAAATTTGACTAGCTCGTTAAAATGATGAAAAGTATTACATACAAGAAAACGAAGACCATAAGATGATGGAATTGTTGCGAAATAGGACACGTACGAAGTTCATGTAAGCACCCTAGGTACGACGCAAATCAAGAAACTCACCATCAGAAAAACTAGAAGGGTCGGCCTTAGGGGACAGCTTCGACCCGGAACTATTCCAAAGATCCTCTCATACTAATAGCTTCTTTGAAATGTCGTGAAGATAGTGTATATGTAGATCGACAAATAAATGGTAAAAGGCATACGTTGTTGGTGGATACCGGAGCGACCAGAACCATTATACGCCCAACAGTTATAAACAGCCGTAAGAAACTGTTGCCAACGAGGTTGCGACTTCAGACCGCTACAGGTGAAAATGCCAACATTAATGGGAGAAATCCAGGTACAATTAGGAATTGGAGCAGAAAAGTTCGTCCATACTGTTATAGTTGCTGACATCGAAGATGATGTTATATTAGGAATGGACGTAATGAATATGCATGGATTCCAACTGGATTTTAAGAATAAGTTAATGAAAGTTTGTAACGAAAAAGTATTTCTTTATCCACATGATGACAACACTGTACAGGCAGCCGTTAAAGAAGATACAGTCGTGCCTGCGAGAAGTGAAACGATCATAGTAGCGCGGTTACAGAGATTTGTGAACAAAGGGACACATGTTATGATGGAGCCTTAGAACCATGACGAGGTTGGCCGAGGAATCATAATTGGAAAGGAATTGGTGACTTCGGCTAAAGAAATACCTGTGAGGCTTATCAATGTCATTGACTACCCAGTTACCATCAAGAAAGAGACAGAAGTAGGAACTTCTGTACCTGTGACATCCATAATCCGTCAAACAACAATATCAGATAATTCCAACGACAAATTCGACCAAATGGTTGCAGTTGGTGGACAGTTTCTAAATCAGAAGGAGAAAAGAAAATTCTGGGAATTTCTCCGGCGGTATCGTGATATTTTCGTACCGAAAGGGGGAAAGACGGGAAGAACTACCGTTGTTAAGCATAAAATTGATACTGGTAATGCTAAGCAAATTCGTCAAACAGCTCGACTATTACCACAGGCGAAAAGAGGAAACGATTGTTCAGAACATGAAGAAAGACGGGGTGATAGAACCTTCTACGAGCCCATGGATCTCTCCGGTGGTCCTGGTTAAGAAGAAAGACGAAACGACGAGGTTCTGTGTGTATTACCGTTTGCTGAACAACGTTACCACGAAAGATAGTTATCCTCTGCCTCGGATCGATGGCCAGTCGAATGGACCCAGTAGATAAAGAGAAGACAGCCTTCACCACAGGATCTGGATTGTGGCAATTCAGCGTTATGACATTTGGACTCTATAATGCTCCTGTGACATTTGAGAGGCTTATGGAAAATGTGTTGAGAGGGTTAACTTGGAAAACATGCCTGGTTTATCTAGATGACATAATCGTCATTTGGGGTAGTCATGTGTAACACTGTGTGGTATGACACTTTTGTGCTGATACTTTGCGGTGCGTCATGTGTATTGACACCGCAACAATAAAGTGTCGTATGATACAGTAACAGTGTCGTAACGCCCCGAGTGTTTTCGGCCCGAGCAATGCAATGCACCGCAATAGTGCGGTGATACAAGATACAAGATACAAGATACAACAAAAAAAGTCAACACGAAAGATGTGAATCTTACCCAAACGACAGTGTCTTTCAACTGCGTTCACTATTTTGTATTTTACCTGGTTGCCACGTTTTATATATTTTTACAGATTCTACAGATAATTTTAAATCTTAAAAAATAAATTTGAATATATTTCTGTTTATGCAGATAAAATGGCTAATAAAGAAAAAAACTTAAAAAACAAATAAATAAAATTTCAAATCTAGGTCCAAACAACAAAACAAAAAATTTGAAATTAAAATTATTATTGTTTAAATATTGTTTAAATTTGTTATAGTTTAAATAATTATAAATAAGCTAACTTAAAAAATAGTGAAGAGATATTAAACGCTAAAGAAAGAATAAAGATGCCTACATAAAAAATCTAAATCTAGGTTAACGCAACAAAACAAAAATTTTAAAGTAAAAAAATATACACCTACTTATTCGTTATTGTTTAAGTTATAACTTAAAAAAATCACTTGAGATATTTTATTCGTTTTTAATCTCTCTCGTTTTTCGTTGACTATCTGTCCGGCTTTAGAAAATATCCTTTCACACGGGACAGATGTAGCCATAATACAAAGCCTAGTCTACATAATTTGATATAATTTTGGGTAGGTCTGCTTTCTTTGGTGCCACCATAATAGAGGATCCTGGGATATACCGAAGCTATCTTTCCTGGGTAAAATGATCTCTTCTAAATATTTGTCTACCTCAACAATGGCTGATGCTGTTGGGTTGCTTGGTTGTTGGTGCTGTTGAACTTCATTGTCAAAATCTTTCCATAAATTTTGAAGTAGATATTCCTTATACGGTATATTTTGAATTGGTTGTTCAATATTTTCCTCTTCGTTTTCTTTTTGTGTGAGTAATTTTGTGTTGGCTACCTTTCTGTACAAAGCCTCTACTGCTTTGAGATACTGTCTTTGGCCTATGAAACCAAATTTTTTAAATCTGGGGTACAAGATTGTTGCTTGAGCTATTAAACTATGTTCCTCTATATCGGAAAATCTTTGTATTAGTTCAAATTGCAGCTTTTTTACCATATTTTGAACATGAGGCATCATTGTATTTATGTCAAATGAATTCATGTGTTTCGTAATTTGTGTGTAATAAAATATTATTGACGAAGCACTAACTTTTTGCTCAGAACTTATGGCAGTTGTAACTAAATTAAAAATTTCAAGAACTTTAATGGACTGTTCAGCAATAGTCCAGTCTTCGTTTTGTAGAGGCTCAACATATTCTGTAACTGAACTATTTAAAACTGTCAAAGTTGATATGATTGCATTTTTCATCTGTAAAATTCTCTTAATCATATCAAATATGAAATTCCATCGCGTAACTACATCATTTTTTAACTTTAGTGATGGTATATCCATTCGCTCTGCTGTCGCTTTCAATTAAGCTAATGCATGGCTACTTCGTCGAAAACAGCTTACAATATTTTTTACTTTTTCTACTACTTCTCTAATTTCCTTTAAAGCTGATTGGGTAACGAAGTTTAGGGAATGAGCAAAGCAACCCCAAGATTGCCAACCACCAATGCGCACAGCAGCTTTTATATTTGACGCATTATCGGTAACAACGGCAGCAATTCTGTTGTCTAGTTTCCACTCTGCTATCAGACGTTGAATTTTGTTTTGAATGTTTTCAGCAGTATGTCGCCCCGCATAAGATACACATCCTAACAGATCTGAGGATAAAAATATTTTTTTATACTCTTCTATTACGTAATGCGCGGTAACACTATAAAAACTCTCATTTGAACGTGACGTCCAACCGTCATGTCAGTCGTGAGACACACTGCGTAAGCTCTTTCCACCCGTGTTTTAACAAGATCAACTGTTTAATTATACAAAGCTGGAATCATTGAGTTTGAGATAGTTTTTCTGGTAGGAGCCTTATAATTTGGATTTAATAAAAATAATAGTCGCTTAAACTCCTTATCGTCGACAATACTAAATGGATGGTATTCCTTTGTAATCATAACAATTAATTGTTGGTCTATTTCTTTTTGTTTGCTGATAGCCAGAGGTCTTTGGAAAAAACCGGTTATAGTTTGACGTTTCTTTAATATACTAGACGAGGTAGAAGTTGATGAATGGGGTTGCACTATCGATGATGTAGATTCAACAAGTTCTAATGTTGTAGGTTGTTTTGAAGTGGAAGGTTGGGCATCATTTATGTTCGATTCTTTGCATTTTGATTTGCTGCATTGGTTGTATCTGATGCATGTGTCTAATTAAAGAAGAAGTTGATTTATTTTTGACAGATAATATTTGCCCACAATACAAACATTTGACTTTATTTTCATTCTGTTTCCATCCAAAAATACATCCAAATTTCAGTTTTTTTGGTGCCATATTAATGTGTTATCCAAAAATCTAAAAATATAACAAACGTTACATACCTCACCAAAGATGTTATCACTGAAAACTGTACCTTCAATCTAGAGAGAAGCGGCAACTTATTTGAAATGTATCTAAGATTATTTTATTTATATGATGATTATTAAAAAGGAATAATGTAAAACGATCACAAAACCACACACAGTACACAGATACAATGAACTTGAACTAATACTAAAATAATGAAATCTGTACTTATGTGATGTAAGTAAGTTGGTTGTCAACCCCCCGACCAAGGAATTGTATCGCAAAGATAAGTACTGTGTTGCCAATTCAGCATAGGCAGACTGAAGATGATAACTTTTGAGTTAACATATTGAATGAATCAGTTCATCATTCCTCAGTGTGAAATTCTCAAAACTTAAGTAATTCATATATTTCTGTAACAGTGAGGTTCAAATAATTATTCAAACGTTTTAAAACTATTAAAATAATTTTGTCTATCTTCGAGACCGAATCTCTTCTTCTTTCTGTCTCTTTCCCACCTTATGTAATCCCTTTGATTGTCAGTTTTCTTGAGGCTTATCTATCTACAATCGCTCTTATTACTTTGATTTATATCCCACGAAAATATCGCATATTTTTCTCCATAATTTTTTTCACTCTTTTAGCTTTTTCTGCAAATCTCGGACAGCTGTCAAAAAATGACAACGTCGCAGTATATCTAACTAGTTCATCAATCAAACATCAACAAAGTAACAAACACATTTTGAGTTTTCAACCTGTCTGATCTATTATAGCTTTGTGTCCTTTGTTACCAAAAAGGTTTTATTTGTAAAAAGATCAACTCTCGGTCAGTCTCGCACAGCTATTAAGTAAATGCAAAACAGATGTTACAGCTCAGGGAAGGTTTCAAACTTTCAGGTAGTGTCAATGGCTTACTGTGTTATATGACACAATTGTGTTGACACACTGTGTTGATACAATAAACTGCGTCAGTGTTGCTGTATCAACACCCAAAAATTTAGTGTGTTACCCATCGTTAATTTGGGGGGAGACATTTGAAGATCATCTGAAGAATTTAGAAAACGTTTTTAATCGGCTTAATCTGCCCAATTGATGTTAAACCCCAAGAAGGGTCAGCTATTTCAACGTAAAGTCAATTATCTGGGTCATGTAGTCAGTAAAGCAGGAGTGGCCGTGGATAAAGGAAAAATCGATTTCATTAACGAATGGCCAGAACCAACCGACAACATCAAGTGAGAAGTTTTCTTGGACTATGTACTTACAGAGGAAGCAAGAGATTACCGCTGGGATACAGACTGCCAAAATGCCTTAAGGCCTTAAAAAAGCATTTAATCACAGCACCAATTTTAGGGTATCCACTGCCAGAAGGAGAGTCCATCTTAGATACAGATGCAAGTAATGTGGGAATTGGAGGAGTGCTGTCTCAGATTAAAGGACGACAGGAACGAGTCCTCGGATATTTTAGTAAAGTTCTTTCAAAACCTGAGTGGAATTATTGCGTCACGAGAAGAGAACTTCTAGCAGTAGTGAAATCATTAGAGCACTTCTATCAATACCTCTATGGAAGGAATTTTTAATCCGAACCGACCATGCCACCCTTAAGTGATTAATGCAGTTTAAGAATCCAGAGGGTCAGATAGCTAGATGGATCGAACGACTCAAAGAATACGATTTCAAGATTGAGCACCGGGCCGGAGTTAGCCACAGAAACGCTGATTCTCTTTCCAGAAGGCCATGTCCAGCAGAGTGTTCCCACTGCAACAAAACGGAATCCAAGAAAGTAGCAGTGCTAAGAACAACGATGGTCAACGACGACTACACGCCTACTAAGATAAGGGAAGAACAAGAGACAGATCCAGTTGTACAGAAAATTCGAAAATGGAAAGAGGAAAACCGTCGACCACCTTGGCAAGAAATATTAAACTTATGGTCAGTAGTTAAGACGTATTGGGCCCAGTGGGACTAATTTATCATGGAAGATAGCTTGTTTAAACGATTGCTGCAAAATGATGACGGTTCAGAGAAGAGAAGACAGTTGGTGATCCCAAAGAGCAGAATAGCCGAAGCACTTCGTCAGTTACACGACAGTCCATCAGGAGGGCATTTCGATGTAAAGAAAACCCTTCAGCGAATTCTAGAACGGTTTTATTGGATGAACAGTTCCGACGACGTAAAAGACTGGTGTAAGAAATAAGAAGAAAGTTGATTAAAGAATATATCAGCCGATTTTGAGTGCCTTTGGAGATTCATAGTGACCAAGGAAGTAACTTGGAAAACGATCTATTCCAAGGAATATGTGATAGACTAGGTATGAAGAAAACCAGAACTACAGCATATCATCCACAATCGAATGGTATGGTAGAACGGATGAATAGGACAGTTGGCAAGTATTTGAACAAGATGGTGTCCGATCATCAGCGAGACTGGGACCAATATCTTCCGTTTTGCGCAATGGCCTACAGATCTGCTGTTAACGAATCGACAGGCCAGACCAGCCAGAGTCCTATTCGGACGCGAGATGCGACTACCTTGTGATCTAGATTTTAGGAGTCGCTGGAGAAGATGTAGCAGGTGAAGATTATGTGATCGAACTACGAAGAAGAATGGACGATGTACACGAGTTGTTTTGTTCCCACCTTCAGGTCGCTAGCGACCGAATAAAGAAACGGTACGATACGTAAGCTGAAAAGGGGTGTTTTAAGAAGAACGACAAAGTCTCACTCTATAATGCCAAGAAGCGAAAAGGTTGTTTTTCCAAGTTGCAGCAGTTTTGGGAATGTCCATACCTCATTATGGAGAAGATCAACGATGTCATCTACCGAATAAGCAAGATTCCGAGGGAAAAGCCGATGATAGTAAACCATAACTGACTGAGGTCTTTCGAAGGTGACCATGACGTCAATGAAGAAGTGGAAACCAAGTCCAAGATGTGTCTGACCTCACGTTTGAGGAATTCATGGGGTACCGGTAAAGCAAGACATGGTATTACCACTGAAGAAAAGCAAGATCTACTCGCGCTTTTCAATGACTACTCAATGGCCCTTCCCATCCCGGCCAGTATCAAAGACGCACCAGGGTTGGCATCCGTCTTTCGAAGAAAGCTCGGTCGAGTTGCAGAACTTTAATGCCAAGTGCCAGCTCCCTAGAACGCCTTGAAACTCCAAGATGCATAATGTTACCTTTTCTACCTGGTAACAAAAGACACTGCCCGTGACCAACCTACCTACCGAGATCTATGGGAAGCCTTACTTCAATTGAGAGAGCACGTACTAAAGTCCGACGTGCAAAAGTTAGCTATGCCAAAGTTGGAGTGCTGCCAATTAGATTGGAGGGTTATTCATTTTTATACAACTAGAATTGTAAAAGAGGGTCCAATTGTCGGTACCAGCATACCGTTCCAGTTCCAGTCCCGACAAGGTTCCAGGAGGAACCATCTTTTAAGAGGGGGCAATGTTACAATAAATAGTGACTCATATCTAAACTGTAAACATCTTTTTCTAACAAGTATTTTCTAGTAGATTCTCCACTCCGGTAAAAAAACTGTCTGCCGTTCCATCCTATTCGGGAAGGGTCAACACATCGGATCTAACTTCATCGGTTTTACCAATGAACCTTAACGACATTCATATCAAAAGAACTACTTGTAATTGTTTCGGCGCTTGCGTTCTATGAAAACAGAAGCTCACATTCAAACTTTACAACAATTAAAAATTTAGTTATTGCCGACAATTCAAAGAATTACTTCCTTTAAATGTAGTTACATTGGGTTTTTCTATTGTCCTTGGGTAAACCTTTGCGTTTTAAGTACAAAGCTGCCATACATTTCCAACGTTCACAAATAAACTTTTTTGCACATAGTAACAAAAAAACACCACTATGTTGTTACTAGCTAAAGTTTTTTAACATCATAACTCGACATTTCTAAAATTTCACGGTAAGGTAAAAGTTTTTTATTAGATAATATATGGTAGCTAATTATAATTTATTCTCTTTCAGCCCTGAAGAAGCCAAATTCTCTTTGGCGAAAACGTTAGGTGAAATAATTGATACACATTAGAGTTTTTTTGCAGATTTCCCCAATATTTAAGAGTTTACTATTTAACTTATCTACTTTACTTTACTACTCCGTGGCGTTACAACCCTTCGTGGGTTTTAGCCGACTCGACAACATGCCTCCACTGTTTTCTGTCTTGAGCAACCTCCATCCAATTCTCTACGCCCATAGTGCTTAGGTCTACTGCTATATTATCTCGCCACCGAAGACGAGGGCGTCCGCGTGGTCTCCTTCCAGTTGGGACTTCCTCCCACACCAGTCTTACTGTTTGTTCGTCAGAATGTCTTCTGAGGTGTCCTGCCCATTGGAGTCTTCTGGACTTTATTTCTTTTATGATGTTGGCGTCTGGGTAAAGTTCTTCAAGCTCTTTATTAGTTCTTATCCTATATTGTCCTGATGCTTCATCAAGCACCGGACCAAAGATCTTCCTTAGGATTTTTCTTTCCCAAACACGTAGTCTCTCTTCATTTGCCTTTGTTATCGTCCATGTTTCGCTTCCATACATCACAACGGGTCGTATGATTGTTTTATAGACCTGTATCTTCGTACGTCGTGTTAGTTGTTTTGATTTTATAAGGTTTTGGAGGGCAAAAATACATCTGTTGCCGGCCTGAATCCTGTTGTTTATTTCTTGTGATCCGTTATTGTCTTCAGTTATTGTTGTTCCAAGATACTTGAATTCTCTAACGCGCTCAAAGTTAAAGTCATCGATTACATCGATGACATTTAACTTATCTGCAAAGATTAAATTTCTTTTCTATATATATATATATATATATATATATATATATATATATATATATATATATATATATATATATATATATGGAGGATTTCATTGTAAACAAGTTAGTCTAAAATTAATATCGAGTCAAGTTTTGAAATGTAAAGCGCGTATTGTCGGGAATATAAATTGTA